>SJYW01041567.1:58764-75737 GCA_006410735.1 Raphicerus campestris
AAAAAAAAAGACATGATAAATGTGTGGTACAGATAGTAGCAGTCTAAGGTAGCAGTCCTCAACATTAAGGAGACTTTGCAAAGAGATAAAGGGCCAGGGTAAGGAGAAACCCTGACTAGAGCACAGGGGATCTAGCAGGAGCTATTAAACCTAGAGCCAGAAGACAAAGGGCAGTGAATGGAAGCAGGGCTCCAGTTCCCATTTAGAGTTCAGAAGCAAAACTAAAAGTCCTAAAGAGAAGCAAAAAGAACTGAATGCTGTACAAAGAAATAACCCACTATCAGAAATAAGACAGAGAGAGAAACCTAGATTCTAGAACCCCTTGTTTCAGAAAGTATAACTTGGTACCAAATTTGGTACCACATTCTGTAAGAATTAAATGAGAGCTTACAAGGCATCCTTGCCGAAGAACAAGGTTAGGTTTGGAGTGCCGGTGTTAAGTTATGGATGCATGCAAGACCTATCAGGGGAGCTTTTTCTCTTCCAGTTTTCTTGAGGTATAATTTATGCAGAGCACTGTATAAGCTTAAGATGTACAGCATAATAATTTGACTTACATACATCATGAAATGAGTACCANATCAGAAATAAGATAGAGAGAGAAACCTAGATTCTAGAACCCCTTGTTTCAGAAAGTATAACTTGGTACCAAATTTGGTACCAAATTCTGTAAGAATTAAATGAGAGCTTACAAGGCATCCTTGCCAAAGAACAAGGTTAGGTTTGGAGTTCTGGTGTTAAGTTATGGATGCATGCAAGACCTATCAGGGGAGCTTTTTCTCTTCCAGTTTTCTTGAGATATAATTTATGCAGAGCACTGTATAAGCTTAAGATGTACAGCATAATAATTTGACTTACATACATCATGAAATGAGTACAACTAAGTTTAATGAATATCCATCTGACATAGACACAAAATTAAAGATAAAAGAAAATTTTCCTTGTGATGAGAATTCTTTCATATCATATGTATATAATTAAAGCATTAGTGTTAATTATACTGATCCTGTTGTACATTACATTCCTAGTATTTATTTACCTTATAACTGGAAATTTGTACTTTTTGATCACTCTTTCACAAACTGCCACTTCTGGTCTGATATACAAATCTGAGCTTTTTAAATCAAACTTTTCATTTTATACTGGAGTATAACTAATTGAGAGTCCCTTGGACAGCAAAGAGATCAAACCAGTCGATCTTAAAGAAAATTAACCCTGAATACCCATTGGAAGGACTGATGCTGAAGCTGAAACACCAGTATTTTGGTCAATACTGATGTGAACAGCGGACTCATTGGCAAAGTGCCTGACGCTGGGAAAGACTGAGGGCAGAAGGAGAAGAGGGTGTCAGAGGATGAGATGGCTGGATGACATCACCAATGCAATGGACATGAATGTGGGCAAGCTTCAGGAGTTGGTGAGGTGTAGAGAGACCTGGCGTGCTGCAGTCCATGGGGTTNTTAAAGCATTAGTGTTAATTATACTGATCCTGTTGTACATTACATTCCTAGTATTTATTTACCTTATAACTGGAAATTTGAACTTTTTGATCATCTTTCTCCAACTCACTCTTTCACAAACTGCCACTTCCGGTCTGATATACAAATCTGGGCTTTTTAAATCAAACTTTTTATTTTATACTGGAGTATAGCTAATTGAGAGTCCCTTGGACAGCAAGGAGATCAAACCAGTTGATCTAAAAGAAAATTAACCCTGAATACCCATTGGAAGGACTGATGCTGAAACTGAAACACCAGTATTTTGGTCAATACTGATGTGAACAGCGGACTCATTGTCAAAGCGCCTGATGCTGGGAAAGATTGAGGGCAGAAGGAGAAGAGGGTGTCAGAGGATGAAATGGCTGGATGACATCACCAATGCAATGGACATGAACGTGGGCAAACTTCGGGAGTTGCTGAGGTGTAGAGAGACCTGGCGTGCCGCAGTCCATGGGGTCGCAAAGAGTTGGACACAACTGGGTGACTGAAGAACAAACCAACATAGCCAACTAACAATGTTGTAACAGTTTCAGGGGGACAGCAAAGGGAGTCAGCCATACCAAATCTGATCTTTTACCCTATGAGTTTTTGTTTGCTGGTTTAGAAGTATAATTGACCTACAATACTAGGCTAGTTCCTGTTGTACAAGATACTGATTTGATATTTCTATACATATCAAATGATCACTATAATAAATCTAGTTAAAATGTCACCATACATAGGTATTATGTAGTTATTAACTATATTGCCCACATTGTATATTTCATACTTGTGATGTGTCTATTTTGTAACTCAAAGTTTGTAGCTCTAAATATCTCTCATCTCTTTCTTTCCTCTGCACACCCTCTCAATAAACATCTCTTAGTTTTCTGAATCTATAACTGTTTTTATTTTATGCTTATTTATTTTGCTTTTTAGATTCCACATAAAAGTGATATCAAGTACTAATTTCACTTAGCAAAATAACTATAGGTTCATNTCTTTCCTCTGCACACCCTCTCAATAAATATCTCTTAGTTTTCTGAATCTATAACTGTTTTTATTTTATGCTTATTTATTTTGCTTTTTAGATTCCACATAAAAGTGATATCAAGCACTAATTTCACTTAGCAAAATAACTATAGGTTCATCCATGTTGATGGAACTGGCAAGATTTCACTCTTCTTTATATGGCTAGGGAATATTCCACTGTGTGTGCATGTGTGTGTGAGTCTCACATTTTTTGATACTAAGATTGCTTCCATATCTTGGCTATTGTAGAGAATACTTCAATAAGAATTTGTTGCTGTTCAGGAGCCAAGTTGTGTCCTACTCTTCGTGACAAGATGGACTGCAGCACGCCAGGCTACTCTGTACTCCAACATCTCCCAGACTTTTCTCACATTGATGTCAATTGAGGCGGTAAGCTATCTAACCATCTGATCCTCTGCCAACCCATTCTCCTTTTGCCTTCAGTCTTTGCCAGCATCAAAGTCTTTTCCAATGAGTTGGCTCATCCCATCAGGTGGTCAAAATTTTTCAGCATCAGTCCTTTCAATAAATGTTCAGGGTTAATTTCCTTTACTATTGACTTGTTTGATGCCCTTGCAGTCCAAGGGACTCTATGTCTTCCCAGCACCACAATTCTAAAGCATCAATTCTTCAGCTCACAGCTTTCTCTATGGTCCAACTCTCACATTCATATATAACCACTGGAAAAACCATAGCTTTAACTATGTGATGTGCAAAGTGATGTCTCCGATTCTTAATACACTGTCTAGGTTTGTCATAGCATTCTTTCCAATGAGCAAGTGTCTTAATTTTATGGCTTTAGTCACCATCCAGTTATTCTGAAGCCCAAGAAAATAAAATCTCTCATTGCTTACATTTTTTCCTCTTCTATTTGCCATGGTGATGAGAATAGATGCCATGATCTTAGTTGTTTTTTCTGTTTTTTTAATGCTGAGTTTGAAGCCAGCTTTTTCACTCTCCTCTTTTACCTTCATCAAGAGATTCCTCAGTTTCTCTTCATTTCCTGCCATTAGAATGGTATCACCTGCACACAGGCAATTGTTGATATTTCCCCCTGGTAATCTTGATTCCAGCTTTGATTCATCCAGCTGTGAATTTCACATGATGTATTCTGCATATAAAATATATAAGCAGAGTGACAATATACAGCCTTGTCACCTTCCTTTCCCAGTTTTGAACCAGTACATTGCTCCATGTCCAGTTTTAACTGTTGCTTCATGACGTGCATATAGGTTTCTCAGGAAAAAAGTAAGGTGGTCTGGTATTCCCATCTCTTTAAGAATTTTCCAGTTTGTTGGGATCCACAGTGAAAGGTTTCAGCATAGTCAGTAAAACAGAATTAGATGTTTTCTCTGGAATTTCCTTGCTTCCTTCATGATCCAACAAATGCTGGGAATTTGATCTTAGGTTCTTCTGCCTCTTCAAAACCCAGCTTGTTCATCTGGAAGTTCTCAGTTCATGTACTGATGCCTAGCTTAAAGGATTTTGAGCATAACCTTGCTAGCATGTGAAATGAGCACAGTGGTACAGTAGTTTGAACATTTGTTGGCATTGTCCTTTGGGATGGAAATGAAAACTGACTTTTTCCAGTCCTGTGACCACTACTAAAATTTCCCTATTTGCTGACATATTGAGTGCAGCACTGAACAGCATCATCTTTTAGGGTTTGAAATAGCTCACCTGGAAGTCCACACTTCCACTAGCTTTGTTTGAAGTAATGCTTCCTAAGGCCCACTTGACCTCATATTCCAGAATGTCTGGCTGTAGGTGAGTGAACACCATCATGGTTATCTGGTTCATTGAGACTTTTCTTATATAGTTGTTCTGTGTATTCCTGTCACCTCTTCTTAATTTCTTGTGCTTATTTTAGGTTTTTACCATTTCTGTCTGTCGTGCCCATTCTCCAGATTTTCAATTTTCTTGAAGAGTCTCTAATCTTTCCCATTCTGTTGTTTTCCTCTATTTCTTTGCACTGTTCATTTAAGAAGCCCTTCTTGTTTCTCCTCGTTCTCTGGAACTCTGCATTTAGTTGGGTATGTCTTTCCCTTTCTCCCTTGCTTTTTGTTTCTCTTCTTTCCATAGCTATTGGTAAAGCCTCCNTCTATTTCTTTGCACTGTTCATTTAAGAAGCCCTTCTTGTTTCTCCTCGTTCTCTGGAACTCTGCATTTAGTTGGGTATGTCTTTCCCTTTCTCCCTTGCTTTTTGTTTCTCTTCTTTCCGTAGCTATTGGTAAAGCCTCCTCACACAACCACTTTGCTTTCTTGTGTTTCTTTTTCTTTGTAATGGTTTGGTCACTGCCTCCTATGCAATGTTACAAAGTTCTGTCCATCCATAGTTCTTCAGGTAGTCTGTCTTCCAGATTTAATCTCTTGAACCTATTCAATAAACATAGGGGTGCATATATATATATATTTTTTTTTAAATTAGTGGCTTTGTTTTCTTTGGANTGGTTTGGTCACTGCCTCCTATGCAATGTTACAAACTTCTGTCCATCCATAGTTCTTCAGGTAATCTGTCTTCCAGATTTAATCTCTTGAACCTATTCAATAAACATAGGGGTTCATATATATATATTTTTTTTAATCAGTGGCTTTGTTGTCTTTGAATAAATACCCAGGAGTGGAACTGCTGGATTATATATAGTTGTATTTTTAAATTTTTTAAGTACTCGCCATACTGTTTTCCATAGTGGCCAAAACAGTTCCAACAGAGAATGAAGGTTCCCTTTTCTCCACATCCTCACCAACAATAATTGCTTGTTGTCTATTTGAGAATAGTCATTCTAACAGGTGGGAGGTAATATGTCAATGCTCTTTTGATTTGCATTTACCTGTGATAGTCGTGCTGAACATCTTTTCATNATGAAGGTTCCCTTTTCTCCACATCCTCACCAACAATAATTGCTTGTTGTCTATTTGAGAATAGTCATTCTAACAGGTGGGAGGTAATATGTCAATGCTCTTTTGATTTGCATTTACCTGTGATAGTCGTGCTGAACAACTTTTCATGTTCCAGTTGGCCATCTATATATCTTCTTTGGAAGAATGTCTATACAGATCCTCTGTACATTTTCTAATCAGTTGTTTCTTTGTTTGATGTTGAATTGTAAGTGTTCTTCATATGTTTTGGATATTAACCCCTTATCAGATATATCATCTGCAAAGATCTTTCCCATTCATTAAATGGCCTTTTTGTTTTTCTGATAGTTTCCTTCACTGTGAAATGCTTTTTAGTTTGATGTAGCTTCATGTATTTATGTATATTTTGTTTCCCTTGCCTGAGGAGACGTATCCAAAAAAATATTACTAAGACTGATGTCAAAGCATATACTGCCTATATTTTCCTCTAGAAGGTTTATATTTTCAGATCTTTAATTTTAGTCTTTAATTCATTATGAGTTGACTTTTGCCTACAGAATGAGAAAACAGTCCAGATTGATTTTTAGAATATAGCTGTCCAGTTTTCCCAACACCATTTTGATGAAGTTTTACTTTCCTCACTATATATTCTTGTCTCCTTTGTCATAGATTAACTGCTCATGTAAAGGTTGGTGTATTTCTGGGCTGTCTATTCTGTTCCATGGATGCATATAATTGTTTTGCACCAGTACCACACTGTTTTGATGACTGTGGCTTTGTAGTAGCATTTGAAATCAAACAGTATGATACTTGAATCTCTGTTCTTTCTCAGGTTGTTTTGGCTATTTTGGGTCTTAAGGTGTATCCTGTCCTATGTAATAGAATCAAAGGCCTGGGTGGGGTTGCCCGGCACTTCAGCTTCTCCTGGCCTGCAGCAGCAGCAACAGTAACTGCAGCAGTGGAAGCAGGGAATACACCATGCAGCAGCAGGCAGCACTCATAGCTGGACAGGATCAGCCCTTGTCTCAGCTCAGCTGGGTCCTGCTAGGCTAGTTGGAGGGAGACTGCCACCAACCACTTGAGAGCCAGAGCCCAGGCTGGAAGGTGACCTTTTCTTTTTCCTTTAAATAAATATGTTTGTTTTTAATTGAAAGATAATTGTTCTACAATATTGTGTCAGTTTCTGTGATACATCAGCATGAATCAGCCATAGGTATATGTATGTTCTCTCCCTCTTGAAACTCCCACCCACTTCCCAGCCCATACCACCCCTCTAGGTTGTCAAAGAGGGATGGGATGGGATGGGCTTGGAGCCCCCTGCATCATACAGCAAGTTCTCACTGGCTATCTATTTTATATGTGGTTATACATATGTTTCAATTTTGTTCCTTTAACTTGTACCTCCCTCTCCTTCCACACTGAACCCATAAGTCTTTTCTCTATTTACACATCAATATTGCTGCCCTGCAAATAGGTTCATCAGTATCATCTCTTTAGATTCTACATATATACCTTATATATTTGTTTTTCTCTTTCTAACTTACTTCACTCTTGATAATGGGCTCTAGGTTCATTCATTAGAGCTGACTCAAATGCATTCCTTTTTGTAGCTGAGTAATATTCCATTGAATATATGTACTACAACTTCTATATCCATTTATTTATTGACAGACATCTAGACTGCTTCCATGTCCTAGATACTGTAAATAGTGCTGCAATGAATATTGGCGCACATGTGTCTTTTTCAACTATGGCTTTCTTGGGGGATATTCCCAGTAGTGGGATTGATGGGCCATATGGTAGTTTTGTACAGATGTGAGAGCTGGACCATAAGGAAGGCTGAGCATCAAAGAATTGATGCTTTTGAATTTTTGTGTTGGAGAAGACTCTTGAGAGTCCCTTGGACAGAAAGGAGATCAAAGCAGTCCATCCTAAAGGAGATCAGTCCTGAGTGTTCATTGGAAGGACTGATGTTGAAGCTGAAACTCCAATACTTTGGCCACCTGATGTGAAAAACCTACTTACTGGAAAAGACCCTGATGCTGGGAAAGATTTAGGGCAGGAGGGGAAAGGGGCGACAGAGAATGAGATGGCTGGATGGCATCATCAACTCAATGTACATGAATTTTGAGCAAACTTTGGGAGATAGTGATGGACAGAGAAGTCTGGCATGCTGCAGTCCAAGAGGCTGCAAAGAGTCAGACATGACAGTGACTGAACAACCATAATAATGGTAGTTTTATTCCTAGTTTTCTAAGGGCTCTCCACACTGTTCTCCACAGTTGCTGTATCAATTTACATTCCCACAAAGAATGCAAGAGAGTTCCCTTTTCTCTAAACTCTCTCCAATATTTACTGTTTGTAGAATTTTTGATGATGGCCATTGTGATCAGTCTGAGGTGATACTTCATTGTGGTTCTGATTTGTATTTCTCTAGTCATATATGGATGTGAGAGTTGGACTGTGAAGAAAGCTGAGTACTGAAGAATTGCTGCTTTTGAACTGTGGTGTTGGAGAAGACTCTTGAGGGTCCCTTGGACTGCAAGGAGATCCAACCAATCCATTCTGAAGGAGATCAGTCCTGGGTGTTCTTTGGAAGGAATGATGCTAAAGCTGAAACTCCAGTACTTTGGCCACCTCGTGTGAAGAGCTAACTCATTGGCAAAGACTCTGATGCTGGGAGGGATTGGGGGCAGGAGAAGAAGAGGACGAAAGAGAATGAGACGGCTGGATGGCATCACCAACTCAATGGACATGAATTTGAGTGAACTCTGGGAGTTGGTGATGGACAAAGAGGCCTGGTGTGCTGCAATTCATGGGGTCGCAAAGAGTCGAACACAACTGAGTGACTGGACTGAACTGAACTGAACTATAAATGATGTTGAGCATCTTTTCATGTGTTTATTAGCCATCTGTATGTCTTCTTTGAAAACATGTCTGCTTAGGTCTTCTCCCCACTTTTTATCAGAGTGTTTTTTTTTTTTTTTTTTTTTTTGGTTTTGAGTTGAAAGAGATGCTTGTATATTTTGGAGAGTAATCCTTTGTCAGTTGTTTCATTTACTACTATCTTTTTCCATTCTAAGGGCTGTCTTTTCACCTTGCTTACAGTTTCCTTTGCTGTGTAAAAGCTTTCAAGTTTAATTAGGCCCTATTTGTTTATTTTTGTTTTTATTTCCATTATTCTAGGAGGTGGGTCACAAAGGATATTGCTGTGATTTATGTCAAGGAATGTGCTGCCTATGTTTTCCTCTAAGAGCTTTATAGTTTTGGGCCTTGCATTTAATTCTTTAATATATTTTGAGTTTATTTTTGTGTATGGTGTTAGGAGATTTCATTATTTATATGTAGCTGTTCAGTTTCCTCAGCACAACTATTGCAGAGGCAGATTTTTCTCCACTATATAGTCTTTCCTCCTTTGTCAAAGATAAGGTACCCATAGCTGCATGGGTTTATCTGTGGGCTTTCTATCTTGCTTCATTGATGGATATTTCTGTACTTGTGCCAGCACTACACTATCTTGATTACTGTAGCTGTGTAGTGTACTCTGAATTCAAGAAGGCTGATTCTTCCAACTCTGTTTTCTTTTCTCAAGATTGTTTTGGTTATTTGGGGACTTTTGTGTTTCTATATCTATTGTGATTTTTTTTTTTTTTGCTCTAAGTTATGTGAAAAATACTATTGGCAGTTTGATAGGGATAGCACTGACTCTGTAGATTGCTTTGGGTAGCACAGTCATTTTCACAGTACTGATTCTTCCAGTCCAAGAACATGCTATATCTTTCTACCTGTTTGTGTCATCTTTTGTTTCTTTCATCAGTGGCTTACAGTTTTCTGCATACAGGTCTTTCCTATTTAGGCAGGTTTACTCCTGGCCTTTTTTTTTTTTATGTAGAAAAGTCTAAATAACATTTCTTTTAAGGCTGATTTGATGGTGCTGAACTATTCTAGCTTTTGTTTGTAAAACATTGGATATTTCCATCAAATTTTAATGAAAGACTTGCCAGATAAAGCATCCTTGGTTTTAGGTGTTTCTCTTTTATCACTTTGACTATATCAAGTCACTCCTTTCTGGCCCACAGAGTTTTTGTTGAAAAGTCACCTGATTGCCTTACAAGTGTTCCTTTATACCTAAAATGTTGCTTTCCCCTTGCTACTTTTAATATTCTCTCTTTATCTTTGATTTTTGCCATTTAAATTATAATGTGTCTTGGTATTTTCCTCTTTGAGTTGATCATATTTGAGACACTCTGTGCTTCCTTGGCCTGGATCTACCCTTTCTCATGTTAGTGAAGTTTTCAGTGATTATGACTTCAAATATGTTATCCTATCCTTTCCCTGTCTCTTCTCTTTCTTAGACCTCTATAATGCAAATGTTAGTACTATTGATGTTGTAGAAATCTCTGGAATTTTCTCAATACTTTATCTTCTTTTTTCTTTTTTCTGTTCAACTTCAATGATTTCCACTACTCTTGTCTTCCAGCTTGCTGATCTGTTCCTCTGTATCACCTAACCTACTCTTGACTCCTCTCAGTGTATTTTTTATTTAAGTTATTGTATTCTGCAGCTCTGTTTGGTTCTTTATATTTTCTACTCTTTACTGTAAACTTCTAACTTTTCACTTTATTTATCTAATCTTCTCTAGAATTCTTCAAATAACTTTATAGTCACTGCCTTGAAATCTTTATCAAGTAGATTGCTTATCTTCACTTCACTTTATTCTTCCTCTAGGGTTTTATCTTATTCTTTCACTTGGAATATATTCCTCTATTGCCTCATTTTCCCTAACTTGTTCCAACTTCTATGAATTAGGTAGGTTGTTACATTTCCTGACCTTGGAGAATGATGTTTGTAGGGGAAGTCTTAAGCTTTCTAGCAGTGCACTCCCTCCTGGTCACCAGAGTTATAGGTTTTAAGGTACCCTTATGTGGCTGCATAGGTCTTTCTGCTATGGGCAGTCTGGTAGGCATGGCTGGATCCCAGTTGGGTTTTTCACCATGCTTTGTACAGAGGCAGCTGGCCCTTGGTGGGTGGCTGCAGAGTCCCAGGTGGTCAATGAGTGTTCTGAGCAACATCTCCCATGGGTGGTTGTGTGGATGGAGTTCCAAGATATAGTGTTGGTCTGCTGATGACTGGGGCTGATGATACCAGGCACAGCTGACTGTGGGATTCACAAGGCCCAAAACTGGTGTCATCCTAATGGCTACTGATCAGGGTTCGGGCCAGTGCACTACTGTGCAGAGCCAGGTCTTAGGCCATCTAGTGGACAGAGCTGGGTCCTGGGGTGGCAGTGAGCTCAGGAGGCCTTAAGGCAGCTGGCCTGCTGGTGGGTGGGGGTGTGTTCTTACCAAGGTAGCTACTTAGCCTGAGAGCAGTACTGGCACCGATAGACCAGCAGGCAAGGTCAGTTCCCAGTGCTAATAATCCAGAGGAAGGATTCCAAAATGGCACCTGACAGCACCAGCATCCTCATGGTAAAATAAGCTCCTCATAATGGCAGACAATAATATATTCCCAGGGTAAGTTTCAATTTCCTCCTGCCTTTTCAGGAGTGTCTCCAAGATCAGCAGGTGTGTCTGACCCAGGCTCCTTTCAAATAACTGCTTCTGCCCTGGGTCCTAGAAGGTGTGAGATATTGTGTGTACCATTTAAGAGTGAAGTCTCAACTGGAGCCTATTATACAGAGTGAAGTAAGTCAGAAAGAAAAACACCAATACAGTGTACTAATGCATATATATGGAATTTAGAAAGATGGTAACAATGACCCTATATGTGAGACAGCAAGAGACACAGATGTACAGAACAGTCTTTTGGACTCCGTGGGAGAAGGCGAGGGTGGGGTGATTTGAGAGAATCGCGTTGAAACATATATATTATCATATGTGAAACAGACCTCCAGTCCAGGTTCAATGCATGAGGCAGGGTGCTCAGGGCTGGTGCACTGGGATGACCCAGAAGAATGGGATGGGGAGGGAGGAGGGTTGGGAGTTCAGGATGGGGAACACATGTACACCCATGGCTAATTTCATGTCAATGTATGGGAAAACCCACTACAATATTGTAAAGTAATTATCCACCAATTAAAATAAATTAATTAATTTAATTTAAAAAATTTTTAAAAGAGTGAAGTCTCTATTTCCCACAGCCCTTTGGGTTTCCTGAAGGTAATCCTCGCTGGTCTTCAAAGCCAAACATACTGGGGTTTGTCCTGGTAAGGACCTCAAGACTGAAGAATCCAATATAGGGCTTTGACTCTTCACTTTAGGGGAAGAATTTTTACAACTATAATTATTCTTTCACTTGTGGGTCACCCACCAGTATGGGTCTTGTCTATACTGCATCTCAGCCCCTCCTACCCATCATGTTGTGCTTCCTTCATTATCTTTAATTGTAGAGGATCATTTTTGCTAGCCTTCTGGTCTTTCTCATTAATAGTTGTTCAGTAAATAGCTGTAAGTTTGGTGTACCTTTGGGAGAAGGAGAGCTCAGGATCATACAAATTTGCAGTCCCTATTCTAGATATGATGAATGAGAATATCTAGATGTAGTGTGTACAAGTCTCTTTTTTTTCCAGATGATCTTTTTTTTCAATTCACTAGAATAATCTACTCTTCTAGAGTCTAGAGTAGAGATAATTACTTCTGAGATTAGAATTCAAAACAATAATATAAAAAAAAAAGTCTCAGGAGGACAAAAGCATAAATTCATAAATGCTAAAATAAATATGCCTATATTCAAAGTTGTTTTTTCTTCTCTTTTTCTTCATCTAGCTCTGGAAAATATTCAGTCCTGACCAATATGTATAAGTCAGTAATTATGTCAGTATTCTTGGTTATGAATGTCATACTTCTTTGCTTCCTTGAACTGACTGATATACGTGCTTCATTGCTTTCTTTTCATATCTACCAACAGCACTCTGCTTACATCAAACATTGCATCTCATACCACCAACTATTCATCTCTCCCGTGGGGACTCACAGCTGGTTATTCCGACTCTTTTTTTCTACATGGAAAGGGAAGTTAATCCTTCCTATCTCCAACCATTCTCTGTCTCCCAACAATCTACTCCAACCAAGTCTGGACAACAATGGTGGGGAAAAAAAGTGTAGAAGCTGCCCACAAGCACTACATTAAAATTAACATGTACCACAGGGAAAAATTTTGATGAGTATTTCCATATCTACATCACCTTTCTTCACACAGGAAAATTGCCATTTCTTATCATAAAGTTATTTATTGATTTAGAAAAGGCAGAGGAACTGGAGATCAAATTGCCAACATCTGTTGGATCATAAAAAAAAAAAAAAAAGGAGAATTCCAGAAAAACATCTACTTTTGCTTTATTGATTATGCCAAAGCCTTTTATTTAGTAGATCACAACAAACTGTGGAAAATACTTCAAGAAATAGGAATGCCAGACCACCTCACCTGCCTCCTGAGAAATCTGTGTGCAGGTAAAGTAGTAGCTAGAACTAGACATGGAACAATGAGCTGGTTCCAAATTGGGAAAGGAGTATGTTAAGGCTGTATATTTTCACCCTGCTTATTTAACTTATATGCAGAGTATATCATGCAAAATGCCAGGCTGGATGAAGCACAAGCTGGAATCAAGATTGCCAGGAAACATATCAGTAACCTCAAATATGCAGATAACACCATCCTTATGGCAGAAAGTGAAGAGGGACTGAGAGCCTCTTGATGAAAGTGAAAGAGGAGAGTGGAAAAGTTGGCTTAAAACTCAACATTCAAAAAATGAATATCATGGCATCAGGTCCCATCACTTAATGGCAAATAGATGGTGAAACAATGGAAACAGTGACAGTCTATATTTTCTTGGGCTCAAGAATCACTGCAGATGGTGACTGCAGTCATAAAATTAAAATATGCTTGTTCCTTGGAAGAAAATCTATGACCAACCTAGATAGCATATTCAAAAGCAGAGACATTACTTTGCCAACAAAGATCCACCTAGTCAAGGCTATGGGTTTTCCAGTAGTCACGTATGGATGTAAGGGATGGACTATAAAGAAAGCTGACAGCTGAAAAAGTGATGCTTTTGAACTGTGGTGTTGGAGAAGACTCTAGTTTTTTGGGTTTTTTTTTTTCCCCCTCTTTATTATTTATTTATTTCACAGTACTGTATTGGTTTTGCCATACATTGACATGAATCTACCATGGGTATACATGAGTTTCCAATCCTGAACTCTCCTCCCACCACCCTCCCCATATCATCCCTCTGGGTCATCCCAGTTGTACCAGCCCCAAGCATCCTGTACCCTGCAGCAAACCTAGACTAGTGATTTGTTTCTTACATGATAGTATACATGTTTCAATGCCATTCTCCAAAATCATCCCACCCTCTCCCTCTCCCACAGAGTCCAAAAGTCTGTTCTATACATCTGTGTCTCTTTTGCTGTCTCGCATACAGGGTTATCATTACCATCTTTCTAAATTCCATATATATGTGTTAGTATACTGTATTGGTGTTTTTCTTTCTGGCTTACTTCGCTCTGTATAATCAGCTCCAGTTTCATCCACCTCATTAGAACTGATTCAAATGTATTCTTTTTAATGGCTGAGTAATAATACTCCATTGTGTATATGGAGAAGATTCTTGAGAGTTCCTTGGATGGCAAGGAGATTAAACCAGTCAATCCTAAAGGAAATCAGTCCTGAATATCATTGGAAGGACTGATGCTGAAGCTGAAACTCCAATACTTTGGCTACCTGATGTGAAGAAGTGACTCACTGGAAAAGACCCTGATGCTGGGCAAGATTGAAGGCAGGGGGAGAAAGGGACAACAGAGGATGAGATGGCTGGATGGCATCACAGACTCGATGGACATGAGTTTGAGCAAGCTCTTCAAGTTGGTGATAGACAGGGAAGCCTGGCATGCTGCAGTCCACAGGGTCACAAAGAGTCAGACATGACTGAGCAACTGAACTGAACTGATCATAAAGTTAAGATCAGACTTGGTGAAAAGCATGATAGGCAAGGAATTGGAAGTTTGGGCTCCATCATACTACGTTTGAAAGGAATCTCTTATCTCACTTCAACTACCTACCATTACTGGTAACAGAAATAGAGAAAGAGAACTCCAAAACACTTACAAAAATCATCCATAATACATAATCATAGCTCCCCACATGGAAAATAAAACATATGAGAATTTTAACTGAACAGGCTCATTAAAAAAGCAAAGATTAATATTTTATTTTTGAAAGATAAGACTGAAGTGAGATAGTAAGGTGGATACATCATATACAACATGCCTCAATTTTAGTAACATCTTTATTCTGACTCATAAAATTCTATTCACCAAATTAATTTAAATAAATGGTGATAGAAATGCTGTCAAAAACACCTAAAATTTATTGAACATCTAAACTCAAAGTTAATAAGAATGACAACTCACCTAGCATAGAACATAGGGTATTTGAATTTAATCTTACTTAAAATTTTCATTAACTTTAAGAATAATTAAGTAACAAATTAATATAATGTATAGTCCAGTCAAAGTTAGAGATCTGTAGTAAGGAATAATAACAGAGAATGAAAGGGATCAAAAAAAAAAAAAGTAGACCTAAGTAAAAATTTAATGAATAAAAGGCATAAAATAAAAAGGTGAAAGAAGTGGGGAAGAAAAGGTAATATGTTCATTTGAACTAAAATATTCAGAAGGAATGAACACAAAGATGGTATTTAAATTTAAAAAGCAAATATGCCAAATCATTGTGATTTTTTTCCCATCTGATGGTAATAAAAATGACCTATGAGTTTGACATAGGAAGTGGTATGGGCCCACAACCATCTTTCTCCATACTAAGAAAAAAATAAACTTCTTTCTAACTCAGAGATAAACCAAAATTGTTCTTTCACAATAGAAGCAGTAAAGAGGTCAATAAGAAATGCAGCACATTCTTACATCACAATCTCACAGACTTCCTACCTTCCCCACAGGCCCACGCAAAAAGCCTGACTTAACTCTGCTTCCACTTATTCTAAGCTACAGATCATTTTTTTCTAGGTTAGGAATTTTCCAATATTAAATGGAAGTGATACTGTTTCCTGAGAAAAGAGCAAGAGGAGATTGTTTAAGAGGCTTGCAAAACCTGCTTATGAGAATGAAATGAGTAAAAGAAGTTTTCATTAAGTGAGTGTGACTCACTAGCCACTGATAGTGTTAAAAAGAATTCAAACTGCAGCAAACTGATGATACGGGGAGCATAAGCATAATAATAAAGACTGTTTGTGAATATCTTATATTTTTAATATCTTCAATAAATAGTATTACAAGTCATATCACTTTAAGTTCCATCTAAGTCCCTCAATAATCACTTTCCACTATATAAGAGAGGCCTACTCCATTCCCAGGGATTATTTTTACCAAATCAGAGGGAAATATTCTGCCTATTAGCACTATGGATAATTTCTGGTATGACTTTTAATCATACTATGATTTTTAATAATTTTTAAAACAGTTTCTAAATTCATTCATATAATCTTAGAAAAGCACTCATATTAAAAAGAGGAAAACAAAATTCTCATCTACAGTTTGTATATGTTTATAAAGAGATAGTGGGTACACTAATGACTAAATTAAGAAAAAATCTGACAATACGAGTTTCTGAAGAGGATATGGAGCAAGTGATACAATCATTTTTGAAGACACTTTGGTACTTTCTTACACAGCTAAACAAAGTGCAACAGTCACATTCTTAGGTACTTATCTAACTGATTCAAAAATATGTCTACACAAAACCTGCAGGTGAATGTTGACAGCAGGCTTATCCATAATCCTCAAAAATGGAAGCAACCAGCTGATTCTCAACCAATGAATGGATAAGTAAATTATAGTAGATTATTATGATGATATACTATTCAAAGAGAAAAAAAGGAATGTGCTATCAAGCCACACAAAGGCATGTATTAACCCTAAACACACACTGCTAAGCAAAAAAAAAAACCAGAAAGGAATGTGAAAAGGCTACATGCTATTTGATTCCATTTATATAACATTCTGGAAAAAGCAAAGCTATAGAATGGTAAAATGACAGAGGCAGAAAATATACAAGATGAGTTTGGAGTATCTTATAATACAAGATTGGAAGTCCTCAAAACACACATGCACACACAAATAATGATGGTCAAAGTACCATAGCAGGCAAATAAAAGCAAGCTGACTAGTATTCTTTAAAACCATCAACACCATCAAAAACAAGGAAAGTCTGAAACACTGTTATAGCCAAGACGAGACTAAGGAGACCTAACAACTAATGCCACATATCCTGAGTGGGATGCTGGAAAAAAAAAAAAAAAAAAAAGGGTAACAACTAAGGACATCTAAATAAAGCATGAGATTTAGTTAATAATAATGTGTCAATACTGGTTCATTAATTGGGACCAAAGCACTACATCTATGTAAAATCTCAATAATAGTGGAATTTGGTGCCAAATGTATGCAAATTTTGTATACCATTGTCATACCTGTCCTGTAAATTTGAATCTGTACTAACATTAAAAGTTTATAAATTTTAAAAACATAAAGAGAAAAGAAAAGTAAAAATTTATTTACAAAAAATATTCAGAAAAGAGCAAGAAGAATT
>SJYW01041567.1:75823-110374 GCA_006410735.1 Raphicerus campestris
TACTGGTTCATTAATTGGGACCAAAGCACTACATCTATGTAAAATCTCAATAATAGTGGAATTTGGTGCCAAATGTATGCGAATTTTGTATACCATTGTCATACCTGTCCTGTAAATTTGAATCTGTACTAACATTAAAAGTTTATAAATTTTAAAAACATAAAGAGAAAAGAAAAGTAAAAATTTATTTACAAAAAATATTCAGAAAAGAGCAAGAAGAATTAAGAGTCTGAAGAATTAAAGATGTGTGTGGTTGCTCTCCCACACAAAGAAGAGGTCCAGGACACAAAGCTGCTAGTGATAGGGAAATAATGCATTAGAAATAAAGAAGAGTAAAAAACAAATAAATAAAAAAGAAAGACAACTGTCACATTTTTCCAGTAAAGAACGAAAGCTTAGTATGGGAAATTTAGAAGGATAAATGGAGAAAAGTTCGTCAAAAGATTCAGAAGAAAATGCTCCCAAGAGAAAAAAAAATGTCTATGGGAGTAAAGAAAGCTATCTACATTTCAACTCAATAGTTTATATCTTCGAAAACTGGCCTGTATAATTTAAGGATCAACTTTTATTTAAATGTCCTATAATTTTACACATATTGGAGCAAGTGTTCACTTACAGTGGTCTCATTCTTTTTCAGGCCTACCTACTACGTCTCATTTCAGAAAAAACTATGCAAGCAGAGAGCAGAAAACAGAAGTTATTGCTCATATACAGAGAATCACTACTCATATTTCTATTAATTATGATTAATTGAGGGTGGCGGTCTTGGACAGGTCGAGAGGGTCAGAAGTGGAGGAGTTTCTAAAGAGTCCTGGAGGTGTGATGGATTAAAAATCTGAGAGGGAGGCATCAGAAGCATCAGATCTGGGAAGAGCCTGAGCCTTTGGAGTCGGGATACTGACTCCAAAATCCTACACTACCAGAGAATTAACCCTAGGGAGTATCAAACAGTGAGAACTCACACAAAGGAAACCACTTGAATACAAGACCTGGCAGCACCCAACCACCAGTAGCACCCTGGGCAGGATACCTCATCTAAACAACAAACAAAACAAAAATACACACCTGTCAGCAGTCAGGATTACCACCTCATTCAGCCTTGCTCATCAGAGGAAAAACAAACAAACAAACAAACCCCTAAAATCTCACCTTATACGAAGCTTATAGAAACCACTGGACCAACATTAGGAGGGCAGAAACCAAAAGGAAGAAAAAAAATTCAGCACTGAAGCCTGGGAAAAGGAGACCTCAAACACAATAAGTTTTAAAAAAAATAATGAAAAGGCAGAGAAATACTACACAAATGAAGGAACAAACTAGAAACACAGAAGGAACCTTCCTCAACATAGTAAAGGCCGTATACAATAAGCCTACAGCAAACATTATTCGCAATGGTGAAAACCTATAAGCATGCCCCCTAAGATCAGGAACAAGACAAGGGTGTCCACTTTCACCTCTATTATTCAACATAGTTCTGGAAGTCCTAGCTACAGCAATCAGAATGAAAAAGAAATAAAAGGGATCCAGATCAGAAAAAAATTAAAGCTCTCACTGTTTGCAGATGACATGATACTGTACATAGAAAACCCTAAAGATAGTATCAGAAAGTTACTAGAGCTAATCAGTGAATTTAGCAAAGTTTCAGGATAAAAAATCAGGAAAGAGAAATCACTTGCATTTCTATATACTAACAAATATCAGAAAGAGAAATTAAGGAATCAATCCCATTCACCATTGCAACAAAAATAATTAAATATCTAGGAATAAACTTACCTAAGGAGACAAAAGAACTATACACAGAAAATTATAAGACACTGATGAAAGAAATCATGGATGACATAAACAGATGAAGAGATAGTTCATGTTCCTGGGTAGGAAGAATCAATATTGCATAAACAACTATACTACCAAACACAATCTACAGATTCAATGTGATCCCTATCAAATGATCAGTGACATTTTTCACAGAACTAGAACAAAAAATTTCACAATTCATATGGAAACACAAAAGACCTCAAGTAGCCAAAGCAGTCTTCAGAAAGAAGAATGGAGCTGGAGGAATCAACCTTCGTGACTTCAGACTATACTACAAAGCTACAGTCATTAAGACTGTACTGGCACAAAAATAGACATATAGACCAATGGAACAAGACAGAAAGCCCAGAAATAAACCAATGCATCTATGGGTACCTTATTTGTGACAAAGGAGGCAAGAACATACGATGAGGCAAAGACAGTCTCTTCAATTAATGATGCTGGAAAAATTGGACAATTACATGTTAAAAAAATGAAATTAGAACACTTCCTAGCACCATACACAAAGGTAAACTCAAAATGGTTTAAAGACCTAAATGTAAGACCAGAAACTATAAATCTCTTAGAGAAAAACATAAGCAGAACACTTGATGACATAAATCAAAGCAAGATCCTCTATGACCCACCTCCTAGAGCAATGTAAATAAGTGCCAAGTAAAAAGCTCTTGAAGAGCAAAGGAAACTAAGCAAGGTGAAAAGATGACCCTCAGAATGGGTGAAAATTATAGCAACTGAAATAACTGACAAAGGATTAATGTCCAAAATATACAAGCAGCTCATACAACTATTGCCAGGAAAACAAACAACCTAATAAAAAACTGGGGAAAAGACCTAAACAGACATTTCTCTAAAGAAGACTAAAGATGGCTAACAAACACATGAAAAGATGCTTAACATTGCTCATTATTGCTGCTGCTGCTGCTAAGTTGCTTCAGTCGTGTCCAACTCTGTGAGATCCCATAGACGGCAGCCCCCAGAGATGGCTCCCCCGTCCCTGGGACTCTCCAGGCAAGAACACTGGAGTGGGTTGCCATTTCCTTCTCCAGTGCATGAAAGTGAAAGTGAAGTCACTCAGTTGTGTCCAACTCAGCGACCCCATGGATTGCAGCCTACCAGGCTCCTCCACCCATGGGATTTTCCAGGCAAGAGCACTGGAGTGGGTTGCCATTGCCTTCTCCGTCGCTCATTATCAGAGAAATGCAAATCAAAACCACAATGAGATATCACTTCACACCAGTCAGAATAGGCATCATCAAAAAGTCTACAAACAATAAATGTTGGAAAGGGTGTGGAGAAAAGGGAACACTCTCACACTGTTGGTAGGAATGTAAATTGATAGAGCCACTATGATGACAGTATGGAGATTCCTTTAAAAACTAGGAATAAAAACACCATATGACCCAGCAATCTCACTCCTAGGCATATACCTTGAGAAAACCAATATTAAAAAAGACACATGTATCCCACTGTTCATTGTAGCACTATTTACAACAGCTAGAACATGGAAGAACTTGGCTGTGGTACATGGGGTCGCAGAGTCAGACACAACTGAGCAACTTCACTTTCACTTTTTACTTTCATGCACTGGAGAAGGAAATGGCAACCCACTCCAGTGTTCTTGCCTGGAGAATCCCAAGGACAGAGGAGCCTGGTGGGCTGCCGTCTATGGGGTCGCACAGAGTCAGAAACAACTGAAGTGACTTAGCAGTAGAAGCAGAATATGGAAGCAACCTAGATGTCCATCAACAGATGAATGGATAAAGAAGTTGTGGTACATATACACAATAGAATATTATTCAGCCATAAAAAGGAATGCATTTGAGTCAGTTCGGATAAGGTGGATGAAACAAGAACCTATTATGCAGAGTGAAGTCAGAAAAAGGAAGATAAATATCATATTGTAACACATATATATGAAATCTAGGAAAATGGTACTGAAGGATTTATTTTCAGGGCAGCAATGGAGAAAAAGACATAGAGAATAGATTTATGGACATGGGGAGAGGGGAGGAGAGGGTGAGATGTATGGAAAGAGTAACATGGAAACCTACATTAGCATATGTAAAATAGATAGCCAAAGGGAATTTGCTGTATGGCTTAGGAAACTCAAACAGGGGCTCTCTGTATCAACCTAGAGGGATGGAGTGGGGAGGGAGACGGGAGGGAATTTCAAAAGGGAGGGGATATATGTATACCTATGGCTGATTCATGTTGAAGTTTGACAGAAAACAACAAAATTCTCTAAAGCAATTATCCTTCAATTAAAAAAAAGAAAATTACTATTTGAGATACAGTAAGAACATTACTAAATTTAACCATTTTAAAAAATAGCATTGTAAATATAGCCTTTTGCAACATTTGTGTTGGGCCAATTATCTCTAACATTAAATTAAACTACCAAGATCAGCTTGAATTTAAACTTGTGGCTGAAAGGACTGGCATAGGGTTTACTACAGCATAACTATGAAACCACATTTGTGTCATGAGCCAAAGACTGTCACTCTTAATTTGTACTGTCATCACATGAACTATGAAAAAAAAATTTTTTTACTTAGTAATGAACTAATCAAATGCAAAAAACATGACAATTTTCATAACTCAGAGAACTAGAAAATCTGTGTAATTAGCATTGTGATGTAAAATAGTCTCAGTCCAATGACCCTTGAAAGCACTATGAAGCAGGGAAATGTATGGAATCAGATTGACCTAGGTTTAAATTCTGCTTTTCTGGCTTGTCAACATTGACAAAGGAACTTAACAACAAGTTAATCTCTCAAAATATGTTTCCTTATCTACAAAAGGGAATATTTATCTCCCAGTTCTGATATAAACATTATTTTTTGAATATTCAATAAGTGCAAACACTTTAGCATTTGTTATTTATCAAGTTGCTGTAATATTTTATATAAATTAACTTAATCGTTCTAACAATTCTTGGAGGTATAAAATCATATTATCCCCATTGTACAAATGAGAAATATTTAGTGTGAAAAAATTAAGGAACTTACTCCAGTTCACACAACTAGTATGTTCTCATAACTATGTAGTCTGGCTCTAATCTTTGCTCAAATATTACATAATAATATCATTATTAAATCAGTTAATAAAACAGTTCCCTTCCAGTCACCTTAACTCTAATTCATCTCATTGAAATACTGACACTATTTACTTCTAATTTCCTTTTTTTAATATAAATTTATTTATTTTAATTGGAGGTTAATTACTTCACAATATTGTATTGGTTTTGCCATACATCATGAAAGAGAAAACTGATCAGTTACCAAGTTACAGTAATAAGAACTATATTGAACTATATTCAACATCCTATGATAAAGCACATAAAAATACATATAAAAGAATATAAAAAAGAATCTGAACCACTTTGCCATACAGCAGTAATTAACACAAGACTGTAAATCAATTATACTTCAATAAAACATAAATTAAATAAAACATTGCCTCCCCCAAAAGAACTATATTGGAAGAATTTATGTATTGCTAACAATTTTAATTTGTCAATAAAATGATATGTTTATTACATCAACTAGCTTTCCAATATGCTAAATGTGTTCCTGCTGCTGCTAAGTCACTTCAGTCATGTCCAACTCTGTGTGATCCCATAGACGGCAGCCCACCAGGCTCCCTGTCCCTGGGATTCTCCAGGCAATAACACTGGAGTGGGTTGCCATTTCATTCTCTAATGCATGAAAGTGAAAAGTGAAAGGGAAGTCACTCAGTCGTGTCCAACTCTTTGGAACCCCAAGGACTGCAGCCTACCAGGCTCCTCTGTCCATGGGATTTTCCAGGCAAGAGTACTAGAGTGGGTGACCATAACTACATGTTTTAGAGTTATTCTAAGAAAACCCTCAGGTAATCTTAATCCTAAAGTAATGCTAACTAACTCATTACAGTATTATGACCAACTAAAAAGCTGCTAACTGCACAGTTCAAATCACATTAAAACCAAAAAAAAAAAGTGTATACAAGTTAACATACAAGCAATAAACTATTGCTTATATAAAAACAAGTGAAAATAAAAAAGTTTCATGTCAGCTAGTGATTCTGGAATCAGTGGCACTTTATAGGGAATCAGTTTTCAGAGTATTTCAGAGTCCCTGATACCATGAAAATATTGTGAGGCCTATGCACCAAAAGTCATCTTCTATATCCTCTTCATTAGCATTTTCCCAAGTAATCCCAAGAAAACATTACTCAAATACTGACTTTAAATCATAACACGTTTTAGAGACAATAGATCCCCACTCTAACAGAAAATAGAAATAGAAAAGAAAATTCAATGAATATTCTTTCACAATTCGTGTCCTTCATTAATTATTTTGAGAGAAAATACACTTAGCAAAGGCAGAATAAAGTGAAACTTTTACTATTTTAATACTGAGGAATGACTATCCTACTCCATCTACACATCTATATTTCATGGCTCTTGACATTCTACAATGTAATACCCAGAACCCTTATAATAGTATCAAAACCTTTTAAAACTGAGTATCAAAGCCTCATGTTGTTATTGCTGTTGGTTCATCTCCAAGTTGCATACGATTCTTTGTGACCTCATGGACTGTAGCCCACCAGGTTCCTCTTGTCCATGGATTCTTCAAGCATGAATACTGGAGGAGTGGGTTGCCATTTCCTTCTCTGAAATCCTCATAATCTTCATTTATTTTCAATTGTACTACACTAAGGGAGCTAAACTATCCTTCTCCCTTAAGTCTCCCCATTCAATTCTGTCTTCTTTCTTCAAGATTACCCAAATCCAAGATACAGGATCAGGTGGCAACATTTCAGCATAAAGTACAGTACCGATCCTTTAATGCTTCATCACAGACACTTCATTATACCAATCGACTGTTACAATTTTCAAGAAAATATACTCAGTGCTGTACCTCATAAGACTATAAGCACATTTTATACTTAATTTGAGCTAAAAAATGCACATCATAGCTGGAAAGGTTTCCATTTTTCAGACAACTAAAATTAGAAGATCGAGGAGAGACAGGATGGCAGAGGAGTAGGTGGATGTGGAGTACATATCTTTCCACAGATGCACCAGGAATACACCTTAAGATGCAGAAGATTTCTCAAAACAACAGTGAGAGTGGGCAGGAGTCCCTGAACACAGGTAAGAAATATATAGATCAATGCAAAACTTGGTAGGACAAAGGAGGGAAGGGAAAAAGAGGAGAGTGAGCAGGACTGGACCTGCACCCAGGGGTGAGGGAACTGAAGCAGGGGTCAGATCCCCACATCGGGGCAACTGTTTGGGACAGAGAAGAAGCATTTGAGGCTGTTGGAAAGTGAAGCAGCTGATCTGTGACAGTCAGAATGGAGAACCACACAGACTAACCTTGGTGCAGCCCTACATACTCTAGACAGGAACACAAGTCCCCTGGAATGCACAGTGGCTAGGAGCTAGGCTATATGGATTGGAGAACAATCCCAGGGTAAAGTCTACTGTTGACTGTGGAAAGACGGCCCAGAGGGACATGAGGGAGGAGACTGTGCTGGGGAATGCCTTTGGAGGAAAACCGAGCAGCCATGGGGGCAAGGTGATA
This sequence comes from Raphicerus campestris, assembly GCA_006410735.1. Taxonomy (NCBI): domain Eukaryota; kingdom Metazoa; phylum Chordata; class Mammalia; order Artiodactyla; family Bovidae; genus Raphicerus; species Raphicerus campestris. The sequence continues at coordinate 83,212 of SJYW01041567.1, forward strand.
CTGCTGACTCACACAAGGGGGTGGAGCCATCATTGTAGCCTCTGTCTCCCCACATAACTCCAGAACTGGCAGCTGACTAAGAGAGAAACACATCAGAGAGGGTAGCCCTTTAAATGCCTGATGACTGAGCAACAGGGAAGGACCCCCACCAGAGAGGTCATTTGAACACCAGCTGCCAGAAGCTAGAAAAAGACGCTAATAGTCCTATAACTTCTGCACCTGAGGCAGCCAGCATACCTGCACACTTGACGCCACCAGCCTGTCCTGCAATTCAAGCAGCAATACACACTCCACACTCAAATCTTCAGTGGGGCAGAGCTGCCAGAGGCTAGAAAAAATACTAATAACACAGTATCTCCTATACCAATGGCCACCGGCTCCCCTGTGTACCTGGCACTGTGAGGGTCCCCGTGATCCAAGCAGCTGTGCTACTTCCATGCTTGATCCCACTGAGACAGAGCTGCCAGAGGCTAGAAAAAAACCCTAAGAGTGCCATATCTCATGCTCCCTTGGCCACTGGCTCCCATGCATACGTGGTGCTGCCAGAGTCTCTGTGATCCAAGCAGCTGCTCCACCTCCACACCCAGCCCTCACTAGGGCAGACCCAAGTCCTCCAGGGAAGCCTCAGGAGCAAACTCCTGTGGATGACCCATATGCAGAGGTGGGGATAAAACCACAATTGAAACCCAGGGGCAGTGTGGCTGAGGAGGAGGGCTGAAAATCTTCCCAAAACTTGTACAAGATGCAGATTAAATCCACATGATTAATTTAGGCAGAGTGTCTATGGAATGGATAGAAGAACAATGAGAGTTCCCACAAAAGAAAACACACTAACTGTGGCAGCTGTGGACATTGGAAGCAAAAATATGCAAGATTAGGGCCAGATTAGAGTCTGAGCTTGGAGAAGGCAATGGCAACCCACTCCAGTATTTTTGCCTAGAGAATCCCAGGGATGGGGGAGCCTGGTGGGCTGCCGTCTATGGGGTCGCACAGAGTTGGACACGACTGAAGCGACTTAGCAGCAGCAGCAGCAAAGTCTGAGCTGTCCCCACAGTAGGTCAAAAGACTAGGACGCTAACATCTCAGATACAAGAAAAACATTTATTATTATGCTTATATTTTGATTTGTTCTGAATTTTTTTTCCTCTGATGCTGTGCTTGTTGATTTTATTACTACCATGAACTCTATTTAAGCTTTTGAAAGTTTTTTTAATCACACTTTTTATGTCCTTATATATTTTTACTGCTGTGTTGTCTTTTTGAGGTCCTGTTGGTGGTGGGGTAAGGGGGGGCAGCTCTGTCTTTTTAAAACTTTTTGTTTGGTTGGTTTTGGGTTTTTGTTTTTCTTATTGTTCTTTTCTTGCTGTAGTTATTCTTTAACATATATAAATCTTTTATATGTACTTCTACTTAACTTTGTTTTTCTATTGTTTTTTCTATTCTTGATTTTCTCTTTTTTTCCCACCATGTTTGTTATTTTGTGTTCTCTGCTTTATTCCCTAGTTGGCACGCTGCATTAGTTTCATTTTCTGGTTTGTGCTTTAGTTAGTTTTGTTTTTAATTGGGCAATATCACTTTTGGTTTCCTTTGCTCGCCAGGTCTCTATCTTGTACGTTCTTTTCTTTGAACTGCTTTGGCTTTGCTCGTGTATGTGTATGGATATGTGTTTATGCTCCTTGGTTTTGTTCCTATTTGTCTGATTTTGTGTTTACTATTTGTCCTGGTTTGCTTTTGTTTCTTGTTTTGTTTTGTGTTTTTGTATGTTTGTTTTAATCCCCTTTAATGCCATAACAAATGGTTTTTGTAATAATAATAAATGTTTTTCTCTTATCTCAGCTGTCAGCATTCTTTCCCTCACTATGAGTCACAGTCCCCGTCTGCCTCCCTAGGATGTCCTCCAATAGTGGCCTGTCTCTTGACCTATTGTAGAGACAGCTCAGACTCTAATCTGGCCCTACTTCTGCATGTTTTTGCCTCCAGTGTCCACAGCTGCCAGAGTTAGTATGCTTTCTTTTGTGGGAACTCTCATTGTCCTTTTTATGTTTCATAGACACAGAGTCTGTCTAGTAAATAATGTGAATTTAACCTGCATCTTGTACAGCTGTTGGGAAAATATCAGGTATCAGGCCTGAGTCTTTGGAGTAGGAGCGTTTAGTCCAGGACACTAGACTGCCAGAGAACTCCTGACTCCATGGAGTATTAATTAGTGAGAACTACCACAAAGGCTTCCACCTATATCCAAGACCAAGAATCACTCCCCTGCTGGCAATACCCAGTACAGGACCCGTCACCCAAACAAAAAACAACACGAAAACACAAAGCCAATCATCCTCAGAAAGGCTTCCCAAAGACATATCAAAATATAGCACTCACACACCCCTGCCCATCAGAGGAAAAAAAAAAAAACCTCAACTTCTCCCACCAGAACACAGGCACAAGACCCTCCCAACACGAAATCGACACAAACCACTGAATGAAGCTCACCCATTGAAGGCAGCAACCAAAAGTAATAAGGAATGTGACCCTAAAGACTGGAAAAAGGAGACCTCAAACACAGCAACTTAGAAAAATGAAAAGAAAGAGAAATATTTTGCAAAAGAAAGAACAAGGTAAAAACTCACAAGACCAAATAAATGAAGGAGAAAAAGGCAAACTATCTGATAAAGAATTCAGAGTAAAGATAGTAAAGATGATCCAAAACTTTGAAAATAGAATGGAGAAAATGCAAGAATCACTTAACACATTTAACAAGGAAAGAAAAGAAATCAAGAATGAACAGGTGAACAATATAACTACTAAAATTAAAAATACTCTAGAAGGAATCAATACCAGAATAACTGAGGCAGAAGAATGAAAAAGTGAGCTAGAAGACAAAATGGTGGATAGAACTCCTGAGGAACAAAATAAATGAAAGAAAATAAAAAGAAGATAGTCTCAGAAACCTCTGGAACAATATTAAATTGAATCACATTCAAATTATAGGGGTCCCAGAAGAAAAGAAAAAGAAAGGGTATGAGAAAATTCTTGAAGAGATTATAGTCAAAAACTTCCCTATCGTGGAAAAGGAAATAGTCAAGCAAATCCAAGAGGCACAAAGAGTCCCATATAGTATAAACCCAAAAAGAAACACTCCAAGGCACATATTAATCAAACTAAGATTAAACAAAAAGAAAGAATACTAAAAGAAGCATGAGAAAAGCAACAAACAAGGGAAACTCCATGGGATTAACAGCTGATCTTTCAGCAGAAACTCTGAAAACCAGAAGGGAATGGCAGGACATATTTAAAGTACTGAAAAGGAAAAATCTGCATCCAAGATTACTCTAACTGGCAAAGATCTCATTCGAAATTGATGGATAAAACAAAAGCTTTACAGACAAGCAAAAGTTAAAAGAATTTAGCACCACAAAACCAGCTTTACAACAAATGTTAAAGGTAATTAATTCTATAGGCAAGAAACACAAGAGAAGGAAAAGATCTACAAAAATAAACCCAACACTATTAAGAACATGCTAACAGAAGCATATGTATCTATAATTTCTCAAAATGTAAATTGATTAATTTAGTCACCCAGAGCCAGACATTCTGAAGTGTGAACTCAAGCAGGCCTTAAGAAGCACTGCTGTTAATAAAGCTAGTGTATGCAATGAAATCCCAGCAAAACTATTCAAATCCCTAAAAGATAATGCCATCAACATTTTGCAATCATTATGTCAACAAATCTGGAAGACTCAGCAGTGGCCACAGGATTGAAAGAAATCAATCCTCATCCCAGTTCCCAAGAAGGATAGTACCAAAGAATGTGCTAACCATGGGACAACTGCACTCATCTCCCAAGCTAGTAAGGGCATGTCTAAACTCTTCCATGCTAGGCTTCAGCATTATGTAAACCAAGAATTTCCAGATGTCCAAGCTGGTTTAGAAAAGGAAGAGGAACTAGAGATCAAATTGCCAACATTTGCTGGCTTATAGAGAAAGCAAAGAAATTTCAGAAAAACATCTGTTTCATCGACTACAGTAAAGCCTTTGTGTGGATCATGACAAACTGTAGAAAGATCTTAGACAGAAATACCAGATCATCTTCCTTGTCTTCTGAGAGACCTGGATGTGGGTCAAGAACCAACAGTCAGAACCCTGTATGGAACAACTGACTGGTTCAGGATTGAGAAAAGAGTACGACAGAGCTGCCTTCTGTCACCCTGTTTGTTTAACCTATACGCTAACCACATAACCAAAAAGACTGGGCTGGATGAGTTACAAGCTGGAATCAAGACAGGTGGAAGAAACATCAACAACCTCAGATATGTGGATGATACTACTGTAATGGCAGAAAGTGAAGAGGAACTAAAGAGCCTCTTGATGAGGGTGAAAGAGGAGAGTGGAAGAGCTGGCTTAAAACTAAATATTAAAAAAACTAAGATCATGGCATACGGTCCCATTCCTGCATGGCAAACAGAAGTGGAAAGGTGGAAGTAGTGTCCGATTTCCTCTTCTTGGGCTCCAAAATCACTGTGGACAGTGACTGCAGCCACGAATTTAGAAGATGACTGCCTCTGGGAAGGAAAGTGACAACAAACCTAGACAGTGTGTTGAAAAGCAGAGACATTACTCTGCTGACAAAGGTCCATATAGTCAAGGTTATGGTCCTCCCAGTGGTCACATGTGGCTGTGAGAGCTGGACCATAAAGAAGGCAGAACATCAAAGAATTGATATCTTCTAACTGAAGTGCTGGAGAAGACTTCTGAAAGTGCCTTGGATAGAAAGAGATCAAACCAGTCAATTTTAAGGGAGATCAACCCTGGATATTCACTGGAAGGACTGATGCTAAAGCTGTAGCTCTGGTATTTTGGTCACCTGATGTGAACAGCTGACTCACTGGAAAAGTCCCTAATGCTGGGAAAAATTGAGGGCAACGGAGAGGAGGGCATCAGAGGATTAGATGGCTTGACAGCGTGACCAATGCAATGAACATGAACTTGGGCAAACTCCAGGAGATGGTGAGGGACAGGGAGGCCTGGCATGCCACAGTACATGGGGTTGCAAAGAACTGGACATGACTTAACAACACTAACAACAAATTGATTAAACACACCAACCGAAAGGCACAGACTGGCTGAATTGATACAAAAACAAGACCCATATATGTGCTATCTAAAGAGACTCACTTCAGAACTAGAGACACATACAGACTGAAGGTGAGAGGATGGAAAGAGATACTCCATACACATGGAAATCAAAAGAAAGCCGGAGTAGTAATTCTTATATTGGACAAAATAGACCTTAAAATAAAGAATATTATAAGAGATAAGGAAGAACACTACATACTGATCAAGAGATGAACCCAAGAAGATATAACAATAGTAAATATTTATGCACTCAATATAGGAGTACCTTGATATATAAGGCAAACACAAACAGACATAAAAAGGGAAATTGACAGTAACACAATAATTGCAGGGGACTTTAACACCCCACTTGCACCAATGGACAGATCATCAAAACAGAAAATTAATGACATACACGCCTTAAACATCACACTGTAACAGATGGACCTCAATGATACTTCAGGACATTCCGTCCAAATGAAGAATACATTTTCTTCTCAAGTGAAAATGGAACATTCTCCAGGATAGACCACTTCTTGGGTCACAAATCAAGCTTCATTAAATTTAAGAAAATTGAAATCATAACAAGCATCTATTCAGACCACAATATTATGAGACTAGATATCAATTACAGGATTAAAAAAACTGTAAAAAACAAAAACACATGGAGATTAAACAATATGCTTCAAAATAATGAACAGGTTACTGAAGACATAAAAAGGAAAATTGAAAAATGACAAAGAAAATATGATGACTCAAAGCCTATGGGATGCAAAAAAAAGCAATTCTCAGAAAGAAATTTATAGAAATACAATTTCACCTCAGGGAATAAGAAAAACATCAAATAGAGAACCTAACTTTACACCTAAAACAACTGGAAAAAGAAGAACAAAAATCCCCAAAGTTGGTAGAAGGAAATAAATCATAAAGATTAGAACTGAAATAAATGAAAAAGGAATGAAGGAAACAATTAAGATTAATAAAACTAAAAGCTGGCTCTTTAAGAAGATAAATAAAATTGACAAACCATTAGCCAGACTTATCATGAAAAAAGGGAGAGGAAACAAATCAACAAAATTAGATGAAATAGGTGAGGTTACAACAGAAAATGCAGAAATATACAGGATCAAAAGAGACTATTACGAGCAACTATATGCCAATAAAATGGACAATCTGAAAGAAATGGACAGATTCTTAGAAAAGTTCAACCTTCCAAGATTGAACCAGGAAGAAATAGAAACTATGAATAGGCCAATCACAAGTACTGAAGTCAAAACTGTAATGAAAAATCTGCCTCCCACCAAAAAAAAAAAAAAGCCCAGATGGCTTCACAGGTGAATTCTATCAAACACTTTGAGAAGAGTTAATGCCTATGCTCCTGAAACTCTTCTGAGAATTGGAGAGAAAGGAACATGTCCAGACTCATTCTATAAAGACACCATCACCCTGATACCAAAAACAGACAAAGACATCAACACACACAAAAGTATAGGTCAATATTACTGATGAACAGAGATGCAAAAGTTCTCAACAAAATTCTAGCAAACAGAACTCAACAACAGCTTAAAAAGATCTTACACTATTATGAAGTTGGGTTTATCCCAGGGATGCAAGGATTCCTCAGCATAAGCAAATGAATAACCGTGATACACCATATTAACAAATTAAAAGATAAAATCACATGATCATCTCAATCAGAACTACCAGCTGGGGCAATCAGAGAAGAAAAAGAAATAAAAGGAATCCATATTGGAAAAGAAGAAAAACTCTCACTGTTTACAGACTACATGATACTATATACAGAAAACTGTGAAGATACTGTCATAAAACTACTAGAGCTAATTTTGGGGCTTCCCTGGTGGCTCAGCTGGTGAAGAATTCACCTGCAATGCAGGATAACCCACTTTGATCTCTCAGTTGGGAAGATCCCCCAACTCTAGTATTCTTGGGCTTCTCTGGTGGCTCAGATGGTAAAGAATCTACCTGCAAGGTGGGAGACATGGGTTCGATCCCCGAATTGGGAAGATCCCCTGGAGAAGGGAAAGGCTACCTACCTAGTATTCTTGCCTAGACAATTCCATAGACAGAAGAGCATGGTAGGCTATAGTCCATGTGGTAGCAAACAGTCAGACACAACTGGGCAACTTTACTCACTTCACTAATCAGTGAATTTAGTAAAGTCTCAGGATACAAAGTCAATACACAGAAATCACTTGCATTCCTATACACTAACAACAAAAATCAGAAAGAGAAATTAAGGAATCAATCCTATTTACCACTATGCAAAAAGAATAAAATATCTAGGAATAAACCTACATAAGGAGACAAAAGCTGTACACAGAAAACTATGACAATGATGAAAGAAATCAAAGGTGACATAAACAGATGGAGAGATATTCCATGTTCCTGTGTTGGAAGAAGTAATATTATGAAAATGATGATACTATCCAATGCAACCTACAAATTTAATGCAATCCCTATCAAATTACAAGTGGCATTTTTCACAGAACTAGAACAAAACATTTCACAATTTGTATGGAAAAACAAAAGACCATGAATACCCAAAGCAATCTTGAGAAAGAAGGATGGAAATGGAAGAATCATTCTTTGACTTCAGACTACACTACAAAGCTATCGTCATTAAGACAATATGATACTGGCACAAAAACAGAAACATAGACCAATGAAACAAGATAGAAAACCCACAGATAAACTCACACACCTATGGGAGACTTATCTTTAACAAAAGAAGCAATAATATACAATGAAGAAAAGACTGTCTCTTCAGTAAGTGGTGCTGGGAAAACTGGACAGCTATGTGGTAAGAGAATAAAATTAGAACACTTTTTAACACCAAACAGAAAAATAAACTCAAAATGGATTAAAGATCTAAGTGCAAGACTAGAAACTAAAAAGCTCTTAGAGGAAAATATGGGCAAAATACTCTATGATATAAATCACAGCAAGATTCTCTATGACCCATCCCCTACAGTAATGGAAATAAAAATAATAATAGATAAGTGAGACCTAATTAAACTTAAAAGATTTGGCAGAGTCATGGAAACTATAAACAAGGTGAAAAGACATGGGAGAAAGACAAAAGACACTAAGAATGGTAGAAAATAATAGCAAATGAAATAACTGACAAAGGATTAATCTCCAAAATACAGAAGTAGCTCATGGTGGGCTGCAGTCAATGGGGTCGTGGAGAGTCAGACAGGACTGAGCGACTTCACTTTCACTTTTCACTTTCATGCATTGGAGAAGGAAATGGCAACCCACTCTTACCTAGAGAATCCCAGGGACAGCGGAGCCTGGTGGACTGCCATCTATGCAGTCGCACTGAGTCAAACACAACTGAAGCAACTTAGCAGCAGCAGCAGCATGCAGCTCAATACCAGACCAACAAACAATCTGATCAAAAAAGGCACAGAAGACCTAAACAGACATCTCTCCAAAGAAGATATACAGATGGCTAGTAAACACATCAAAAGATGCTCAACACTGTTCATTATTAGAGAAATTCAAATCAAAACTATAATGAAGTATCACCTCACCCAAGTCAAAATGGCCATCATCAAAAAATCTGCAAACAATAAATGCTGGAGAGGGTGTAGAGAGAAGGCAACCTTCCTGCATTGTTAGTAGGAATGTAAATTGGCACAGCCACTATGGAAAACAGTATAGAGATGCCTTAAAAAACTATGAATAAAACTATCATATGACCCATTAATCCCACTATTGGGCATATACTCTGAGAAAAGCAAAATCAAAAAAGACACATGAAACCCAATATTCATTGCAGCACTATTTACAATAGCTAGAACATGGAAGCAACCTAGATGTCCATTGACAGATGAGAGGATATAGAAGCTATAATATATAAACACAATGGAATATTACTCAGCCATAAAAAGGAATGCATTTGAGTCCATTCTAATGAGGTGGATGAACTTAGAACCTATTATACAGAGTAAACTAAGTCAGGAAAACAAACATATATTAATGCATATATATGGAATCTAGGTAGAATGTACTGATGAACCTACTTGCAGGGCAGCAATGGAGACACAGACATGTGGACTTGTGGACAGGGTAAGGGGAAAGGAGAGGGTTGGACAGATGGGGTGAGTAGCATGGAAACACACACTACCATACGTAAAATAGATACCCAGTGGGAATTTGCTGTACAACTCAGGAACTCAAACTGGGGTCTCTGACAACCTAGGGAGGAGGCATGGGGTGAGAGGAGGGAGGAAGGTTGAAGAGGGAGAGAACATGTATACCTATGGCGGATTCATGTTGATTGATGTATGACAGACACTAAGACAATAATAAGATGTGTATAAGAGACAGAGTTGGCACGCTGCATTAGTTTCATTTTCTGGTTTGTGCTTTAGTTAGTTTTGTTTTTAATTGGGCAATATCACTTTTGGTTTCCTTTGCTCGCCAGGTCTCTATCTTGTACGTTCTTTTCTTTGAACTGCTTTGGCTTTGCTCGTGTATGTGTATGGATATGTGTTTATGCTCCTTGGTTTTGTTCCTATTTGTCTGATTTTGTGTTTACTATTTGTCCTGGTTTGCTTTTGTTTCTTGTTTTGTTTTGTGTTTTTGTATGTTTGTTTTAATCCCCTTTAATGCCATAACAAATGGTTTTTGTAATAATAATAAATGTTTTTCTCTTATCTCAGCTGTCAGCATTCTTTCCCTCACTATGAGTCACAGTCCCCGTCTGCCTCCCTAGGATGTCCTCCAATAGTGGCCTGTCTCTTGACCTATTGTAGAGACAGCTCAGACTCTAATCTGGCCCTACTTCTGCATGTTTTTGCCTCCAGTGTCCACAGCTGCCAGAGTTAGTGTGCTTTCTTTTGTGGGAATTCTCATTGTCCTTTTTATATTTCATAGACACAGAGTCTGTCTAGTTAATAATGTGAATTTAACTTGCATCTTGTACAGCTGTTGGGAAGATATCAGGTATCAGGCCTGAGTCTTTGGAGTTAGGAGCGCTTAGTCCAGGACACTAGACTGCCAGAGAACTCTTGACTCCATGGAGTATTAATTAGTGAGAACTACCACAAAGGCTTCCACCTGTATCCAAGACCAAGAATCACTCCCCTGCTGGCAATACCCAGTACAGGACCCATCACCCAAACAAAAAACGACACGAAAACACAAAGCCAATCATCCTCAGAAAGGCTTCCCAAAGACATATCAAAATATAGCACTCACACACCCCTGCCCATCAGAGGAAAAAAAAAAAAAAACCTCAACTTCTCCCACCAGAACACAGGCACAAGACCCTCCCAACACGAAATCGACACAAACCACTGAATGAAGCTCACCCACTGAAGGCAGCAACCAGAAGTAATAAGGAATGTGACCCTAAAGACTGGAAAAAGGAGACCTCAAACACAGCAACTTAGAAAAATGAAAAGAAAGAGAAATATTTTGCAAAAGAAAGAACAAGGTAAAAACTCACAAGACCAAATAAATGAAGGAGAAAAAGGCAAACTATCTGATAAAGAATTCAGAGTAAAGATAGTAAAGATGATCCAAAACTTTGAAAATAGAATGGAGAAAATGCAAGAATCACTTAACACATTTAACAAGGAAAGAAAAGAAATCAAGAATGAACAGGTGAACAATATAACTACTAAAATTAAAAATACTCTAGAAGGAATCAATACCAGAATAACTGAGGCAGAAGAATGAAAAAGTGAGCTAGAAGACAAAATGGTGGATAGAACTCCTGAGGAACAAAATAAATGAAAGAAAATGAAAAGAAGATAGTCTCAGAAACCTCTGGAACAATATTAAATTGAATCACATTCAAATTATAGGGGTCCCAGAAGAAAAGAAAAAGAAAGGGTATGAGAAAATTCTTGAAGAGATTATAGTCAAAAACTTCCCTATCGTGGAAAAGGAAATAGTCAAGCAAATCCAAGAGGCACAAAGAGTCCCATATAGTATAAACCCAAAAAGAAACACTCCAAGGCACATATTAATCAAACTAAGATTAAACAAAAAGAAAGAATACTAAAAGAAGCATGAGAAAAGCAACAAACAAGGGAAACTCCATGGGATTAACAGCTGATCTTTCAGCAGAAACTCTGAAAACCAGAAGGGAATGGCAGGACATATTTAAAGTACTGAAAAGGAAAAATCTGCATCCAAGATTACTCTAACTGGCAAAGATCTCATTCGAAATTGATGGATAAAACAAAAGCTTTACAGACAAGCAAAAGTTAAAAGAATTTAGCACCACAAAACCAGCTTTACAACAAATGTTAAAGGTAATTAATTCTATAGGCAAGAAACACAAGAGAAGGAAAAGATCTACAAAAATAAACCCAACACTATTAAGAACATGCTAACAGAAGCATATGTATCTATAATTTCTCAAAATGTAAATTGATTAATTTAGTCACCCAGAGCCAGACATTCTGAAGTGTGAACTCAAGCAGGCCTTAAGAAGCACTGCTGTTAATAAAGCTAGTGTATGCAATGAAATCCCAGCAAAACTATTCAAATCCCTAAAAGATAATGCCATCAACATTTTGCAATCATTATGTCAACAAATCTGGAAGACTCAGCAGTGGCCACAGGATTGAAAGAAATCAATCCTCATCCCAGTTCCCAAGAAGGATAGTACCAAAGAATGTGCTAACCATGGGACAGCTGCACTCATCTCCCAAGCTAGTAAGGGCATGTCTAAACTCTTCCATGCTAGGCTTCAGCATTATGTAAACCAAGAATTTCCAGATGTCCAAGCTGGTTTAGAAAAGGAAGAGGAACTAGAGATCAAATTGCCAACATTTGCTGGCTTATAGAGAAAGCAAAGAAATTTCAGAAAAACATCTGTTTCATCGACTACAGTAAAGCCTTTGTGTGGATCATGACAAACTGTAGAAAGATCTTAGACAGAAATACCAGATCATCTTCCTTGTCTTCTGAGAGACCTGGATGTGGGTCAAGAACCAACAGTCAGAACCCTGTATGGAACAACTGACTGGTTCAGGATTGAGAAAAGAGTACGACAGAGCTGCCTTCTGTCACCCTGTTTGTTTAACCTATACGCTAACCACATAACCAGAAAGACTGGGCTGGATGAGTTACAAGCTGGAATCAAGACAGGTGGAAGAAACATCAACAACCTCAGATATGTGGATGATACTACTGTAATGGCAGAAAGTGAAGAGGAACTAAAGAGCCTCTTGATGAGGGTGAAAGAGGAGAGTGGAAGAGCTGGCTTAAAACTAAATATTAAAAAAACTAAGATCATGGCATACGGTCCCATTCCTGCATGGCAAACAGAAGTGGAAAGGTGGAAGTAGTGTCCGATTTCCTCTTCTTGGGCTCCAAAATCACTGTGGACAGTGACTGCAGCCACGAATTTAGAAGATGACTGCCTCTGGGAAGGAAAGTGACAACAAACCTAGACAGTGTGTTGAAAAGCAGAGACATTACTCTGCTGACAAAGGTCCATATAGTCAAGGTTATGGTCCTCCCAGTGGTCACATGTGGCTGTGAGAGCTGGACCATAAAGAAGGCAGAACATCAAAGAATTGATATCTTCTAACTGAAGTGCTGGAGAAGACTTCTGAAAGTGCCTTGGATAGAAAGAGATCAAACCAGTCAATTTTAAGGGAGATCAACCCTGGATATTCACTGGAAGGACTGATGCTAAAGCTGTAGCTCTGGTATTTTGGTCACCTGATGTGAACAGCTGACTCACTGGAAAAGTCCCTAATGCTGGGAAAAATTGAGGGCAACGGAGAGGAGGGCATCAGAGGATTAGATGGCTTGACAGCGTGACCAATGCAATGAACATGAACTTGGGCAAACTCCAGGAGATGGTGAGGGACAGGGAGGCCTGGCATGCCACAGTACATGGGGTTGCAAAGAACTGGACATGACTTAACAACACTAACAACAAATTGATTAAACACACCAACCGAAAGGCACAGACTGGCTGAATTGATACAAAAACAAGACCCATATATGTGCTATCTAAAGAGACTCACTTCAGAACTAGAGACACATACAGACTGAAGGTGAGAGGATGGAAAGAGATACTCCATACACATGGAAATCAAAAGAAAGCCGGAGTAGTAATTCTTATATTGGACAAAATAGACCTTAAAATAAAGAATATTATAAGAGATAAGGAAGAACACTACATACTGATCAAGAGATGAACCCAAGAAGATATAACAATAGTAAATATTTATGCACTCAATATAGGAGTACCTTGATATATAAGGCAAACACAAACAGACATAAAAAGGGAAATTGACAGTAACACAATAATTGCAGGGGACTTTAACACCCCACTTGCACCAATGGACAGATCATCAAAACAGAAAATTAATGACATACACGCCTTAAACATCACACTGTAACAGATGGACCTCAATGATACTTCAGGACATTCCGTCCAAATGAAGAATACATTTTCTTCTCAAGTGAAAATGGAACATTCTCCAGGATAGACCACTTCTTGGGTCACAAATCAAGCTTCATTAAATTTAAGAAAATTGAAATCATAACAAGCATCTATTCAGACCACAATATTATGAGACTAGATATCAATTACAGGATTAAAAAAACTGTAAAAAACAAAAACACATGGAGATTAAACAATATGCTTCAAAATAATGAACAGGTTACTGAAGACATAAAAAGGAAAATTGAAAAATGACAAAGAAAATATGATGACTCAAAGCCTATGGGATGCAAAAAAAAGCAATTCTCAGAAAGAAATTTATAGAAATACAATTTCACCTCAGGGAATAAGAAAAACATCAAATAGAGAACCTAACTTTACACCTAAAACAACTGGAAAAAGAAGAACAAAAATCCCCAAAGTTGGTAGAAGGAAATAAATCATAAAGATTAGAACTGAAATAAATGAAAAAGGAATGAAGGAAACAATTAAGATTAATAAAACTAAAAGCTGGCTCTTTAAGAAGATAAATAAAATTGACAAACCATTAGCCAGACTTATCATGAAAAAAGGGAGAGGAAACAAATCAACAAAATTAGATGAAATAGGTGAGGTTACAACAGAAAATGCAGAAATATACAGGATCAAAAGAGACTATTACGAGCAACTATATGCCAATAAAATGGACAATCTGAAAGAAATGGACAGATTCTTAGAAAAGTTCAACCTTCCAAGATTGAACCAGGAAGAAATAGAAACTATGAATAGGCCAATCACAAGTACTGAAGTCAAAACTGTAATGAAAAATCTGCCTCCCACCAAAAAAAAAAAAAAGCCCAGATGGCTTCACAGGTGAATTCTATCAAACACTTTGAGAAGAGTTAATGCCTATGCTCCTGAAACTCTTCTGAGAATTGGAGAGAAAGGAACATGTCCAGACTCATTCTATAAAGACACCATCACCCTGATACCAAAAACAGACAAAGACATCAACACACACAAAAGTATAGGTCAATATTACTGATGAACAGAGATGCAAAAGTTCTCAACAAAATTCTAGCAAACAGAACTCAACAACAGCTTAAAAAGATCTTACACTATTATGAAGTTGGGTTTATCCCAGGGATGCAAGGATTCCTCAGCATAAGCAAATGAATAACCGTGATACACCATATTAACAAATTAAAAGATAAAATCACATGATCATCTCAATCAGAACTACCAGCTGGGGCAATCAGAGAAGAAAAAGAAATAAAAGGAATCCATATTGGAAAAGAAGAAAAACTCTCACTGTTTACAGACTACATGATACTATATACAGAAAACTGTGAAGATACTGTCATAAAACTACTAGAGCTAATTTTGGGGCTTCCCTGGTGGCTCAGCTGGTGAAGAATTCACCTGCAATGCAGGAGACCCCAGTTTGATCTCTCAGTTGAGAAGATCCCCCAACTCTAGTATTCTTGGGCTTCTCTGGTGGCTCAGATGGTAAAGAATCTACCTGCAAGGTGGGAGACATGGGTTCGATCCCCGAATTGGGAAGATCCCCTGGAGAAGGGAAAGGCTACCTACCTAGTATTCTTGCCTAGACAATTCCATAGACAGAAGAGCATGGTAGGCTATAGTCCATGTGGTAGCAAACAGTCAGACACAACTGGGCAACTTTACTCACTTCACTAATCAGTGAATTTAGTAAAGTCTCAGGATACAAAGTCAATACACAGAAATCACTTGCATTCCTATACACTAACAACAAAAATCAGAAAGAGAAATTAAGGAATCAATCCTATTTACCACTATGCAAAAAGAATAAAANGTTGCTGTCTCTTATACACATCTAGTGAATTTAGTAAAGTCTCAGGATACAAAGTCAATACACAGAAATCACTTGCATTCCTATACACTAACAACAAAAATCAGAAAGAGAAATTAAGGAATCAATCCTATTTACCACTATGCAAAAAGAATAAAATATCTAGGAATAAACCTACATAAGGAGACAAAAGCTGTACACAGAAAACTATGACAATGATGAAAGAAATCAAAGGTGACATAAACAGATGGAGAGATATTCCATGTTCCTGTGTTGGAAGAAGTAATATTATGAAAATGATGATACTATCCAATGCAACCTACAAATTTAATGCAATCCCTATCAAATTACAAGTGGCATTTTTCACAGAACTAGAACAAAACATTTCACAATTTGTATGGAAAAACAAAAGACCATGAATACCCAAAGCAATCTTGAGAAAGAAGGATGGAAATGGAAGAATCATTCTTTGACTTCAGACTACACTACAAAGCTATCGTCATTAAGACAATATGATACTGGCACAAAAACAGAAACATAGACCAATGAAACAAGATAGAAAACCCACAGATAAACTCACACACCTATGGGAGACTTATCTTTAACAAAAGAAGCAATAATATACAATGAAGAAAAGACTGTCTCTTCAGTAAGTGGTGCTGGGAAAACTGGACAGCTATGTGGTAAGAGAATAAAATTAGAACACTTTTTAACACCAAACAGAAAAATAAACTCAAAATGGATTAAAGATCTAAGTGCAAGACTAGAAACTAAAAAACTCTTAGAGGAAAATATGGGCAAAATACTCTATGATATAAATCACAGCAAGATTCTCTATGACCCATCTCCTACAGTAATGGAAATAAAAATAATAATAGATAAGTGAGACCTAATTAAACTTAAAAGATTTGGCAGAGTCATGGAAACTATAAACAAGGTGAAAAGATATGGGAGAAAGGCAAAAGACACTAAGAATGGTAGAAAATAATAGCAAATGAAATAACTGACAAAGGATTAATCTCCAAAATACAGAAGTAGCTCATGGTGGGCTGCAGTCAATGGGGTCGTGGAGAGTCAGACAGGACTGAGCGACTTCACTTTCACTTTTCACTTTCATGCATTGGAGAAGGAAATGGCAACCCACTCTTACCTAGAGAATCCCAGGGACAGCGGAGCCTGGTGGACTGCCATCTATGCAGTCGCACTGAGTCAAACACAACTGAAGCAACTTAGCAGCAGCAGCAGCATGCAGCTCAATACCAGACCAACAAACAATCTGATCAAAAAAGGCACAGAAGACCTAANCACTTTCACTTTTCACTTTCATGCATTGGAGAAGGAAATGGCAACCCACTCTTACCTAGAGAATCCCAGGGACAGCGGAGTCTGGTGGGCTGCTATCTATGCAGTCGCACTGAGTCAAACACAACTGAAGCAACTTGGCAGCAGCAGCAGCATGCAGCTCAATACCAGACCAACAAACAATCTGATCAAAAAGGGCACAGAAGACCTAAACAGACATCTCTCCAAAGAAGATATACAGATGGCTAGTAAACACATCAAAAGATGCTCAACATTGTTCATTATTAGAGAAATTCAAATCAAAACTATAATGAAGTATCACCTTACCCAAGTCAAAATGGCCATCATCAAAAAATCTGCAAACAATAAATGCTGGAGAGGGTGTAGAGAGAAGGCAACCTTCCTGCATTGTTAGTAGGAATGTAAATTGGCACAGCCACTATGGAAAACAGTATAGGGATGCCTTAAAAAACTATGAATAAAACTATCATATGACCCATTAATCCCACTATTGGGCATATACTCTGAGAAAAGCAAAATCAAAAAAGACACATGAAACCCAATATTCATTGCAGCACTATTTACAATAGCTAGAACATGGAAGCAACCTAGATGTCCATTGACAGATGAGAGGATATAGAAGCTATAATATATAAACACAATGGAATATTACTCAGCCATAAAAAGGAATGCATTTGAGTCCATTCTAATGAGGTGGATGAACTTAGAACCTATTATACAGAGTAAACTAAGTCAGGAAAACAAACATATATTAATGCATATATATGGAATCTAGGTAGAATGTACTGATGAACCTACTTGCAGGGCAGCAATGGAGACACAGACATGTGGACTTGTGGACAGGGTAAGGGGAAAGGAGAGGGTTGGACAGATGGGGTGAGTAGCATGGAAACACACACTACCATACGTAAAATAGATACCCAGTGGGAATTTGCTGTACAACTCAGGAACTCAAACTGGGGTCTCTGACAACCTAGGGAGGAGGCATGGGGTGAGAGGAGGGAGGAAGGTTGAAGAGAGAGAGAACATGTATACCTATGGCTGATTCATGTTGATGTATGCCAGACACTAAGACAATAATATAAAGCAATTATCCTTCAATCAAAAACAAATTTAGTGAAAAGTAAATAAAATCATACACCTTGGTATGTAAATTATTTACTAAATAAAGCAATACCTTTAAGACTTCTAAAAGCCTCCAGTATGGAGGGCATTGTTCATAACTATCTCTCTTTAAATATCCTTTTTACAGAGTTTAAAGCCTCTTTAGATGACTTTATTATATCACAGTGAATACCAGAGTATCAAAATAAGGACTAGTCTGTACAATATCCCTAATTTATAAATAATGAGACAATATAACAAAACCTAGCTTCTAAGTCAACAAAGGAAAGTCAATGGCAAAAATGTTGATGTCTAGAAACAGTTCTTTCTCATTACTGAGGGTATAAACCACTCTGGAATGTGCACATTTCCAGGGAGTCCTAGGGAAGAAGCAATGGAAAAATGAATGACAAGAGGCATAACTGGTCCTCTGCAACAATCTTTCTCCTTCTCTTCAGGTTTCTCTTTTTATACCATGCCAGTCACTAATCTCAAACTTTAACCTGAAGAGTAAGTAAATGGTCAAACTAGAGTTTATACCAAGTCAACAGAGATGGTCATTTTGAAAGGACAAAAAAATTGCTACTCTGATCATATTTTCTGACCTATGACTTTAAATGTTTTTTATGACATGTGAAATATAAGCAACATTCATATAAGTGAACAAACACAATTCTAGTCTCTACCGTGTGTGTGTATTCATCGCTCAGTCTTGTCTGACTCTGCAACCACATGGACTGTAGCCTGCCAGGCTCCTCTGTCCATGGAATTCTCCAGTCAAGAATACAGGAGTGGGTGGCCATGCCTTTCTCCATGGGATCTTCCTGCCCCAGAGATCAAACCTGGGTTGTTACTTGGTAACATTTTTCTTTAGTTGAAACTCTGTTTCTCCATGTTAAACTCTCCAGCTCAAAACAGGTTCATTTTCTTTATGGTATTTTTCTTTCCAGTGAGTTAATCAATTCTTACCTTTGCATAATCATTGCACAAGAGACTTTAAATATCATTTTTTAAACAGGTAAGATCTAAGCAAACCAAGATTAATCCATACTTCAGTTACTTGTTAAAAATAAAGTATTTCATTGAATACGACTAGTAAAGCTGCTATCTTTGTCTTTAGTCTGTATTTCAAGAATTATGAAAAGACATTATTCAAGAGAACAGCTACAGCTTAGGCACATGCCAGCATCTAGTGAACAGGTCACAGTCATCTACAAGATTGTGCTTCATACATTTTGAGAACTACCCATCATTGCTTACAGGGAAAAAAATCAGACTTAATATCTGTTTTAGAAAAACCTAATGGTAATTAAAATCTAAATGCTGTTACACAGCCCTCTTCTAAATTATACTTACTTATTTTAAAAACTACTCCTTCCAATATCATCAGGCAGCCTACTTCCTATGTGGTTTTTCACTCACTAACTTGATCTACCTCACGGCAACTTCTGAAAGGCAACTAACCTGAGCTAGGCCTACAGTATCACCTGTGCGTGTGTGCTCAGCTGCTTCAGTTACGTCTGACTTTTTGCAACTCTATGGACTGTAGGCCCGGAGAAGGCAATAGCACCCCACTCCAGTACTCTTGCCTGGAAAATCCCATGGATAGAGGAGCCTGGTAGGCTGCAGACCATGGGGTTGCTACGAGTCGGACATGACTGAATGACTTCACTTTCACTTTTCACTTTCACTCCAGACTGTAGGCCCAGAGAAGGAAATGGCAACCCACTCCAGTGTTCTTGCTTGGAGAATCCCAGGGATGGGGGAGTGTGGGGGGTTGCCATCTATGGGGTTGCACAGAGTTGGACATGACTGACGTGACTTAGCAGCAGCGGCATGGACTGTAGCCCGCCAGGCTCTTCTGTCCATGGGATTCTCTAGGCAAGAACACTGGAGAGGGTTGCCATGCCCTCTTCCAGGGGATCTTCCAGGCCAGGGATCAAGCCTGCATCTCTTATGCCTTCTGCATTGGCAGGCGGCTTCTTTATCACTAGTGCCACATAGGAAGCCCCAACAGAGTTACCTAGCCATGACACTAGTGGTTATTGCAACAAATTATCTAACTAAAATTTCTTGTAGGAATTGTGTACACTTATGTGCAAGTTATAGTTAGGGGAGTCTTTAGTAATTCTTACATACTCTTCCAGAGGAGGCAATGGCACCCCCTCCAGTACTCTTGTCTGAAAAATCCCATGGATGGAGGAGCCTGGTGGGCTGCAATCCATGGGGTCGCTAAGGGTCAGACAAAACTGAGTGACTTCACTTTCACTTTTCACTTTCATACATTGGAGAAGGAAATGGAAACCCACTCCAGCATTCTTGCCTGAAGAATCCCAGGGACAAGGGAGCCTGGTGGGCTGCAGTCTATGGGGTCACATAGAGTCGGACACAACTGAAGTGACTTAGCAGTAGCAGTAGCNTCACTTTCATACATTGGAGAAGGAAATGGAAACCCACTCCAGCATTCTTGCCTGAAGAATCCCAGGGACAAGGGAGCCTGGTGGGCTGCAGTCTATGGGGTCACATAGAGTCGGACACAACTGAAGTGACTTAGCAGTAGCAGTAGCAGTAGCAGTACATACTCTTCATCTTATATTCCTTTTACTCCCTCTAATAGCAATTCTCAAACGAAATAGCATAACGAAAGGAAAGGAGATGTAAGGTTCAGGCAATCATTTAGAACTGGCAAGTAAAGAACATTTTTTCAATATAATAAACATCACTTGGCCAAGATTCTGATGCATTCCTCACAGTGGGCACCATCTCACCCCATTCATTCGAAAGGGATGGTATGGGGAGGAAGGNAGGTAATTTTCATTTAAACATCATCAGAAGTATTGAAATTAAATCACTTAAAGACAAAGTCCTGGTCTCAGCTCACCATAGTCTTCAAATCTCTCTTTAGTGAAACTGAAACACTCTTTTCCTTTCCTCTCCTCCCCTCAGTCATTCTCTCTAAATCTTATAAATATATAGTTACTATACCGAGTACATTAGCAGTACACTGAAGAATTCCTGAGACCTCTTCAATGTCCTCTTTGTTGGAATGGTCTGCATAGGAGCATCTGTTAGAGATATTGTAGAAATTCTTTTCTGTATCCCTATAACTANACTATACCGAGTACATTAGCAGTACACTGAAGAATTCCTGAGACCTCTTCAATGTCCTCTTTGTTGGAATGGTCTGCATAGGAGCATCTGTTAGAGATATTGTAGAAATTCTTTTCTGTATCCCTATAACTAAGAAGAAAACAAAATTAGCATACGGAGAAATTTTTTAAAGCCTCTGCAAATGCATTCCTATACATACACACAAGCATATGTAGTTTATACTCTTGGCTTGATGATATTTGAAAATCACTAAAGCTTTAAAACATAATACCTGGCATAACCCACCAGTAATACCAGCATAAGGAATGTGGACCTGGAATCTGAAGCAATTATTAATAAGAAAACAACGTGTAAAAAAAATATGGTGAGAACCAGAAAATACATCAGATTGTATAGCTAATGTTTCTTTACTTGAGTCCTCTGCAGACACTGGCAATTTGTTTCTACAATGAATTTTCCTGGAAAAAGAACAATTAACCGTGATAATTTGCACTGGCACTGACTGAGTTGAAAGTAAACACATCTTAACTTCTATCACAGTCAAGAAGACAGAAGTATGGTGCATGGACAACAAGCAAACAAAGTGTTTGGTCCCTGACAGAATTTGAATCACAGTCTTACCTTTGTCTGTGAGACTGTGGGCAACTTATATAATCTCTGTTAGTCTAACTTTCCTCCTTATAAAACGCAGGTAACTCCTAAATTTCTTATGAGGACTGAAAGATAAAATGCTTGCATTGACTGAAACTTTTCCAGTTTCCTTTGAATTAAAGCTGAGGCACCAAAGCTGTAGACAATAGTGGCCAGGGTCAAATGCCCTAATGTTCCCAGAGGGTAGCCAAGAAGACCAGACATCACCTTCAGAAATTAAGAAGTGACTAAATGTCACTATCACCTCACCACCAGCATACAAAAGCAAAGGAATAGGAACAGTTTGAAAGAAAATAATCAGAAGAATGAGTTAAAATAATTAGGAGAGTACAGCTGGTCTCCCCATCACACCCTCATACAAACACAAGTAAAAGAGAGGAGAATGTTCCTTGCAGAAACCAAGCTGGTGAAAGAGGAATCCATTCTGACAGAGACTGAGGGTTAAGTACCTCATTCCTCATTAAATATCTGCAGACATGGTGGAATTTCTGAACATCCTGATATATCTGAATAGAAGAAGATACCAGAGAGACTTATCCAGGGAAAATAGAACCAAACTGGCACTGGCCTACAGTCCTACCATTTGAGAAGGTAAAAAAATACGAGTTTCTCATGAGTTAGGGAAATACCACTAAAGAAAGGTGAGCTGGCGGTGTCCCATCCTTACTGTTTTCCCAATCTAGAAGCTGCAGCCAGGGGCAGGAATACCATTAGCAAGACTCTAGTGGAATGAAATCCACAGAGCCAAGAACCAGGGAATCTGAAGCAGTAAAGGCAGAGCCTATACACCTATCTCGCCGAGGGCATCACAGCCAAGAGAGGATGATTACAACCACCAGTGAAATAAACAAAGGTTCCACTATTTTCCATTTTATTCATGTCTTTCGAGGTGGCTCAGTGTTAAAGAATACAGGAGACACACATTTGATCCCTGGATATGGAAGATCTCCTGGAGGGGATCTGGCAACCCACTCCAGTATTCTTGCCTGGAAAATCCCATGGACACAGGAACCTGGCAGGCTGAAGTCCATAGAATCACAAAGAGTCAGACACGACTGAGTGACTAAGTACAATATAACACATCAGAAGAGAAAAGGAATCAGAAAGGATTGGCCTAAAGCAGAAGATTTAATAATACATCACCTCTACATTGGATTTCAAGTTTCTCAGGTCAAGGACTGACCCAGGCAGAGAGGGACAGAGAATTAGATAGGATATGAGACTGAATATTTGATTTGGTCTGGAGTGGACTTTATACTCCCTGAAATTACTTGGAAAACAGAGCAATCTTCTCCCAATCTAGTATCAAAGAGGGCTTATTCTAGCATGTTTGAAATGATTGGAGAGAAAAGATAAAAGGGCTTAATGTTTGTACTCCTCACTTAAGTAAACCAGTTAAGCAAAATGCTTACTACAGTTTCTAGAATGCAGGAATGACTCAGCAAAAGGTGGAATGGGGAGCACAGTCATTAAATACAGACAAATACAGGTTGATTTTTAAATCAAACTCCACCATTTTAATGAGTGACTTTAAACAAAATATTTATTCTCACAATCCTGATTTCCTCATCTTTTTAAAAAAAATGAACTTAAGACAATGATCCTCTGAATTGGATTGTTAGTATTAAATAAAATACAAAATACCCCATTAGTCATGTCCAACTCTTTGTGATCCTATGGACTGTAGCCCGCCAGGTTCCTCTGTCCATGGAATTATCCAGGCAAGAATACTGGAGTGGGTTGCCATTTCTTCCTCCAAGGGATCTTCTCAACCCAGGGATTAAACCTGCCCAGCGACTGAACCTGTGTCTACTGCATTGGCAGGTGGATTTGTTACCACTGAGCCACCTGGGAAGCCAATAAAGCACCCGTATATTACTCCAAAACAGAGAGCATTCAGTAAACATTATCTTTTATTTAACTCATTGTTTTTGTTCAGTAAGATACATTGTCTATGTAAATATATCAAAAAGAAGCTGGATGACTTTTTAGATAAAATAATGTACAGCCACAAAATCTGACCATGACAAACTTATGATATTGATATGATATTAAGTAATATCACTAAAGTTAGTTAGAATAATCAGGGTTAACTCACCCTTACTTTCACTTCTAATATTCTACAGAAATTACTGTAGCTTAATCTTTATTCAAGGGAAGAAGAGGAGTTGACTCATTAGAAAAGACCCTGATTCTGGGAAATATTGAGGGTAGGAAAAGGCAGCAAGAGAGGATGAGATTGTTGGGTGGCATCATCAACTCAATGGACCTGAGTTTGAGCAAACTCCGGGAGATAGTGGTGGACAGGGAAGCCTGGTGTGCTGCAGTCCATGGGGTCATAAAGAGTCAGACATGACTGAGCGACTGAAAAAAACAATCCACTATATACATACCTCTGTGTACNTGTTGGATGGCATCATCAACTCAATGGACCTGAGTTTGAGCAAACTCCGGGAGATAGTGGTGGACAGGGAAGCCTGGTGTGCTGCAGTCCATGGGGTCATAAAGAGTCAGACATGACTGAGCGACTGAAAACAACAATCCACTATATACATACCTCTGTGTACATACCATCAAGGTACAACCTATTCATTTATTCCCACTTCTCCCCTCCCACTCCCTAACAAAAACTATTAGTTTTTTCTATATACCAAGTATTTACAAAGATACAATTACATGTAATAGAAGTAAACAAGATAAATAACAAAATAAAGAGAAAGTTAAGATATATAAGCTAATGATAAGCATTATAAAAAGAGATAATATAGAATAATATAGTAGAAAATCCTTGGGGTAGAGATTGAGGACTACTTCAGACTGATTGTCATATCTTCCTCAGGATATGAGATTTAAAAACAGACTTACCTGTATAAAGAATAATCCATGCAAACATTTGAGGATAGAGCATTTCAGGAATATGAAATTGTATGTGCAAAAGCCTTGAGGCTAAGCAAACTTGGCATAGTAGAGAAACAAACAGAAGGCTGGAAATGGCTGGAGCAGACTGAAACGTGGAAAGTGGAATACTATGAAATCAGAGGGGTAAGCAGAGGCCCAGATCACAGGAAGAGAGCAGATTTTATTCTATCACAGTACATTACTGTAAGAATTTTAATAGATTCAAAACATGATCCCTGAACCAGTTGCATCAGAATATCTGGGAACTCTTTAGAAATCAGTTCTTGAGCCCCAGGGCTTCCCTGGTGGCTCAGATGGTAAAGAATCTGCCTGCAATGTGGGCACACTGGATTCGATCCCTGAATCAGAAATTCCCCTGGAGAAGGAAATGGCAACCCACTCCAGTATTCTTGCCTGGAGAATTCCATGGACAGGAGACCCGGTGGGCTGCCATCCATGGAGTCACAAAGAGTCAGACACGACTGAGTGACTAACACTTTCACTTTCAGACATGCTTAATCAGAAACTAGAGGAGTAGAAACCAGAAAACTATTAACAGAGTGGAACCTCTCTCTCAGAGACAATGGTGACAGTGGAGATTAAGAGGTGAAGATTTATTACACTGCATGAATAAATTATTTAAGCAGTTATTCTCCCAACTTGAATGATGTCTATGAATAAATAAATGAACAAATGAATGAATAAGTTAAGGCATAGACGAAATGTTTAAAGATAAAGTCACTGAAGTACTGAGAGGTTATTTTACTTCCTAACAAGAGCCTCCATCAGCTATTCCCTCCCAGTCCTCCATCTGTCTGATCCTTTGAACAGCTGCTCACTGCATTCAAGTCTAGGTCTCATAGACTAAAAAAGCCTTAGAGAGTTCCCATGGGCTACTGGTATTTTAAAAATTTGTTGAGGAGCAAAATTATACAATTCTAGAGCTCTGATAAATAGCACAGATCCAAAGGCAGAATATCAAAACAGAGAAAAAGAAGGATAGGAAGGTTAGCAGAGAAAAAGAAGGATAGGAAGGTTAGCAGCTAGAGACTGAACTAAAAATTACAAAGAAAATGGCTAGCTTCTACTCTCTGTTATCCACTTTGATTCCTAATCCCAATCCAAGGCACCTATAAACTGAATTACTTCAGCTGCCTAGACTAGCTTTAGGCAAAGCACAATTTCAGAAATTAGGGAGGGAGATTGGTTCAAGACAATGGAATAGAAGGATGTGTGCTCATCTTCGTCTGCAAGAGCACCAAAATAGCTGTTTAACAAACATTGACAGGAGAATGCTGGAACCCATACACACAAAAAGATATTTCATATCCAAAATGAAAGAAGAAGCCACAATCAGATGGTAGAAGGAATGCAAACACAATAAAATCAAACCCGATGTTTGCCAAGTGGGCGACCAACAGTCTCAGGAACAATAATACCAAGGAAGTTCTTCCACTGTTGTGAAAGTTCTATGCCTCATATCAGGCTTCCCAGCCTGGGGATCTGGCAAACAGACTGGGAATCCTTAGGGAATCTGACTTTGAAGACTAGTGGGGTTTGATTACAGGACTTGCACAGGACTGGGGGAAATAGAGACCCTACTCTTGGAGGGCACAAACAAAACCCTGTGTGCACTAGGACCCAGGGGAAAGAAACAGTGACACAACTGGAGACTGAGTCAGATCAACCTGTGAGTGTTTGAGGACCTCCTGCAGAGGCATGGGTCAGAAGTGACCTGCCATGGGGACAGGGGCACGGGCAGCAGCAGTCCTGGGAGATGCATCCTGGCATAAGTCCTCATGGAGGTTGCCATTAGCCCTACCATAAAGCCTCCAGAATCCAGAACTGGGTGGTCTCAGGTCAAACAACTAACAGGGAGAGAGTGCAACCTCACCTATCAGAAGACAATAGGATAAAAGCTTTATTGAGCAAGGCCCTGCCCACCAGAGAATGACTCTGCTTTCCCCACACCCAACCCTCTCATCAGGAAGTTTGCACAAGCCTTTTATCCTCATCCACCAGAAGGCAGGCAGAAGAAACAAGAACAACAAGCCCACATTCTGAAGAACTAATACCACAATCACAGAGAGCTAACCAAAATGAAAAGAAATAGAATTATGTCCCAGATGAAGGAAAAAGATAAATCCCGAGAAAAACAACTAAAAAAAGTAAAGATGGGCAACTTCCTGGAAAAAGTATTCAGATTAATGATAGTGAAGATGATCTAGATCTCTGAAAAAGAGTGGAGAATATGCAAAAAATGTGTACCAAACATTTCTAAAGAACAAAGAAACAGAGATAAACAATACACTTCGTTCAGTTCGGTTCAGTCGCTCAGTTGTTTCTGACTTTTTGCAACCCCATGAATCACAGCACACCAGGCCTCCCTGTCCATCACCAACTCCCGGAGTCTACTCAAACTCATGTCCATCAAGTTGGTGATGCCATCCAGCCATCTCATCCTCTATTGTCCCCTTCTCCTCCTGCCCGCAATTCCTCCCAGCATCATGGTCTTTTCCAATGAGTCAACTCCTCACATGAAGTGGCCAAAGTATTGGAGTTTCAGCTTTAGCATCATTCCTTCCAATGAACATCCAGGACTGATCTCCTTTAGGATGGACTTGTTGGATCTCCTTGCAGTCCAAGGGACTCTCAAAAGTCTTCTCCAACACCACAGCTCAAAAGCATCAATTCTTCAGCACTCAGCTTTC
>SJYW01041567.1:135241-158031 GCA_006410735.1 Raphicerus campestris
AAAGTTAAGAGAATTCAGCATCAGCAAACCAGCTTTACAACAAATACTACAGAAACTTCTCTAGAAAGGAAACACAACAGAAGCAAATGACCCACAAAAAAAAAAAAAAAAAACAATTTAAGAAATGGCAATAGGAACATACACATCATAATCACCTTAACTGTAAAGTAAAAAATAAATAAATTAAAAAAATTTTAAAAGCCCCAACCAACAGACAAACTGGCTGAATAGACAGAAAAGCAAGACCTGTGTACATGCTGCCTTCTTGTTGGTGGTGGTCAATCATTAAGTCATGTCCAACTTTTTGCCATTCCATGTATTATAGCATGCCAGTATCCCTAAGTGACTCTCAAGAGTCTTTTCCAGCACCACAATTTGAAAGCATCAATTCTTTGGCACCCAACCTTCTTTAAGGACCAGTTCTCAGAACTGTACATGATTATCAGAAAAACCATAGCTTTGACTATATGAACATTTGTTAGCAAAATGTTGTTGTTGTTCAGTCATTAAGTCATGTCCACCTCTTTGTGATTACATGGAAAGCAGCACACCAGACATTCCTGTCTTCCAATATCTCCCAGAACTTGGGCAAATCCATGTGCATTGAGTCAGTGATGCTTACTAACCTTCTCATTCTCTGCCTTCCCATTTTCCTTTTGCCTTTAATCTTTCCCAGCATCACAGTATTTTCCAATTAGCTGGCTCTTTGCATCAGGTGGCAAAAGTTTGGGAACTTCAGCTTCCAAAGAATATTCAGTGTTGATTTAATTTAGTTTTTACTGGTTTGATCTCCTTGTAGTCCAAGGTATTCTCAAGAGTCTTCTCCAGCACCACAATTTGAACATATCAATCCTTCAGTATGCAGTCTTTTTTAAGGTCCAGTTCTCACATCCATACATGACTACTGGAAAAACAATAGCTTTGACTAGACAGACCTTTGATGGCAAAGTAATGTCTCTGCTTTCTAATATGCTATCTAGGTTTGTCAGAGCTTTTCTTCAAAGGAACAAGCATCTTTTAATTTCATGGCTGCAGTCACCATAAACAGTGATTTTGGAGCCCAACAAAATAAAATCTCCCACTGCTTCCACTTTTTCCCCTTTTATTTGCCATAAAGTGATGGGATCGGATGCCATGATCTTAGTATTTTTAATGTTGAATTTCAAGACAGCTATTTCATTCTCTTTCACACTCATCAAGAGACTCTTCAGTTCCTCTTCATTTTCTGCCATTAGAGTGGTATCATCCACATATCTGAGGTTGTTCTCCCAGCAACCTTGATTCCAGCTTGTGATTCATCCAGCACAGAATTTTGCACGATGGTCTCTGCATGTAAGTTAAATAAGCAGGCTGACAATACATGGCCTCGTCATAGTCCTCTCCCAATTCTGAACTAGTCAATTGTTCTATGTTCGGTTTTAACTGTTGCTTCTTGACTGAATACAGGTTTCTCGGGAGACAAGTAAGGTGGTTGGGTATTTCTATCACTTTAAGAATTTCCCACAGTTTGTTGTGATCCACACAAAGACTTGTGTACAGTCAATGAAACAACAATAGATGTTTTTCTGGAACTCGTTTGCTTTCCCCATGATCTAACGAATGTTGGCAATCTGATCTCTGGTTCCTCTGCCTTTCCTAAATCCAGCTAGGACATCCAGAAGTTCTCAGTTCACGTACTGCTGAAGCCTAACTGAAGGATTTTGAGCATATCCTTCTAGTATGTGAAACAGGTGCAATTGTATAGCAGTTTGAATATTCTTTGGCATTGCCCTTTGGGATTGAAATGAAAACTAACCATCTCCAGTTTTGTGGCCACTGCTGAGTTTTCCAAACTTGCTAACATATTGAATGCAGCACTTTAACAACATCATATTTTAGGACTTTAAATAGCTTAGCTGGAATTCCACCACTTCCACTAGCTTTGTTCACAGTAATGCTTCCTAAGGCCCACTTGACTTCACACTCCAGCATGGCTGGCTCTAGGTGAGTGACCACATCATTGTGGTTATCCAGGATGTTAAGACTTTCCTTGTATAGTCTTACTATGCATTCTTGTCACCTCTTCTTAATCTCTTTTGCTTCTGTTGGGTCCTGTTTCTGTCCTTTATCATGCCCATCCTTGCAAGAAATATTCCCTTGGTATCTCCAATTTTCTTGAAAATATTTCTAGTATTTTCCACTCTATTGTTTATTTCTTTGCATTGTTCATTTAAGAAAGTGTTTTTATCTCCCCTTGCCATTCTCTGGAACTCTGCACTTAGCTGGATATATCTTTCCCTTTCTCCCTTGCCTTCCTCTTCTCTTCTTTCTTCAGCTATTCGTAAACCTCCTCAGACAACAATTTTGCTTTCATTTTTTTTTCTTTCAGATGGTTTTGACCACTGCTTCCTATACAATGTTATACACTTTTGCCCACAGTGCTTTAAGCATGCTGTCTACCTGATCTAATCTCTTGAATCTATTTGTCACTTTCATTGTATAAACATAAGGGGTTTGATTTAGATCATACCTGAATGGCCTAGTGGGTTTTCCTACATTCTTCAATTTAAGCCTGGATTTTGAAATAGGGAGCTCATGATCTAAGCCATAGTCATCTCAGGACCTTGTTTTTACAGATTGTATAAAGCTTATTCATCTTTGTCTGCAAAGAACATCATCAGTCTGATTTGGGTGTTGAACATCTGGTGATGTCCATGTATAGAGTCAACTCTTGAGTTGTTGGAAAAGGGTATTTGCTATGACCAGCATATTCTCTTGACCAAACTCTGCTAGCCTTTGTCCTGCTTAATTTTGTACTCCAAGGCCAAACTTGCTTGTTACTTCAAGTATCTCTTGACTCCCTACTTTAGCATTCCAGTCCCCTCTGAAGAAAAGGACATTGCTTCTTGATATTAGTTCTAGAAGTTGTTGTAGGTCTTCAAATACCTGGGCAACTTCAGCTTCTTTGATATCAGTGGTTAGGCGACAGACTTGGATTATTGCGATGTCGAATAATTTGCCTTGGAATTGAACTGAGATTACTCTCATTTTTGAGAATACAAACAAGCACTGCATTTCAGACTAAAAGACTATGAAGGCTACTCCATTTCTTCTAAGGGATTCTTGCCTGCAGTAGTAGATATATTGGTCATCTGATTTAAATTCTCCCATTCCCATCCATTTTAGTTCACTGATTCCTAACATGTCTATGTTCAATCTTACCATCTCCTGCTTGACCAAATCTATTTACCTTGATTCATTTGACTGAGCCACAAAGCCCCTTCATAGCAACAAAGCTGAGATTCATGAAGGGGATATGCTCCTACCAGAGATCTACTTAAGATCTAGGGACACATTCAGACTGAAAGTGAGGTGATGGAAAAAGATATTCCATGCAAATGTAAATCAAAAGAAAATTGGAGTAGCAATTTTCATATCAGCCAAAACATACTTTAAAAACTGTTTCAGTGGATAAGAAATGGTACCACACAACAATCTAGGGATTAATTCAAGAAAATGTAACAATTGTAGCTATTTATGTAATTAACATAAAAGCACCTCAATACCTAAGCAAATAGTAACAATCATCAAAGGAAAAATGGACTTTAACACAAGAATAGTGGAGGGCTTTAATATCCCACTTAAACCAATCAACAGATATCCAGACAGAAAATAAATAAGGAAACACAAGCATCAAATGACACAATAGACCAAATAGATTCAATTGATATTTATAAGTTATTCCACCCAAAAGTGGCAAAATATACTTTCTTCTCAAGTACACATGGAACATGCTCCAGAATAGAAATCTTGGGTCACATGTCAAGCCTAGGAAAAATTAAGGAAATTGAAGATTATCAAGCATATTTTCCAACCATAATACTGCTACTGCTGCTAAGTCAATTTAGTTGTGTCTGACTCTGTGTGACCCCATAGACAGCAGCCCACCAGGCTCCCCCATCCCTGGGATTCTCCAGGCAAGAACACTGGAGTGGGTTGCCATTTCCTTCTCCAATACATGAACGTGAAAAGTGAAAGTGAAGTTGCTCAGTCGTGTCTGACTCTTAGCGACCCCATGGACTACAGCCCACCAGGCTCCTCTATCCATGGGATTTTCCAGGCAAGAGTACTGGAGTGGGGTGCCATTGCCTTCTCTGAACCATAATGCTATGAGACTAGAATTCGAACATAGGAAAAAAAGTTGTAAAAAAAAAAAAAACATGGAGAGTAAAAAATGTGCTGCTAAATAACCAAGTGATCATTACAAAAATTAAAGAAATGGTAAATATATAGAACAAATGGTAAAGAAAACACAATGAATCAAAACCTACTGGATGCCTCAGAAGCAGTTCTAAAAGTAGTTTATAGCCATTCACTGTCAACCTCAAGAAACAAAAAAGTCTCAATCTAACATTACACCTAAATTATCAACTAGAGAAAAAAGAACAAACAAAACCCAAAGTCAATAGGATTAAAGCATAAATATTGGAGCAGAAATAAATGAAATAAAAAAGAAGAAAACAATAGCAAAGACCAATAAAGGCAAAAGTTGGCTCTTTGAGAAGATAAATGATAGAACTTTAGCCCAAATTCTCAAGAAGAAAAAAGGGAGAGGCCACAAACTAATAAAATTAGAAATGAATAAGGAGAAATTACAACTGACACGGTAGAAATACAAAGGATCATAAGAGACTACTATAAGGAATGATACACCAATAAAATGGATAACCTGAAAGAGATGGACAAATTCTTCAAAAAGTACAACCTTCCAAGACTGACTGAGAAAGAATCAGAAAATGTAAACAGACTAATTACAAGTAATGAAATTGAAACTGTAAATAAAAAATCTTCCAACAAACAAAACTGCAGGACCAGATGGCTTTAAAGGTGAATTCTATCAAACATTTAGAGTTAGCACTGACCCTTCTAAAACTTTTCCAGAAAACTGCAGAGGGAGGAACACTCCCAAATTCATTCTACAAGGCCACCATCACCCTGTTACCAAAAAGGATATTAAAAAAAAGAAAATTATAGACCAATATCAGTGGTGAACATATAGCCAAAATTCCTCAACAAAATACTAGTAAACAGAATCCAGCAACACATTAAAAGGATTACACACCATGATCAAGTTGGATTTGTCCCAGAAATGCAAGAATTCTTCAATATACACAAATCAATCAATGTGATGCAGCATATTACCAAATAAAGAATAAAACATCATATGATCATAATAGATGCAGAAAAAGCTTTTAAAAATTCAACACCCATTTATAATAAAAACTCTGCAGAAAATGGGCATAGAGGTAACATCCCTTAACATAATAAAGGCCATATCCAACAAACTGACAGTAAATATCATACTCAATTGTGAAAAACAGAAAGCATTTTCCCTAAGATTAGGAACAAGACAAGGATGACCACTCTTATTACTCTTATTCAATATAGTTTTGGAAGTCCTCACCATAGCAATCAGAGTAGTAAAATAAATGAAAGGAATACAAACTGGAAAGGAAGAAGTATAACCATCATGTTTGCTGACAACATGCTACTATACATAGAAAATTCCAAAGATTCTACCAAAAATCTACTGGCCCTAACCAGTGAATTTGATAAAGTTGCACTATATAAAATTAATCCACAGAATTCGCTTGCATTCCAATACACTAACAACAAAAGTGAAAAAAATTCTATTTCCCACGGCAACAACAATAACAACAACAAATACCTAGAAATAAATCTTATATTTTCTGTTGTTGCAAGGGGATGAAGCTGGGGCTTCCTTAGTGGTTCAGATGATAAAGACGATACCAGCAGTGCAGGAGACCCAGATTCAATCTCTGGGTCAGGAAGAACCCATGGAGAAAGGAATGGCTATACACTCCAGTACTCTTGCCTGGAGAATTTCATGGAGAGAGGAGCCTGGCAGACTACAGCCCATGGACATGACTGAGGGACTAACACTTCACTTTTCACTTTCAGGAATAAATCTACCTAAGGAAGCAAAAGACCTGTACTCAGAAAACTATAAAACACAGATGAAAGGAACCAAAGAGAACACAACAGATGAAAAAAATACAGTGTTCTTGAATCGGAAGAATGGATATTATATTTACCCAATGGGTTTTATATTTGGGGTATTATATTTACCCAAAGCAATTTACAGAATCAATGCAATTCCTGTCAAACTACCAATGGCATTCTTCACAGAATTAGAACAAAAAAATTAACAATTTACATGGAAACACAAAAGACCCAAAATAGTCAAAGTAATCTTGAAAAAGAAAAATGGAGCTGATTCCCTGTCTTCAAACTATGCTGAAAAGCTGCAGTAATCAAAGCTGTAGGATACTAGCATAAAAACAGAAATATAAACCAATGGTACAGGATAGAAAGCCCAAAGATAAAGCCATACACCTATAGTCACCTAATCTATGACAAAGGTGACAAGAATATACAATGGAGAAAAGACAGCCTCTGGAGTAAGTGGTGCTGGGAAATCTGGACAGCAACATGTAAAATGATGAAATTAGAACACTACTTAACACCATGCACAAAAATAAGCTCAAAATGGATTAAAGACATAAATTAAGACTGGACACTATAAAACTCTTAGAGGTAAACATAGAGAAAACACTCTTTGACAGTAAACCAGAGCAAGATCTTTTTTTGACCCACCTCTTGAAATAATGAAAATGAAAACAAAAATAGACAATTGGGAACTAATTAAATGTAAAACCTTTTGCACAACGAAGAAAATCATGAACAAGACAAAAAGACAATACTTAGAATGAGAGAAAATATTTGCAAATGAAACAGTAGTCAAAGGATTAATCTCCAAAATATACAAACAGCTTATGGAGCTCAATATCAAAAAAATATCCAGTGGAAGACCTAAAGAGACATAACTCAAAGAAGACATACAGATGGCAAAGAGGCCCATGAAAAGATGCTCAACATCACTAATTATTAGAGAAATGTAAATCAAAACTACAATAGGACATCACCTTTCCACAGTCAAAATGGCTGTCATCAAAAATATTTACAAACAATAATTACCAGAGAGGGTACAGAAAGAAGGGAACTCTCCCTTACACACTGACTGTAAACTGGTACAACCACTATGGAGAAGAGTATGGAGGTTCCTTAAGAAACTGAAAATACAGCTAGCATATGACCCTGTAATCCCGCTCCTGGGATAANAATAATTACCAGAGAGGGTACAGAAAGAAGGGAACTCTCCCTTACACACTGACTGTAAACTGGTACAACCACTATGGAGAAGAGTATGGAGGTTCCTTAAGAAACTGAAAATACAGCTAGCATATGATCCTGTAATCCCGCTCCTGGGATAAACATAGTCCAAAAGGGTACAAGCACCCCAGTATTCACTGCAGCACTGTTTACAATAGGATGTCAGCAAATGGTGACAATGATTACATGGAAGAAACCCAAAAATCCACTGAGAGAGGAACGGGAAAAGACGTAGCACATGGACACAATGGAATATTACTCAGCCATTAAAAAGAATGAAATAATGCAACATGGGTGTACCTTGATTATCATACTGAGTGAAGTAAGTCAGATAGAGAAGGAGAAATATATCTATGACATCTCTTGTATGTGGAACCTCAGAAAAAAACAATACAAATGAACTTATTTACAAAACACACTTTGAGAACAAATGTATGGTTCCCAGCAGGGGTAGGATGGGAAGAGGGATAGTTGGGTGAAAATGGGTACATGTATATCTATGGCTGAGTCCCTTTGCTATCCACCTGAAACTATCACAATATTGTTATTCAGCTATACCCCAATATAAAAGAAACAAATTAAATTTTTTAAAAAGGCAAAGAGGGTACTAGACAAGGAAATCATGACCCTTTTGTCTTCAGCAGTATAAGCACAAATAAAAAAGATAGTGAGTAAAGATACTTCAAATTCTCAGAGGGTAGCCAACACTTAAGCAAAAANCAGCTATACCCCAATATAAAAGAAACAAATTAAATTTTTAAAAAAGGCAAAGAGGGTACTAGACAAGGAAATCATGACCCTTTTGTCTTCAGCAGTATGAACACACAAAAAAAAGATAGTGAGTAAAGATACTTCAAATTCTCGGAGGGTAGCCAACACTTAGGCAAATATATACTAGGTCTTAGAACCAGTAGGACATTAATATATTTCTTTATATGGAAGTCCTATACTCTGTCTTTTTTTTAAATACTGTGGCTGCACTAAACAGAACTAGGGAAAGACCATTCAGGCAATACACAGATTGAAGGGATAGTTGAGGGAGTTATTTAGATAAAATAGAACTCCATCCTACTAATAGAAAAAATAATTTTCTCCTGATTATAGAAATACAGTTGAGTTATTTTTATCATATTTTTAAGACTCCCACTCCAACTTGCCACAAAAACATAGTTTAGTTCACAAATAAGATTACTTCATCTGTTATTATTTGATAACTTCATAATTTCAGAACATAACTTGCATTTCATTACTGGTGGTGGTGGTTGTTGTTCAGTTGCTCCGTCATGTCCGACTCTTTGAACCCCATGCACGGCAGCACGCCAGGCTTCCCTGTCCTTCACCACCTCCCAGAGTTCGCTCAGACTCATGCCCATCGGGTGTTCCCATCCAACCATCTTGTACTGTCATCCCCTCCTCCTGCAGTCATCTAGCATCAGGGTCTTTTCCAATGAGTCAGCTCTTGGCCAAAGTACTGGAGCTTCAACTTCAGCATCAGTCCTTCCAATGAATATTCAGGACTGCTCTCCTTTAGGATTGACTGGTTTGATCTTCTTGCTGTCGAAGGGACTCTCAAGAGTCTTCTCCAACACCACAGTTCAAAAGCATCAATTCTTTCACACTCAGCCTTCTTTATGGTCCAACTCTCACATCCATAGCTTTGACTAGACGGACCTTTGTCAGAAAAGTAATGTCTCTGCTTTATAATACATTGTCTAGGTTTGCCATAGCTTTTCTTCCAAGGAGCAAGTATCTTTTAATTTCATGGCTACAGTTACCATCTTCAGTGATTCTTGAGCCCAAGAAAATAAAGTCTGTCACTATTTCCATTGTTTTCCTGTCTATTTGCCAACAAGAGATGGGACTAAATGCTATAATCTTCAGGTTTTGAATGTTGAGTTTTAAGCCAGCTTTTTCACTCTCCTCTTTCATCTTCATCAAGAGGGTCTTCTGTATCTGCCACAAGGTGATGTCATCTGCATATCTTGAGTTATTGATATTTCTCCTATCAGTCTTGATTCCACCTTCTGCTTCATCCAGCCTGACATTTTGCATGTGAACAAAATTGGAACCAGTGTCCAATTTAGAACCAGTTTGGAACCAGTTTGTTCTTCCATGTACAGTTCTAACTGCTGCTTCTTGACCTGCATACAGGTTTCACAGGAGGCAGGTAAGGTCTGGTATTGCCATCACTCGAAGAATTTTCCACAGTTTGTTGTGATCCACACAGTCGAAAGTTTTTTCATAGTCAATGAAGCAGAGGTAGATGTTTTTCCAGAATTCTCTTGCTTATTCTAGGATCCAATGCATGCTGGCAATTTGATCGCTAGTTCCTCTACCTTTTCTAAACCCAGCTTGAACATCTGCGAGTTCTTGGTTCATGTACTGTTGAAGTCAGTTCACATACTGTTGAAGCCTGGCTTGGAAAATTTTGAGCATTACTTTGCTAGCATGTAAAATGAGTGCAATTGTGCAGCAGTTTCAACATTTTTTGACATTGCCTTTCTGTGCGATGGAATAAAAACTGACCTTTTCCAGTCCTTGACCACTACTGAGTTTTCCAAATTTGCTGGCATTGAGTGCAGAGCTTTAACAGCATCATCTTTTAGGATTTGAAATAGCTCAGCTGGAATTCCATCATCTCTACTTGCTTTGTTCATAGTGATGCTTCCTAAGGCCCACTTCACTTTGCACTCCAAGATGTCTGGCTCTAGGTATGTTACCACACCATCATGGTTATCTGGGTCATTAAGATTTTATTTGTATATTTCTTCTGTGTATTTTGCCATTTCTTAATATCCTCTTCTTCTATTAGGTCCATACCATTTCTGTCCTTTACTGTGCCCATTTTTAGATGAAATGTTCCCTTGGTATCTCTAATTTTCTTGAAGAGATATCTAGTCTTTCCCATTCTATTGTTTTCCTCTATTTCCTTGCATTGTTCACTTAGGAAGACTTTCTTATCTCTCCTTGCTATTCTTTGGAACTGCATTCATATGGGCATATCTTTCCTTTTCTCCCTTGCCTCTCACTTCTCTTCTTTTCTCAGTTATTTGTAAGGTCTACTCAGACAACCATTTTGCCTTGCTGCATCTGTTTTTTCTTGGGAATGGTTTTGATCACCGTCTTCTGTACAATATTACAAACCTCTGTCCACAGTTCTTCAGGCATTCTGTCTATCAGTCTTATCCCTTGAATCTATTTGTCACTTCCACTGCATAATCCTAATGAATTTGATTTAGGTCATATCTGGCCTAGTCATTTTCCCTACTTTCTTCAATTTAAGTCTGAATTTTGAAATGAGTTCATGATCTGAGCCACAGTCAGCTCCTGGTCTTTTTTCTTTTTTTTTTTTTTTTCTTACTGCATAGAGGTTCTTCACTTTCAACTGCAAAGAATATAATTGATCTGATTTTGGAACTGACCATCCAAGTCCATGTGGAGAGTCATCTCTTGCATTGTTGTAAGAGGGTGTTTGCTATGACCAGCACATTCTCTTAGCAAAACTCTGCTAGCTGTTGCCCTGCTTCATTTTGTATTCCAAGGCCAAACTTGCCAGTTATTTAGGTATCTCTTGACTTCCTACTTTCTCATTCTAGTCCTCTGTGATGAAAAGGACATGGACATCATTTTTTTGGTGTTATTCACTTTGGTATATGGTCATTACAATATTAAAAAATTTAATGACAATAAATATGGGAAATTCCCTGATGTTCCAGTGGTTAGGACTCTGCACATCTGCTGCAGGGGGCATGAGTTCAATCCGTATTCAGGAAACTAAGATCCCAAATGTCAAGTCGCATTACTGATACTGTCATTAAAATACTAAAAAACATAATGATAATAAATATAAGAGTAAACAAGCATGTGGTGCTCACCATGTACCAGGAACTATTCTAAACACATTGACTAATTTAATCTAAACACCACACTTTGAAAGCAGCAAACCAAAGGAGAATGGTTGCTTTATTTTAGAGTACATGGGAAGAGATAATTTACATTATTTATCTCCTTTAAAATAAAGCATTTAGACACTAGCCTCAAATTAAAAGCCATTCATGAGTTTAAGTAATGTTTTCCCTAGTACTGCACTCTTGAGGATTGATATGACAAAGTTTCAGGGCAATTTCCTTTGAAATGATACTTAATATACTAATCAAGCACTTAAAGTGTATGGCATTATACTAGATACTGAGATTATTTTTCCACTATGCTTCCCTCCCTTCTCTTTTGTAGAGAAAAAAAAAATATAGTACATCCTAATAGCCAAAAATATGTTCTTGATCCCTATGGTAATAGCTATGACCCATAGTGTTATACCCTTTCAAGAGATACCAGGATTTGAATCTTGACTCCTCAGAAGTTCTTAAACCCCTACAAAGATAAATGTGGTACATTGTACATTTAATTTAAATAGCTAGACTACATCAGAAAGTGAATTTAGGCTTTTGGATTTGCCAACTGCTTTCTGCCATAGCCAATCAAAGATATACCTTACACTTATTTGGAGGTTTCTGCTTACAAAATGCTTTCATTAAAATTACCTCATTTAATAATGACAAATAATCCTTGATTTAATTACCATCATCATCATCAACCTTTAAAACAGATAAAGTTACTTTTAAGTTCAGTGTCCTAGTGAGACCCCGAATTCCTGTCTCATGACCTTAAATCTTCTTACTTTACACCAAACCACACCACTTCAAAAAGAGGGGAATAAATAAAGGAAACTCTGTAGCTCAGGTCTCTAACTAAACAAAACAAATACTTCTCACTCAACTATATTAAGCTTATAGTGATTTTTATTAAACTTNACAGAACTAGGGAAAGACCATTCAGGCAATACACAGATTGAAGGGATAGTTGAGGGAGTTATTTACATAAAATAGAACTCCATC
Source organism: Raphicerus campestris (assembly GCA_006410735.1). Taxonomy (NCBI): domain Eukaryota; kingdom Metazoa; phylum Chordata; class Mammalia; order Artiodactyla; family Bovidae; genus Raphicerus; species Raphicerus campestris. The sequence continues at coordinate 147,370 of SJYW01041567.1, forward strand.
CTACTAATAGAAAAAATAATTTTCTCCTGATTATAGAAATACAGTTGAGTTATTTTTATCATATTTTTAAGACTCCCACTCCAACTTGCCACAAAAACATAGTTTAGTTCACAAATAAGATTACTTCATCTGTTATTATTTGATAACTTCATAATTTCAGAACATAACTTGCATTTCATTACTGGTGGTGGTGGTTGTTGTTCAGTTGCTCCGTCATGTCCCACTCTTTGAACCCCATGCACGGCAGCACACCAGGCTTCCCTGTCCTTCACCACCTCCCAGAGTTCTCTCAGACTCATGCCCATCGGGTGTTCCCATCCAACCATCTTGTACTGTCATCCCCTCCTCCTGCAGTCATCTAGCATCAGGGTCTTTTCCAATGAGTCAGCTCTTGGCCAAAGTACTGGAGCTTCAACTTCAGCATCAGTCCTTCCAATGAATATTCAGGACTGCTCTCCTTTAGGATTGACTGGTTTGATCTTCTTGCTGTCGAAGGGACTCTCAAGAGTCTTCTCCAACACCACAGTTCAAAAGCATCAATTCTTTCACACTCAGCCTTCTTTATGGTCCAACTCTCACATCCATAGCTTTGACTAGACGGACCTTTGTCAGAAAAGTAATGTCTCTGCTTTATAATACATTGTCTAGGTTTGCCATAGCTTTTCTTCCAAGGAGCAAGTATCTTTTAATTTCATGGCTACAGTTACCATCTTCAGTGATTCTTGAGCCCAAGAAAATAAAGTCTGTCACTATTTCCATTGTTTTCCTGTCTATTTGCCAACAAGAGATGGGACTAAATGCTATAATCTTCAGGTTTTGAATGTTGAGTTTTAAGCCAGCTTTTTCACTCTCCTCTTTCATCTTCATCAAGAGGGTCTTCTGTATCTGCCACAAGGTGATGTCATCTGCATATCTTGAGTTATTGATATTTCTCCTATCAGTCTTGATTCCACCTTCTGCTTCATCCAGCCTGACATTTTGCATGTGAACAAAATTGGAACCAGTGTCCAATTTAGAACCAGTTTGGAACCAGTTTGTTCTTCCATGTACAGTTCTAACTGCTGCTTCTTGACCTGCATACAGGTTTCACAGGAGGCAGGTAAGGTCTGGTATTGCCATCACTCGAAGAATTTTCCACAGTTTGTTGTGATCCACACAGTCGAAAGTTTTTTCATAGTCAATGAAGCAGAGGTAGATGTTTTTCCAGAATTCTCTTGCTTATTCTAGGATCCAATGCATGCTGGCAATTTGATCGCTAGTTCCTCTACCTTTTCTAAACCCAGCTTGAACATCTGCGAGTTCTTGGTTCATGTACTGTTGAAGTCAGTTCACATACTGTTGAAGCCTGGCTTGGAAAATTTTGAGCATTACTTTGCTAGCATGTAAAATGAGTGCAATTGTGCAGCAGTTTCAACATTTTTTAACATTGCCTTTCTGTGCGATGGAATAAAAACTGACCTTTTCCAGTCCTTGACCACTACTGAGTTTTCCAAATTTGCTGGCATTGAGTGCAGAGCTTTAACAGCATCATCTTTTAGGATTTGAAATAGCTCAGCTGGAATTCCATCACCTCTACTTGCTTTGTTCATAGTGATGCTTCCTAAGGCCCACTTCACTTTGCACTCCAAGATGTCTGGCTCTAGGTATGTTACCACACCATCATAGTTATCTGGGTCATTAAGATTTTATTTGTATATTTCTTCTGTGTATTTTGCCATTTCTTAATATCCTCTTCTTCTATTAGGTCCATACCATTTCTGTCCTTTACTGTGCCCATTTTTAGATGAAATGTTCCCTTGGTATCTCTAATTTTCTTGAAGAGATATCTAGTCTTTCCCATTCTATTGTTTTCCTCTATTTCCTTGCATTGTTCACTTAGGAAGACTTTCTTATCTCTCCTTGCTATTCTTTGGAACTGCATTCATATGGGCATATCTTTCCTTTTCTCCCTTGCCTCTCACTTCTCTTCTTTTCTCAGTTATTTGTAAGGTCTACTCAGACAACCATTTTGCCTTGCTGCATCTGTTTTTTCTTGGGAATGGTTTTGATCACCGTCTTCTGTACAATATTACAAACCTCTGTCCACAGTTCTTCAGGCATTCTGTCTATCAGTCTTATCCCTTGAATCTATTTGTCACTTCCACTGCATAATCCTAATGAATTTGATTTAGGTCATATCTGGCCTAGTCATTTTCCCTACTTTCTTCAATTTAAGTCTGAATTTTGAAATGAGTTCATGATCTGAGCCACAGTCAGCTCCTGGTCTTTTTTCTTTTTTTTTTTTTTGCTTACTGCATAGAGGTTCTTCACTTTCAACTGCAAAGAATATAATTGATCTGATTTTGGAACTGACCATCCAAGTCCATGTGGAGAGTCATCTCTTGCATTGTTCTAAGAGGGTGTTTGCTATGACCAGCACATTCTCTTAGCAAAACTCTGCTAGCTGTTGCCCTGCTTCATTTTGTATTCCAAGGCCAAACTTGCCAGTTATTTAGGTATCTCTTGACTTCCTACTTTCGCATTCTATTNGTCCATGTGGAGAGTCATCTCTTGCATTGTTGTAAGAGGGTGTTTGCTATGACCAGCACATTCTCTTAGCAAAACTCTGCTAGCTGTTGCCCTGCTTCATTTTGTATTCCGAGGCCAAACTTGCCAGTTATTTAGGTATCTCTTGACTTCCTACTTTCTCATTCTAGTCCTCTGTGATGAAAAGGACATGGACATCATTTTTTTGGTGTTATTCACTTTGGTATATGGTCATTACAATATTAAAAAATTTAATGACAATAAATATGGGAAATTCCCTGATGTTCCAGTGGTTAGGACTCTGCACATCTGCTGCAGGGGGCATGAGTTCAATCCGTATTCAGGAAACTAAGATCCCAAATGTCAAGTCGCATTACTGATACTGTCATTAAAATACTAAAAAACATAATGATAATAAATATAAGAGTAAACAAGCATGTGGTGCTCACCATGTACCAGGAACTATTCTAAACACATTGACTAATTTAATCTAAACACCACACTTTGAAAGCAGCAAACCAAAGGAGAATGGTTGCTTTATTTTAGAGTACATGGGAAGAGATAATTTACATTATTTATCTCCTTTAAAATAAAGCATTTAGACACTAGCCTCAAATTAAAAGCCATTCATGAGTTTAAGTAATGTTTTCCCTAGTACTGCACTCTTGAGGATTGATATGACAAAGTTTCAGGGCAATTTCCTTTGAAATGATACTTAATATACTAATCAAGCACTTAAAGTGTATGGCATTATACTAGATACTGAGATTATTTTTCCACTATGCTTCCCTCCCTTCTCTTTTGTAGAGAAAAAAAAAATATAGTACATCCTAATAGCCAAAAATATGTTCTTGATCCCTATGGTAATAGCTATGACCCATAGTGTTATACCCTTTCAAGAGATACCAGGATTTGAATCTTGACTCCTCAGAAGTTCTTAAACCCCTACAAAGATAAATGTGGTACATTGTACATTTAATTTAAATAGCTAGACTACATCAGAAAGTGAATTTAGGCTTTTGGATTTGCCAACTGCTTTCTGCCATAGCCAATCAAAGATATACCTTACATTTATTTGGAGGTTTCTGCTTACAAAATGCTTTCATTAAAATTACCTCATTTAATAATGACAAATAATCCTTGATTTAATTACCATCATCATCATCAACCTTTAAAACAGATAAAGTTACTTTTAAGTTCAGTGTCCTAGTGAGACCCCGAATTCCTGTCTCATGACCTTAAATCTTCTTACTTTACACCAAACCACACCACTTCAAAAAGAGGGGAATAAATAAAGGAAACTCTGTAGCTCAGGTCTCTAACTAAACAAAACAAATACTTCTCACTCAACTATATTAAGCTTATAGTGATTTTTATTAAACTTAACTGAAGGATCCTAAAATTTCGTTTAAAGCCTTACCATATTACAAAGGCAAAATATGAAATTTGATCAATGAGAATGAGAAGGCAAGAGCACAGAAGGAAAAAAAAAAAGGAAAGCAATAGCAAAAGGGATTTTATTTAAAAGGATTCAACACAAATAATCCTTTGACAGAAATAATCCCAATAAACACAGGACCCCTATGAGCCCCCACTCTNCTCAACTATATTAAGCTTATAGTGATTTTTATTAAACTTGACTGAAAGATTCTAAAATTTCCTTTAAAGCCTTACCATATTACAAAGGCAAAATATGAAATTTGATGAATGAGAATGAGAAGGCAAGAGCACAGAAGGAAAAAAAAAAAAGGAAAGCAATAGCAAAAGGGATTTTTATTTAAAAGGATTCAATACAAATAATCCTTTGACAGAAATAATCCCAATAAACACAGGACCCCTATGAGCCCCCACTCTACACTAAGCATAACCACGATGCATAACCACGATGCAATAAGGTTGACTTGGGTGGCAGAAAACCACATGTTCCACTACTACATTTGAGTAATTATTCTTTTTTAATTTAGTTATAATAATTTACAATGTGTTAATTTCTACTATATAGAAAAGTGATTCAGTTACACATATATACATCCTTTATATATATATTATTTTTATTATGATTTATAACAGGATATTAAATATAGTTCCCTCTTCGACACACTAGGGCCTTGTTGTTTATCCATTCTATATATAATAGTTTACATCTCCTAATACCATCCTCCCACTCCATCCTTCCCCCAACCCTCTCTCCCTTAGCAACCACAACTCTGTTCTCTATGTAGGAATTATCTTTAACTTGTTCCCAATAAAAACCAAAATCCATTTTTCCTTACCCTGTAACTTGGTGCTCATAATATTGCAGTGTCCTCTTGAGAGTCTGCTGTATCATCTGGGGCTACAGAATAATAATAATACATTATCAGCAAATCAGTGTTATCCCCATTCTGAGTATCATAAGCAGATATGTAGCTTCTGAATCATCTCATAAGAATTTTTGCTTTACAGTATCAACTCATTGTGAATTTTGCCATGTANTTATCTCTTCTTGCTATTCTTTGGAACTCTGCATTCAGATATTTATATCTTTCCTTTTCTCCTTTGCTTTTCGCCTCTCAGTATTGTTATTTAAAAAGTTCTGTTGGGATCATTAATTAATAGAGAAACTTCAGGAGAAACATGCTTTCGTGGTTACCATCTTGGCTAACTGAACAAAAATTCTGACTTTGAGACAAGATGGTATCACTTCTAAACATGTCAGGAAAATTGATAACGTTTTAGTGCAAACCTTTGGAGAAATATGATTCTGTCCTAAACCCTTAAATCAAACAAGACCCCATAGATGGTAAAGGGCTGACTTGGTCTCCAAAATGAAATAAGAATAAGTCTTCTGGATTCAACACTATAGTATCAGTTAAATGCTAATGTGTTGAACACTAACTGTCAAACACTTGGCCCAGCATGTTACATGCCCCAACTCATTTAATCCCCACAAAAATCCTGTACGAGAAGAACAAAATATTTCCCCAATTATATAAATGTGAAAACTGAACCCATAAAAGTTTAAAAAGAAAAGTTCCGAAAGTCACTTAGGTAGTAGCAAGTATTATATATTTAGTTCTGATCTATATCTGACTGCCTCCAAATTTAAGCTATTAATCTGCTCCTCTAAATTGAAATACAATGCTCAATATTTACCAAGGTAGAAAAGGTTACAGTTGAATGGGGTAATTAAGCCCTAGCTAGATTATATGATTTTGGATGCAGCATTCGTTTTTTCTGAACATCTTTTTCTTTTACTATAGAACTGGGGAATTCCTAGCATAATGGTTTCTCAGGGTTGGTAAGTGCAAAATGAAATAAAGCTATTAAGTACTATACAAACAAATGTTATATGTTAATTCCATGCAAAAATTTGTTGATGAGGAACTGGTCAAAAAATTGTTAAATTGAACTAAACTGACCATGTGTAACACCTGGAACTATTGCCAGGCATGCCTCAGAGCCCAAAGATTACATTTATATGCTGCAAAGCTAATTAGTGCCACTTCAACTCATGTAGAGCAATGGTCTTCATGTCAGAAAACAATTTATAGCTTTTAAAACATCTTTGCAGCCTCCACCTGAGCATTTCCAAAGAATTCCCTCTTGTTTTCAGTACTTGGGAGTTACAATGAGGTGTTTTCCAAAAAGGGTCTGGAAATAAGAGAAGTGATATTTCTGTCTGACAGATGTTATAAAATTAACTCATAAAACAGGGAAATGCTTTGTCAACCATAAATGCACCAGCTTAAACAATAATTTGTAATGGGTGGCTGAGAATTACCTTCAAATACCAGCCAAGGTATAGCTCCAGGCAAAGTGGGCCATTGAGTAACGAAACCAGGTGAAATTAGAGCAAACCACAGGAAAGAGAATGGAGGGGAATAGTTTATTAGAGATATTAGAATATTTATTAGAGATAATAGAAACATTATCTCTAATACTGTTAAAGAGCATATTGGTCCTTTATCACACTGAGAAAAATTATTCTTAAGATTAGGAAAATTCTTCAACCATCTTAACTAAAATGAGTCTTATGAATGAATGTGGAGCATCAGATCTCATTGTCATTGTTAAGACTTCCCTTACATCCAGATAGATCCCTAAACTGGATTAAAGAATTTGGCATGAAATTCATTTTGCTTTGGCTCTACCTGGTCTAAAGCAAACTTTTGGTTCTGACTCGCTTCCTCAAGTAGCCCGAATAGATAAGAAATGTGCTGACCATGCAGACTTTGAGTAATAAACTTCATTTCACAGTTATCGCTCACTATAAATAAGTAAAATGTCATTTAGACACCAACCAAAGTGCTGGAGACATTTTGTTTAGCCAGTCAGTGTCTAATAATCTGATTATTTCGAGACTCTGACCAGACCAAGTCCTTGGAGTTTAAAATTTCAGATATTGAAACATACAGAAACCATCAAAATACTACCCAGGGACAGTCTTGCTCAGTTCTACTGCTTTAATCTCTCTTGGAAGATAAAACTCAGCAAGGTTATAAATATAATCAGATCTAGTATTGACTATAATCTGATTATCTAAATGGATACAGAATCTTCTTATTAGGCAGATGCTTGGCAGATAGTGACTCCCATTTCATCAGTATTTATGATAAACTACATTTCTAACTACAGGTACAGAATAATCACATTTCTTTCAGAAAAAAAATATGCAAGTCAAAGAATACTAATACTTCATGACATGAAAAGTCTTTTATTTTTATTTAAATCTATCCAAGCATATTTTTTAACATGAGCTATTTCTGCTATATCAAGTATTTGAACATACATTTTTATGGTACATTTATCAAGTTAAACACTCTGCAAGCTAAAATGTAATAACAAAATAATAATAATGAATGCTCTCACCTTATGTGTAAGATCATCCAAAATGTGTATTTTATTTTAGGAGTAATGGGAAACTGAATAAAGGAGTAATACTATCAGGTTTCAGTTTTAGAAGATTCAACCCAACAGCTATGGGGGATCAACTATCAGGGACTGGCTGTGGGAAAACTGAAAAAATTCAGTGGGTTAGGAAGCTAAGCAGGTCTCCAGGGGAGAGGTGAAGGCTTGCTTGGATTATGGCATTAGTGGTAGAGGTTTTATTTCATTTTAGCATTTTATTTTTTACCATTGAAATAAAATAGCTTTACAGTGTTGTGTTAGCTCCTGCTGTACAACAAACTGAATCAGCTGTATGTATACATATATCCCCTCCCTCTTCAGCTTCCCAACTACCCACCTCCAATCCCATCTCTCTAGGTCATCACAGATCATTGAGTATCTGAGCACATTTTTTAACCTAGGTATCACTCCATTTTACAGTATGTATTATACTGCTTTCTTATTCCTTCTCTGCAGAATAATTATGTATAATCTATTAAAAATATATATACCCTTATGAATAACCATTTCTATGATAACATGACTTCCTTCATATTCAGAAACCANAAAATGTCATTTAGACACCAACCAAAGTGCTGGAGACATTTTGTTTAGCCAGTCAGTGTCTAATAATCTGATTATTTCGAGACTCTGACCAGACCAAGTCCTTGGAGTTTAAAATTTCAGATATTGAAACATACAGAAACCATCAAAATACTACCCAGGGACAGTCTTGCTCAGTTCTACTGCTTTAATCTCTCTTGGAAGATAAAACTCAGCAAGGTTATAAATATAATCAGATCTAGTATTGACTATAATCTGATTATCTAAATGGATACAGAATCTTCTTATTAGGCAGATGCTTGGCAGATAGTGACTCCCATTTCATCAGTATTTATGATAAACTACATTTCTAACTACAGGTACAGAATAATCACATTTCTTTCTGGAAAAAAATATGCAAGTCAAAGAATACTAATACTTCATGACATGAAAAGTCTTTTATTTTTATTTAAATCTATCCAAGCATATTTTTTAACATGAGCTATTTCTGCTATATCAAGTATTTGAACATACATTTTTATGGTACATTTATCAAGTTAAACACTCTGCAAGCTAAAATGTAATAACAAAATAATAATAATGAATGCTCTCACCTTATGTGTAAGATCATCCAAAATGTGTATTTTATTTTAGGAGTAATGGGAAACTGAATAAAGGAGTAATACTATCAGGTTTCAGTTTTAGAAGATTCAACCCAACAGCTATGGGGGATCAACTATCAGGGACTGGCTGTGGGAAAATTGAAAAAATTCAGTGGGTTAGGAAGCTAAGCAGGTCTCCAGGGGAGAGGTGAAGGCTTGCTTGGATTATGGCATTAGTGGTAGAGGTTTTATTTCATTTTAGCATTTTATTTTTTACCATTGAAATAAAATAGCTTTACAGTGTTGTGTTAGCTCCTGCTGTACAACAAACTGAATCAGCTGTATGTATACATATATCCCCTCCCTCTTCAGCTTCCCAACTACCCACCTCCAATCCCATCTCTCTAGGTCATCACAGATCATTGAGTATCTGAGCACATTTTTTAACCTAGGTATCACTCCATTTTACAGTATGTATTATACTGCTTTCTTATTCCTTCTCTGCAGAATAATTATGTACAATCTATTAAAAATATATATACCCTTATGAATAACCATTTCTATGATAACATGACTTCCTTCATATTCAGAAACCAAATGACAAGTAACACAATCACTGTTCCCAGATTCTGCAGCAGAAGTTAAGCTGTTGGCAGTGAGGATGGCTTCTGTCACTCTTTGCATAGCTGCCTAACCCATGGGAGCCTGGAGCATGACAGTGGATAGGCAAACTAGGTCAGCCAAGAGGCAGAGCCCTGCTGAAAAAAGAACCCGCTGTCATTTCTAACATAAGTCTACATTATATGGACTCATAGCACAGTCAGGAACTAAACAATTGGTAAGAGGAGGTAAGGTTCAAGAAAACCAACAGGAAATTGCTATCAGCTACTCCTTAGCAAGTCACAAAGTAAGGGAATGAAATAGCAAATAGGGAGTCTATTCTCAACAATATTATATATTGCTAAATTGAAGTTGGAATAATTCATGGATATGTTGCCAAGACACACCAAGGTGAAAAGGGCTTAGGACCTGAAACAGGAAAATTTAACTTACACTAAAAGTTAACTATTTAGGCTGGTGCAAAAAAGTAACTGAAGTTTTACACTGTTGAATTTTTCTGCTTGATATTGGTATATATTTGTAAACAAATGTGGTTATGATAAACATCATTTTAATGTGCATTTCTCACTTTTTTTGGCTAATGACATTACTTTCTGTTCATTTTGCATTTATTTTAGACTAGGAAAATGATGTTAGACAAAAAGCAAATTTGAGTGATTTTCTTATTTGAGTTCAAAATGGGCTGTAAAGCAGAGGAGACAACTTGCAACATCAACAACGCATTTGGCCCAGGAACTGCTAACAAATGTACAGTGCAGTGGTGGTTCAAGAAGTTTTGCCAAGGAGTGAGATTCTTAATGATGAAGAACACAATGGCTGGCCATCGGAACTTGATAACAACCAGCTTAGAGGATCAGCTTCAATGATCCTCTTACAACTACATGCTACTGCTGCTGCTGCTAAGTCACTTCAGTCGTGTCCGACTCTGTTTGACCCCACAGACGGCAGCCCCCCCATCCCTGGGATTCTCCAGGCAAGAACACTGGAGTGGGTTGTCCTTTCCTTCTCCACCTCACAATGTGACCAAACATTAAAAAAATTGCTGTTGTTGTATTTTTAATAATTTAAATTTAATTTTAATTAGAGGCTAATTACTTTACAATATTGTATTGGTTTTGCCATACATCAACATGAATCCACCATGGGTGTACACATGTTCCCAATCCTGAATCCCCCTCTTTTGAAGTGTCTTCTCTTATTCTACATAACAATGAACCTTTTTTTTTAATTTTTATTTTTACTTTATTCTACTTTACAATACTGTATTGGTTTTGCCATACATTGACATGAATCCGCCACAGGTGTATACGAGCTCCCAATCCTGAATCCCCCTCCCACCTCTCACCCCATATCATCTCTCTGGATCATCCCAGTGCACCAGCCCCAAGCATCCTGTATCCTGTATCGAATATAGACTGGCGCTTCATTTCTTACATGATAGTATACATGTTTCAGTGCCATTCTCCCAAATCATCCCACCTTCTCCCTCTCCCTCAGAGTC
>SJYW01041567.1:168859-179381 GCA_006410735.1 Raphicerus campestris
GTGGTACATATACACAATGGAGTATTACTCAGCCCTTAAAAAGAATAAGTTTGACTCAGTTCTAATGAGATGGATGAAACTGGAGCCGATTATACAGAGTGAAGTAGGCCAGAAAGAAAAACACCAATACAGTATACTGACACATATATATGGAATTTAGGAAGATAGTAATGATGACCCTGTAAATGAGACAATATAGGAGACACAAAAGTATAGAACGGACTTTTGACATCTGGGGGAGAGGGAGAGGGTGGGATGATTTGGGAGAATGACACAGAAACATGTATACTATCATATAAGAAATGAAGCACCAGTCTATGTTCAATGCAGAATACAGGATGCTTGGGGCTGGCGTACGGGATGATCCGGCGAGGTGCGATGGGGAGGGAGCTGGGAGGGGGCTTCGGCATGGGGAGATCGTGTACACCTGTGGATGATTCATGTCAATGTATGGCAAAACCAATACAGTATTGTAAAATAGAATAAAGTATTAAAAGGAAAAAAAAGATGAAAAAAAATAAATAAGAGAAATCATCATAAAATGAATAAATAAGCTTAATGTCAGGTATCTGTTCAATATCAGAAGGCTAGAAATGCTTTTGAGTATTACGGTCTGCCTATTTGATATTCACTCCCATTATTTCCAAGATATAACCTTCCCCTACCAATTGTTCAGAAGGCAATGGCACGCTACTCCAGTACTCCTGCCTCGAGAATCCAATGGACAGAGGAACCTGGTGGTTTGCCATCTATGGGGTCGCACAGAGTCAGCCATGACTGAAGCAAATTAGCAGCAGCAGCTACCAATTGCTCCTTAATACTTCAAACTGGCTTATACATTTTTAATATACAATAAATACTTTCACCTTTTTATACTTCTCCAAGTCATATTCATCTTCTCAGTTTAGGCTAACAATTCATCATCTCCAACCTCACCTGTGCCCTCAAAAAATATCCAACAATATGTTCCAAGTCATACTAATCCTCTCACTTTAGACTACAAATTCACTATTGTCACCTGCAGCTGGGTCTTCAAAAAATACCCAACAATACATTAACCTGTTCTTGGTCAGTTTCCTGCCTCATTCTTTAAATCAATAATTTCTAACTTACCATTTTTCCCAAGGACTCTAACACTCTAGCATCATTATTACATCTATAATGGTATCTATGAGATAGATATGTGGATGTGCTGGTTTGTAGAGATTTCTAATACAATGTTTGATAACACAAGATTTCTTATTATACTGAAATAATAATGAATAGAAAAGCATGATAGAGATACTGTCTCTGTATTGTAAAGAACACTTATCAGTGGCAACATATTACGCTCTCCCAAATAGTCACTATGTCTATGGACATTTTCTGATAATCATACTAACCAAAGTTAAAGATAACTGGCAAAAAAAAAAGTCTAATGACTTCTGAAGTGCCAATAAAATGCCCAATAAGTGAGTTTTTTAAGTCTTAAAGCTTTCTAAAAAATGCTTTAGTTATCTCTACTCATTTGTATCTGAAAAAATCTACAAACACAGCAGTTAATCAACTAAAATATGACAGCACAAAATCACTGTAGCCTACAGAGCATTAGTAGATATACTACATACCACATAAGAATTTAAGCAATTATTTATTCATCCTAATATTTATTTAGTGTCTTTGTAAACCAGACTTTCTGCTAGGCATGGGCATGCATAGATCTCTGTCTTAAGAAGGCAGAATTAACCAAAAACACCAGTCAACACAATAAGTCCTATTATACAGATTTAAGTAATAACTTAGTATTCTATAAGGAAGATATGCAGTGACAGAAAACAGGATAGATGTGTATGGGTATGTGTGGGCACAAAACTAATCAGAAAAACCATTCTGTCCCAGCATTAAATTGAAGGGCCCATGCAAGAAGAAGCATAGGTATAAAGCAGCAAAGAAAAGTACTTTATTAGAACATTTTCATTTTCTCCACTGGGCACAACAGACCCACACATCACGAGTATAGTACAGTGAACAGTAAAGGAGTCAAGTGGACTTCAAGGACTTGCAACCGAGGTAACATCAGGAACTTCCACACAGACAGCCTCCTCCCATGATAGGTTGGTTCCAGATTTCTCTGCAAATGCACATTTCTTCAAATGTTGGTTCATGATGTATTTAGAGAGTTCAAGTAGACCCCTACCCACCTTAGCCACTGAATGAAAGAAAGATTAATTAGTAAGGATATAAAGTTTAGTGGCCATTATTCAGAAGCTTCTCTAGTGGCTCAGATGGTAAAGAATCTGCCAAAAGTGCAGAAGATCCAGGTTTGATCCCTTGGTCAGGAAGATCCCCTGGAGAAGAGAATGGCAACCCCCTCTAGTATTCTTACCTGGGGAATCCCATGGACAGAGGAGCCTGGTGGGCTACAGTCCATATAGTCCATGGGGTCACAAAGATTCAGACACAACTGAGCAACTAACACACACATTATATCTGTCATATTTTGGTAGAGTTTTACAGGTGATTCTATAATCTGATATCTGAAGCTCCTACTGCTTCCTTTCTAGGCAAAAAAAAAAAAAAACTTTTTCATCTAGATGTTTCCTCTCTCTTTACCTTTAAAAAAACTTTTCATTGGCACATGAACTCGTGTGCCACATTACTTCAAAATGAGCCAGGTGATTCATTTGTGAAATGTTATGGTGATCTTGCTTTAAAAAACACAGATACTGATAATATCAGATTGACAATCATGAAAATCCTTCTCCTTTCTTCTCAATCAGCCCCAATGTTTTTGAATAACTATTTCTTTATTTTGAATAAAGAGGCCACACGACATGTACACCAATGACATGTGACCTATTAAATATAAACCTTAGAGGAAAATCCTCAGGAAAAATGAGAAGAGTCTGTGAATAAAAGTGCAAATGCTTAAACTTCAAATAGCTTCCAACACAGAGGCAAAAAAAATTATTTTGAACATGAAATAGGATGAAGCTGAAAGTCACCTTCTCTGTTCTATCCCTATTAGGGCAATAATTGCCTGGGATACCATCATTCCAAAGGAGCAACTTCCATGATTATTCTTTCCCAAATAAATGAATCTACATAACTCACTGAGCCTAGATCAATGACCCAGAAAGTGTGTACTTCATTAACCTTTAAGCATAATCTTGCTGGACTTAGCAATCACCTGGAGTTTGTTAAAAATACATAGTCCAGGCCTCTTCCTAGAGTTATTAAACCAGACCCTCTGAACACAACCATCTGAAATCTATGGGACACAGCAAAAGAAATTCTTAGAGGTAAGTTCATAGCAATATAAGCCTTCCTCAAAAAACAAGAAAAATGNTCCACACAGACAGCCTCCTCCCATGATAGGTTGGTTCCAGATTTCTCTGCAAATGCACATTTCTTCAAATGTTGGTTCATGATGTATTTAGAGAGTTCAAGTAGACCCCTACCCACCTTAGCCACTGAATGAAAGAAAGATTAATTAGTAAGGATATAAAGTTTAGTGGCCATTATTCAGAAGCTTCTCTAGTGCCTCAGATGGTAAAGAATCTGCCAAAAGTGCAGAAGATCCAGGTTTGATCCCTTGGTCAGGAAGATCCCCTGGAGAAGAGAATGGCAACCCCCTCTAGTATTCTTACCTGGGGAATCCCATGGACAGAGGAGCCTGGTGGGCTACAGTCCATATAGTCCATGGGGTCACAAAGATTCAGACACAACTGAGCAACTAACACACACATTATATCTGTCATATTTTGGTAGAGTTTTACAGGTGATTCTATAATCTGATATCTGAAGCTCCTACTGCTTCCTTTCTAGGCAAAAAAAAAAAAAAACTTTTTCATCTAGATGTTTCCTCTCTCTTTACCTTTAAAAAAACTTTTCATTGGCACATGAACTCGTGTGCCACATTACTTCAAAATGAGCCAGGTGATTCATTTGTGAAATGTTATGGTGATCTTGCTTTAAAAAACACAGATACTGATAATATCAGATTGACAATCATGAAAATCCTTCTCCTTTCTTCTCAATCAGCCCCAATGTTTTTGAATAACTATTTCTTTATTTTGAATAAAGAGGCCACACGACATGGACACCAATGACATGTGACCTATTAAATATAAACCTTAGGGGAGAATCCTCAGGAAAAATGAGAAGAGTCTGTGAATAAAAGTGCAAATGCTTAAACTTCAAATAGCTTCCAACACAGAGGCAAAAAAAAATTAATTGAACATGAAATAGGATGAAGCTGAAAGTCACCTTCTCTGTTCTATCCCTATTAGGGCAATAATTGCCTGGGATACCATCATTCCAAAGGAGCAACTTCCATGATTATTCTTTCCCAAATAAATGAATCTACATAACTCACTGAGCCTAGATCAATGACCCAGAAAGTGTGTACTTCATTAACCTTTAAGCATAATCTTGCTGGACTTAGCAATCACCTGGAGTTTGTTAAAAATACATAGTCCAGGCCTCTTCCTAGAGTTATTAAACCAGACCCTCTGAACACAACCATCTGAAATCTATGGGACACAGCAAAAGAAATTCTTAGAGGTAAGTTCATAGCAATATAAGCCTTCCTCAAAAAACAAGAAAAATCTCAAATAAACAACCTAGCACATTAACTACAATAATTCAGAAAACAACAAACTAAACCTGAAGACATATTTTTTTGCCTTTTCATACTGTGAAAAAGATATGACTTTACATTTAGTTTGTTATGGCACACTAAACCATATGGCAGAAAGCAAGAACTAAAGAGCTCTTGATGAAAGTGAAAAAGAAGAGTGAAAAAGTTGGCTTAAAACTCAACATTTAAGAAAACGAGGATCATGGCATCCAGACCCAACACTTCATGGCAAACAGATAGGGAAACAATGCAAACAGTGAGNCTAAACCATATGGCAGAAAGCAAGAAGAACTAAAGAGCTCTTGATGAAAGTGAAAAAGAAGAGTGAAAAAGTTGGCTTAAAACTCAACATTTAAGAAAACGAGGATCATGGCATCCAGACCCAACACTTCATGGCAAACAGATAGGGAAACAATGCAAACAGTGAGAGTCCTTATTTTGGGGGGCTCCAAAATCATTGCAGATAGTGACTGCACCCATGAAATTCAAAGACGCTTGCTCCTTAGAAGAAAAGCTATGACCAACCTAGACAGCACATTTAAAAGCAGAGACATTACCAACAAAGGTTAATCTAGTCAAAGGTATGGTTTTTCCAGTAATCTTGCATGGATATGAGACTTGGACTATAAACAAAGCTGAGCACTGAAGAAATGATGCTCTTGAACTGTGGTGTTGGAGAAGACTCTTGAGAGTCCCTTGGACTACAGGAGATCAAACCAGTCCATCCTAAAGGAAATCAGTTCTGAATATTCATTGGAAGAACTGAAACTAAAGCTGAAACTCCAATACTTTGGTGACCTGATGAGAAGAACTGACTCACTGGGAAAGACCCTGACACTGGGAAAGATTGAGGGCAGGAGGAGAAGGGGATGACAGAGGATGAGATGCTTGGATGGCATCACTAACTCAATGGACATGAGTCTGAGCAAGCTCCAGGTGCTGGAGATGGACAGGGAAGCCTGGCATCCTGCAGTCCATGGGGTCTCAAAGAGTTAGACATGACTGAGCAACTGAACTGAACTGAAACCTAAAAGAAGGAAATAATCAAATAGACAATCTAACTTTACACCTAAAACAAGTGGAAAAACAATAACAAACAAAAAAAAAACAAAATTAGTAGAAGGTAGGAAATCATAAAGATCCAAGCAGAAATAAATGAAAAAGAAATGAGATAAATAATAGTACAGATGAATAAAACTAAAAGCTAGTTCTTTGAGAAGACAAATAAGATTGACAAACCTTCCAGACTCATCAAAAAAAAGAGAGAAGAATCAAATCAACAAAATTAGAAATTAAAAAAGAGAGGTTACAACAGACAATGCAGAAATACAAAGAATTATAAGAGACTATTATGTATAACTCTATGGCAATAAAATAGATAACCTGGAACAAATGGACAGATTCTTAGAAAAGTTCAATCTTCCAAGACTGAACCAGGAAGAAATAGAAATTATGAACAACCCAATTACAAGCACTGAAATTGAAGCTGTGATCAAAAATCTCCCAAACAATAAAAGCCCAGGACCAGATGGCATCATAGGAAAATTCTATCAAACATTTACAGAAGAGCTAATGCCTACCCTTCTAAAAATCTTTCAAAAAATTGCAGAGGAAGGAACACTTCCAAGCTCGTTCAATGAGGCCACCATCACTCTGATGCCAAAACCAGACAAAGACAACACAAAAAAGGAAAACTACAGGCCAATATCACTGATAAACATAGATGCAAAAATCTTCAACAAAATTTTAGCAAACAGAATTCAGCAACACGTCAAAAAGCTCATACACCATGATCAAGTGGGTTTATTCCAGGAATGTAAGGATACTGCAGTATATGCAAATCAATCAATGTGATACACCATATTAACAGATGGAAAGATAAAAACCATATGATAAAATAAATAGATGCAGAAAAAGCCTTTGACAAAATTCAGCACCCATTTATGATCAAAACTTCAAAAAATGGGCATAGAAGGAACCGACCTCGTTAACATAGTAAAGGCCATATATGGTAAGCCTACAGCAAATATTATTCTCAACGGTGAAAAACTGAAAGCATCCCCCTAAGATCAGGCACAAGGCAAGGATGTTCACTTTCACCACTGTTATTCAACATAGTTCTGGAAATCCCAACTACAGCAATTAGAGAAGAAAAAGAAATAAAAGGAATCCAGATTGGAAAAGAAGAAGTAAAGCTCTCAGTAACTGCAGATGACATGATACTGTACATAGAAAACAATAAAGATAGGATTAGAAAATTACTAGAGCTAATCAGCGAATTTAGCAAAGTTGCAGGATACAAAACCACTACACAGAAATCACTTGCATTTCTATACACTAACAATGAAAAATCAGAAAGAGAAATTACAGAATCAATCCCATTCACCATTGCAACAAAAAGAATTAAATATCTAGGAATAAACTTACCTAAGAAGACAAAAGAACTATATACAGAAAAGTATGAGACACTAATGAAAGAAATCAAAGATGACATAAACAGATGGAGAGATAGTCCATGTTCCTGGATAGGAAGAATCAATATTGTGAAAATGACTATACTACCAAATGCAATCTACAGGGTCAGTGCAATCTCTATCATATTACCAATGGCATTTTTCACAAAACTAAAACAAAAAATTCACAATTCATATGGAAACACAAAAGACCCCCAATACACAAAGCAGTCTTGAGAAAGAAGAATAGGGCTGGAGGAATCAAACTTCCTGACTTAAGAGTACACTACAAAGCTACAGTCATCAACACAGTATGGTACTGGCCCAGAAATAAACCCACATACCTATGGGTACCTTATTTTTGACAAAGGAGGCAAAAATATACAATGGGGCAAAGACAGCCTCTTCTATAAATGGTACTGGGAAGACTGGACAGATATAAGAATGAAATTAGAATACTTCCTAATGCCATACACAAAGATAAATTCCAAATGGATTAAAGATCTAAATATAAGATCAGAAAATATAAAACTCTTAGAGGAAGACACAGGCAGAACACTCAATGACATAAATCAAAGCAAGATCCTCTGTGACCACCTCCTAGAGTAATGGAAATAAAAACTAAAATAAACAAGTGGGACCTGATTAAACTTAAAAGCTTTTGCACAGCAAAGGAAACTATGAGCAACCTTCAAATTGGAGAATATAATAGCAAATGAAACAACTGACAAAAGATTAATGTCCAAAATATATAAGCAGCTCATACAACTCAATGCCAGAAAAACAAAGAATCCAATCAAAAAGTGGGGGAAAGACCCAAACAGACATTTCTCCAAAGAAAACATACAGACGGCTAACAAACACATGAAAAGATGTTCAACATCACTCATTATTAGAGAAATGCATTCAAAACTACATTGGGATATCACTTCATACAGGTCAGAATGACCATCATCAAAGGTCCACAAACATAAATGCTGGAGAGGGTATGGAGAAAAGGGGACACTCTTGCACTGTTGGTGGGAATGTAAATTGACACAGCCACTACAGAAGATGGTATGGAGATCACTTAAGAAACTAGGAATAAAACCACCATATGACCCAGAAATCCTACTCCTAGGCAAATACCCAAGGAAACCAAAATTGAAAGAGACACATGTATCCCATTGTTCATTGCAGCACTGTTTACAGTAGCTAGAACATGGAAGAAACATAGATGTCCATCGAGAAATGAATGGATAAAGAAGGTTTGGTACATATACACAATGGAACATTACTCAGCCATAAAAGAATGCATTTGAGTCAGTTCTAATGAGATGGATGAACCACCCACTCCAGTGTTCTTGCCTGGAGAATCCCAGGGACGGGGGAGCCTGGTGGGCTGCCATTTATGGGGACGCATAGAGTCGGACACGACTGAAGCGACTTAGCAGCAGTAGCAGCAGAATCTATTATACGGAGTGAAGTAAGTCAGAAAGAGAAAAATAAACATCATATTCTTATGCATATACACAGAATCTAGAAAAATGCTACCGATGAATGTTTTTGCAGGGCAGCAATGGAAAAACAGACATAGAGAATAGATTTATGGACATGGGGAGAGGGGAGGAGAGGGTGAGATGTATGGAAAGAGTAACACAGAAGCTTACCATATGTGAAATAGATAGCCAACAAGAATTTGCCATATGGCTCAGGAAACTCAAACAGGGGCTCTGTATCACCCTAGAGGGGTGGGGTGTGGAGGGATATGGGAGGGAAGTTCAAAATGGAGGGGACATATGTATGCTAAGTTGCTTCAGTCATGTCCGACTCTGTGCAACCCCATAGACGGCAGTCCACCAGGCTCCCTCGTCCCTGGGATTCTCAAGGCAAGAACACTGGAGTGGGTTGTCATTTCCTTCTCCAATGCATTAAAGTGAAAAGTGAAAATGAAGTCGCTCAGTCGTGTTCGACTCAGCGAACCCATGGACTAGCCCGCCAGGCTCCTCCATCCACGGGATTTTCCAGGCAAGAGTACTGGAGTGGCATGACATTGCCTTCTCTGGATATATGTATACCTATGGCTAATTCACACTGAGGTTTGACAGAAAGCAACAAGATTTTGTAAAGCAATTATCCTTTAATGAAATAACAAATTTAATTTTTTAAAAACTGAATTTAAAAAAAATGGCCATTCTGGTGATCCTAAGCTTAAGAGCTACAGAATCATTTTTAAAATGTAATTTTCTTAAAATTAAATTTAAAAACTTGAAATTAAATTCTGTTCTATCACCATATTAAACAAAACAAAAACCTTTTAAAATTGAATCCAAAAATAAAATACTTTGTAATAAACCTGACCAAGGAGATGAAAGACTCACTGAGAGCTATAAAACATTGACAAAGGAAATTGAGGATGATTCAAAGAAATGGAAAGCTATCTCATATTCTTGGATTAAAATAATTAGTATTATTTAAATGGCCATACTACCCAAAGCAATCTACAGAGTTAATGTGGTCCCTATCAATTTACTCATGACATTTTTTACATAAGTGGAACAAAGTCCTAAAATTTTTATGGAGCCATTAAAGACCCAGCATTGCCAAAGAAATTGTGAGGAAAAACCAAAGCTGGAGGCACAACCCTCCCCAGACTTCAGATAATAATACAAAGCTACAAGAGTCAAAACTGCATGGTATTTGCATAAAAACAGACATATGGAATAATGGAATCAGTTCAGTTCAGTTCAGTTCAGTCGCGCAGTCATGTCCAACTCTTTGTGACCCCATGAATCATGCAGCACGCCAGGCCTCTCTGTCCATCACCAACTCCTGGAGTTCACTCAGACTCACGTCCCTTGAGTCAATGATGCCATCCAGCCATCTCATCCTCTGTTGTTCCCTTCTCCTCCTGCCCCCAGTCCCTCCCAGCATCATGGTCTTTTCCAATGAGTCAACTCTTCGCATGAGGTGGCCAAAATACTGGAGTTTCAGCTTTAGCATCATTCCTTCCAAGGAAATCCCAGGGCTGATCTCCTTCAGAATGGACTGGTTGGATCTCCTTGCAGTCCAAGGGACTCTCAAGAGTCTTCTCCAACACCACAGTTCAAAAGCATCAATTCTTCGGTGCTCAGCTTTCTTCACAGTCCAACTCTCACATCCATATATGACCACAGTAATAAAGAGCCCAAAATAAACCAAGACATTTATGGTCAATTAATCTTCAACAAAGGAAGCAAGAATATAAATTGTAAAAAAGACAGTCTCTTTAGCAAGTGGTGTTGGGCAAGTTGGACACCTTCATATCAATAAATGAAGTCAGAACACACACACATACCGTTCATAAAAATGAACTTTAAATGGCTTAAAGACTTAAATATAAGACACCATACAACTCCTAGAAGCAATCAGAGGCAAAACATTTTCTGACATCAATAGTACCAATGTTTTCTTAGATCACTCTCCCAAG
>SJYW01041567.1:181186-196797 GCA_006410735.1 Raphicerus campestris
ACCCCATGAATCATGCAGCACGCCAGGCCTCTCTGTCCATCACCAACTCCTGGAGTTCACTCAGACTCACGTCCCTTGAGTCAATGATGCCATCCAGCCATCTCATCCTCTGTTGTTCCCTTCTCCTCCTGCCCCCAGTCCCTCCCAGCATCATGGTCTTTTCCAATGAGTCAACTCTTCGCATGAGGTGGCCAAAATACTGGAGTTTCAGCTTTAGCATCATTCCTTCCAAGGAAATCCCAGGGCTGATCTCCTTCAGAATGGACTGGTTGGATCTCCTTGCAGTCCAAGGGACTCTCAAGAGTCTTCTCCAACACCACAGTTCAAAAGCATCAATTCTTCGGTGCTCAGCTTTCTTCACAGTCCAACTCTCACATCCATATATGACCACAGTAATAAAGAGCCCAAAATAAACCAAGACATTTATGGTCAATTAATCTTCAACAAAGGAAGCAAGAATATAAATTGTAAAAAAGACAGTCTCTTTAGCAAGTGGTGTTGGGCAAGTTGGACACCTTCATATCAATAAATGAAGTCAGAACACACACACATACCGTTCATAAAAATGAACTTTAAATGGCTTAAAGACTTAAATATAAGACACCATACAACTCCTAGAAGCAATCAGAGGCAAAACATTTTCTGACATCAATAGTACCAATGTTTTCTTAGATCACTCTCCCAAGGCAATAGAAATGAAAGCCAAAAGTGGGGTGGGGTGGGGGGAGTGCCACAGGGGCACCTAATGAAACATACAAGCTATTGCACAGCAAAGGAAACCATAAACAAAATGAAAAGACAACCTGCAGAATGAGAAGAAATAGTTATGATGCTACTGACAAGGGCTTAATTTTCAAAATATACAAACAGCTCATAAAATTCAACAACTAAAAATACAAATAACTCAGTCCAAAAATGGGCAGAAGACTTACAGACATCTCTCCAAAAATAACATACAGATGGCCAATTAGCACATGAAACAATGCTCAACATTACCCTTCTTCAGGGGATCTTCCTGACCCAGGGCTCAAACTTGTGTCTCTTAAGTCTCCTGCACTGGCAGGTAGGTTTCACTAGCACCACCTGGAAAGCCAAATGATTAGGGAAATGCAAATAAGAACTACAGTGAGATACCACCTCAGAGCAGTTGGAAAGGCCATCAATAAAAACAGACAAATGCTGATAAGGGTATGGAGAAAAATGGAATCCCCCCACACTGTTCATGGGGATGTAAAACACTATGGAAGTTCCTCAAAAAACTAAAAGTAGAGTTGCCATATGATTCAACATTCCCACTCCAGAGCACATACCCAAACAAAAACTATAATTCAAAAAGATACAAGCACCAGTTCAAGACGGCAGAGTAGAAGGATGTGTATTCATCTCCTCCTGCAAGAACACCAAAATTGCAACTAGCTGTTGAACAATCATCAACAGGAGGACACTGGAACCCACCAACAAAAGACATTTCATGTCCAAAGACAAAGAAGAAGCTGCAGCAAGATGGTAGGAGGGGCACAATCACGATAAAATCAAATCCCATACCTGCTGGCTGAATGACCCACAAACTGGAGAACGATTATAACAAAGAAGTTCTCCCACTGCTATGAAGGTTCTAAATCCCACATCTGGCTTCCCAGCATGGGGATCAGACAAAGGAACTGAATCTCCAGGGAATCTGCCCAGTATGATTTGATTAAAGGTTTTCCACAGGACTGGGGGAAACAAAGACTCCAGTCTTGGAGGGCACAAACAACATCTTGTGCATACCAACATCCAGAGGAAAGGAGCAGGGACCCCACAGGTGACTGAACCAAAACTACCAGCTAGTGTTGGAGGGTCTCCTGTGGAGGTCAGGGTCACCAGGGGCTCACCACATGTCACCTCAGGCCAAACAACTACCAGGGAGGGAGTGCACCCCACCCGTCAGCAGAAATTTGAATGAAAGCTTTGCTGAGCAAAGCCCTGCCCGCCAGTTTAGTTCAGTTCAGTTCCTCAGTTGTGTCCGACTCTTTGTAACCCCATGGACTGTAGCACACCAGGCTTTCTTGTCTATCACAAACTCCTGGAGTTTATTCAAACTCATGTCCATTAAGTTGGTGATGCCATCCAACCATCTCATCCTCTGTAGTCCCCTTCTCCTTCTGCCTTCAATCCTTCCTAGCATCAGGGTCTTTTCTGTGAGTCAGTTTTTCGCATCAGGTGGCGAAAGTATTGGAGTTTCAGCTTCAACATCAGTCCTTCCAATGAATATTCAGGACTGATTTTCTTTAGGATGGACTGGTTGGATCTCCTTGCAGTCCAAGGGACTCTCAAGAGTCTTCTCCAACACCACAGTTCAAAAGCATCAGTTCTTTGGCTATCGGCTTTCTTTATAGTCCAACTCTCACATCCATACAAGACTACTGGAAAAACCATAGCTTTGACTAGACGGACCTTTGTTGGCACAGTAATGTGTCTGCTTTTGAACATGCCATCTAGGTTGGTCATAACTTTCCTTCCAAGGAGCAAGTGTCTTTTAATTTCATGGCTGCAGTCACCATCTGCAGTGATTTGGGAGCCCAAAAAATAAAGTCTGTCACTGTTTCCACCGTTTCCCCATCTATTTGCCATGCAGTGATTGGGCCAGAGCAAGACCAAACTTTTCTCATAGCCAGTCCCTCTCATCAGGAATCCTCATCCATCAGAAGGAAGACAGAAGAAGGAAGAAGCACCATTCTATAGCAGCTAAACAAAAACCATATAACAGAAAGTTAATCATGATGAAAAAGCAGATAGTTATGTCCCAGATGAAGGGACAAGATAAAACCCCAGAGAAACAACTAAATGAAGTGGAGATAGGCGAAACACCAGATAAAGAATTCAGAATCATGATAGTGAAGATGACACAGGAGCTAGGGAAAACAATGGAGAAGATGCAGGAAATGTTTACCAAAGACCTATAAGAACTAAAGAACAAACAGAAATGAATAATACACTAGAAGGAATCAATAGCAGAATGGATAAATGAACTGGAGGATGGAATGGAGGAAATTACTGCTGAAGAACAGAATACAGAAAAAAAGAATGAAAAGAAATGAAGACAGCCTAACAGACCTCTGGGACAACATGAAATGCACCAACATGCATATTATAGGTGTCCCAGAAGGAGAAGAGAAGGAGAAAGGACCTGAGAAAATATTTGAAGAAATAATAGCTGAAAAGTTCCCAAACATGGGAAATGAAATAGTCAACTAGTCCAGGAAGCATACAGAGTGCCAGGAAAGATAAACCCAAGAAGAAACACATCAAAACACATAGCAATCAAATTGACAAAAATTAAAGACAGAGATAACATATTAAAACAACAAGGAGAAAATGACAAATAATATACAAGGGAACTCCCATAAGGCTATCAGCTGATTTCTCAACAGAAACTCTACAAGCCAGAAGGGAATGGCATGATATATTTAAAGTTATTAAAAGGAAAACCTACAACCAAGAATATTCTACCCAGCAAGACTCTCCTTCAGATTTAATGGAGAAATCAAAAGCTTTCCAGACAAGCAAAAGTTAAGAGAATTCAGCACCACCAAACCAGCTTTATAACAAATGCTGAAGGGACTTCCCTAAGCAGGAAACATGAGACAAGGAAAAGACCTACAGAAAATAAACCCAAAACAATTGAGAAAATAGTAATCATACATATCAATAATCACCTTAAATGTAAATGGATTAAATGCACAAATCAAAAGATATAGACTGCTGGGCATATGAAAACATGTGCATGTATGTATGCACTTCCACTTAACACATTACTGTGCCTGACTCCCAAATTGTGTTTAAGTATTTTTACATTGTTAAGTTCCTTATGTTTCCATTATCGCTTACAATTGCAATTATCTTTTATTTTTTGCCTGGCTATTGATTGTGAAAACTGATAAACATCTTTCACTATTGTGATTATGTAACTATTACTCAATACCATTGTATCATGATAGGTCAACAGAAAAATAATAGAACTCTGTATCACCAAAACTAAAATTTAACAGAAAAGACATGTGGTGCCAAGGAGAAGGGAGGGTGAAGGAAGGATAGAGGGGGCATTTGGAGTTAGCAGACGCAAACTAGTATATCAGTTCAGTTCAGTCATTCAGTCGTGTCTGACTCTTTGTGACCCCATAGACGTCAGCATGTCAGGCTTCCCTTCACTGAGTCAGTGATGCCATCCAACCATCTTATCCTCTGTCATCCCCTTCTCCTCTTTTCTAGCATCAGGGTCTTTTCAAGCAAGTCACTTCGCATCAACTAGCCAAAGTATTGGAGCTTCAGCATCAGTCCTTCCAATGAATATTCAGGACTGATTTCCTTTAGGATTGACTGCTTTGATCTCCTTGCAGTCCAAGCTGCTGCTACTGCTGCTGCTGCTTCTGCTTCAGTTGTGACCAACTCTGCGACATCATAGACGGCAGCCCACCAGATTCCCCCGTCCCTGAGATTCTCCAGGCAAGAACACTGGAGTGGGTTGCCATTTCCTTCTCCAATGCATGAAAGTGAAAAGTGAAAGTGAAGTCACTCAGTCGTGTCTGACTCTTAGCGACCCGGTGGACTGCGGCCCACCAGGCTCCTCCATCCATGGGATTTTCCAGGCAAGAGTGCTGGAGTGGGGTGTCATTGCCTTCTCCGTCCAAGGGACTCTCAAAAATCTTCTCTGATACCACAATTTAAAAGCGCCAATTCTTCAGCACTCAGCTTTCTTTATAGTCCAACTCTCACATTTACACATGACTACTGGAAAGACCATAGCTTTGACTAGACAGCCCTTTGTTGCAAAATACTGTCTCTGCTTTTTAATATGCTGTCTATGTTGGTCATAAATTTTCTTCCAAGGAGCAAGCATCTTTGAATTTCATGGCTGTAGTCACCCTCTGCAGTGATTTTGGAGCCCAAGAAAATAAAGTCTGTCACTGTTTCCATTTTTTGCCCACCTATTAGCCATGAAGTGATGGGACTGGATGCCATGATCTTAGCTTTTTGAATGTTAACTTTTAAGTCAGCTTTTTCACTCTCCTCTTTCACTTTCATCAAGAGGCTCTTTAGTTCCTCTCCACTTTCTGTCATAAGAGTGGTGTCATCTGCATATCTGAGATTATTGATATTTCTCCCAGCAATCTTGATTCCAGCTTGTGCTATATCCAGCCCAGCATTTCTCATGATGTACTCTGCATATAAGTTAAATAAGCAGGGTGACAATATACAGCCTTGACATACTCCTATCACAATTTGGAACCAGTCTGTTGTTCTATGTCTGGTTCTAACTGTTGCTTGTTGACCTGCATACAGATTTCTCAGGAAGCAGGTAAGGTGGTCTGGTATGCCCATCTCTTTCAGAATTTTCCACAGTTTATTGTGATCCACACAGTCAAAGGCTTTGGCATAGTCAATAAAGCAGAAGTAGATATTTTTCTGGAATTCTCTTGTTTTTTCCATGGTCCAATAGATGTTGGCAATTTGATCTCTGGTTCCTCTGCCTTTTCTAAATCCAGCTTGAGCATCTGTACATTCACGGTTCACACACTGTTGAAGCCTGGCTTGGAGAATTTTGAGCATTACTCTGCTAGTATGTGAATGAGTGCAATTGAGCAGTAGTTTGAACATTCTTTGGCATTGCCTTTCTTTGGGATTGGAAACTAGTATATACAGAATGGATAAACAAGGTCCTACTGTATAGCACAGTGAACTATATTCAATAGCCTATGATAAACCATAATGGGAAAGAATATAAAAAAAGGACATGTATATATAACTGAATTACTTTTCTGTATAGCAGAAATCAGCACAAGATTATACATCAACTACATTTAGATAACAAAAAAACAGGTGGAAAAAAACAACAGGCCCACTGAGAAAGAAGCCCAGTAATCTGCTTTCCAACAATCATTTTTAGGTATTTCTTTTGTTCACTGATGTTTGATAACCTCTAGCTAAAATGAAGAACTGTTTAATAAACCCCAAATAAAGCCTGGGCAGGAAGTGATTTCTCACTGTTCTGTTTATAAGAATGTTCACTCTTTCTCAGTTTCACCAAACAGCCATAACAAATCTCCAGTCTTCCAAGATATTTCCAGCTCCCTTACTTCCTAAATCAATCTACCCTGAAATTTTCAATTTTATGAGATGCCCTGAGCTTACAGCACAGAAGTCTAGATCTTCAGATCCTGTCCTGAAGTGATATTTAAGGAGCAAGATTTTTTTACTCTAACAATGCATTTTTGGTGACAGTAGCCCACTTACTGACAAACATTTCCCACCAGAAAGAGAGCTGTACAAAAAATATAAACAGACTTCTACTGGAGACTGAGAGAGTTGTTACATTTACCTAATTTCTTAAAATATAAATGGGCCTCTCAAGGAGTTCCAGCAGAGGGATCCTTTTCCATTTTCTTTCTTTTTAGCACAACTTCATTCTGAAGTTTTGCTTTAAATGGCAAGAGTAAGTAAAATTCAAACAGGTTTGCATACTTGAAAGTATCTTTCAGAGACTGGGTATGAAATCTATTTTATTTGATTGAACCAAATATAGCACAGGAAAAAATTAAACAAAAGAGAAATAACTATAATTGGATAAACAATAATAATATTAATAAATTGTTAATATAATAATAATTCTTAAACAAGAACATCTTTCACTTATTCTGAACATTTTATTGAAAATCCATTAAGTATCAGGTACCATACTAAATGCAAAATAAAAATAAGTGTTGAAATGAGTCAGAATTTAAACAGTTTGACTTTTGACCTAACCATTGGTCTATGCAACAAATAAGGGCCTGCAAAGGTGTAGTCCTTAAAGGCCTAGCCAGTTCTTGTAAATATTTTCCCTACTTATGCCACATAATTTTTTTTTCCCCTAGATGTGTGTGAAATTCACAGTAAACAGTGTTTATATCTAGAGATAACCTGCTAATTTTACTACCATATTCAAAACACATATAGGTTTACCTTCAGCTCCATATGCTAGAGGCAACAAGATAAGACAAAAAAGGACTTCCCTGGTTGTCCAGTGGTGGAGAATCTGTCTGCCAATGCAGGGAAACAGGCTTGATCCCTGGTCCAGGAACATTACATGTACTGTCGGGCAATTAGGCCCATACTCAAAAACCACTAGAGCCTGCACATTCTAGAGCCCGTGCACTGCAACTACTGAAGGCCTTGCCACTGCAATAAGAAGCTGCACACAGCAACTAGAGAGGTAACTGATGCCCAGCTGTGTGTGTGTCTGGTGGTGCAAGTAAAGTCTAATGCTGTAAAGAACAATACTGCATAGGAACCTGGGATGCCAGGTCCATGAATCAAGGTAATTTGGATGTGGTCAAACAGTAGATGGCAAGAGTATCGTCTGAATATCATTATCATCTTGCCTACTACTGTGGGCAAGAATCCTTTAGAAGAAATGGAAGAGCCCTCAGAGTCAATGAAAGCATCTGAAATGGAGTAGTTGGGTCCAATCTCAAAAATAACAGAATGATCTCTGTTCAATTCCAAGGCAAACCATTCAATATCAAAGTAATCCAAGTCTATGCCCCAATCACTGATGCCAAAGTAGCTGAAGCTGAACAGTTGTATGAACACCTATAAGACCTTCTAAAACTAACACCCGAAAAAGATGTCATTTTCATCATAGAGGGTTGGAATGCAAAAGTAAAAAGAGATACCTGGAGTAACAGGCAAGTTTGACCTTGGAGTACAAAATGAAGCAAGGAAAAAGCTAACAGAGTTTGGTCAAGAGAATACACTGGTCATAGCAAATACCCTCATCCAACAACAAGAGATGACTCTACACATAGACATCAACAGATGGTCAATACCAAAAGCAGACTGATTACATTGTTTGCAACCAAAGATGGAGAAGTTAGCAAACACAAGATTTGGAGCTGACTGCCACTCAGATCATGAGCTCTTCATTTCAAAATTCATATTTAAGTTGAAGAAAGTAGGTAAAACCCCTAGGCCATTCAGTTACAACCCAAATCCAATCCCTTATGATTATACAGTGGAAGTGACAAATAGATTCAAAGGATTAGATTTTATAGACACAGTGCCTGAAAAACTATGGACAGAGGTACACTGCATTGTACAGGAAGCGGTGACCAAAACCATCCCCAAGAAAAAGAAATGAAACAAGGCAAAATGCTTATCTGAAGAAGCCTTACAAATAGCTTAGAAAAGAAGAGAAGCAATAGGCAATGGAGAAAGGGAAAGATATACCCAAACGAATTCAGAGTTCCAAAGAATAGCAAGGAGAAATAAGAAAGCCTTCTTAAGTGAGCAATGCAAAGAAATAGAGGAAAACAATAGAATGGGAAAAACTAGAGATCTCTTCAAGAAAATTAGCAATACCAAGGGAACATATCATGCAAAGATGGACACACTAAAGGACAGATTAAGATGAGTGGAAAGAATACACAGAAGAACTGTACAAAAAAGGTCTTAATGACTCAGATAATCACAATGGTTTGGTCATTTACCTGACATCCTGGAATGTGAAGCCAAGTAGGCTTTAGGAAGCATTATAAAAACAATGCTAGTGGAGGTGATGGAATTCCAGCTGAGCTATTTACAAATCTAAAATATGATGCTGTTAAAATGCCCCGGTGGCTCAGATGGTAAAGTGTCTGCCCACAATGCGGGAGACCTGGGTTCAGTCCCTGGGTGGGAAGATCTTCTGGAGAAGGAAATGGCAATCCACTCCAGTACTCTTTCCTGGAAAATCCCATGGATGGAGGAGTGTAGTAGGCTACAGTCCATGGGGTCGCAAAGAGTCAGACACGATTGGGTGACTTCACGTCACGTCAAAGTGCTACACTCCATAGGACAGCAAATCTGAAAAACTCAGCAATTGCCACAGGACTGGAAAAGGTCAGTTTTCATTCCAATCCCAAAGAAGGGCAATGCCAAAGAATGTTCAAACTACCACACAATTGCACTCATTTCACATGCTAAAGTTAATGCTCAAAATCCTTCAAGCTAGGCTTCGACGGTACATGAACAAAGAACTTCCAGATGTACACGCTGAATTTAGAAAAGGCAGAGAACCAGTGATCTAATTGCCAACATCCATTGTATCATAGAAAAACCAAAATACCTCATGCAAAATGCTGGGCTGGATGAAGTACAAGTTTAATACTAGAATACATTTTGTTTCATTTTTAATTTTAACGAATCTATTGCTCAGAAGTTTAGAACCCACATTTGACTTCAAAATCTTAAAATTTCAATTAAAACACATAAATGTGTCAAATACCTTACCTCACAAATATATTGTATATACTTTTCATGATTTACATGTTAGTTACACTTACAATTTCTAAGGTTTTATTTAAGGCCTTACACATCACAGGGTTCATTTTATTTAGTGAGAAGTTAAATATGTATTTTTATGCTCAAAAACAATTTTGCATTTTTGCTACTTAAATTCAAGCTTCCCTTCCATTTTCTTCCCTTGCTGTTCTTTATTTCTTGGACTAATCCTCATGTTAGTAGCTTTTCTCTCCTTACATGCCATCCTTGCAATT
Organism: Raphicerus campestris; assembly: GCA_006410735.1. Taxonomy (NCBI): domain Eukaryota; kingdom Metazoa; phylum Chordata; class Mammalia; order Artiodactyla; family Bovidae; genus Raphicerus; species Raphicerus campestris. The sequence goes on from SJYW01041567.1 coordinate 190,741, forward strand.
CTGTTACTTTTCTTCCTGTCATTCTGCTATCTACAGTTCCAAAGTCTTCAAAGCCGTCTGTAATGTGCCTGGAGGGCTACAGTCCTTGGGATCACAAAGTGTTGGACAGGACTGAGCAATTGAGCATGCAAACAAATGTTGCAACAGCTAGTAGTGCTCAGACAAGAGACCTAAGAAAGCCTTGCCCCTCGTTGATTTCTGAGAGTATCGTCACTGATAGGCTGACATTAGCAAATCCAAAACTGAGGTCAAAGTGATAGGGGTCTAAGCAATCATCATTCATAAAAATAAAATGAAAATAAAATGAGATCCCAAATTTACCCTTGATGCAAAGTCCCAGCTGTTTCTTCATATGTGTTCCCAAGTAAATTATTTTAAAGTAAATAACATAATAAGTTATTTATACCAGATCTTTAGGATTATTTTTCTCTTTATGGCTGCACCCCAGAGATATGCAGTGAACAAAACCAACCAAAGTGGAGGATAAAACTTCCCCTAAACATCTCCGCAGCAACTGGAGTTCTTATATTTTCCCTCAATACAGTTTACTTAGAATAAAAGCTATAATTAAAGTTTCATGAGGTTCAAGAATGGGGAAGTTTTATTTGGCATTTGTATCACCGACACTTTGCACAATACTTGCGACACAGCAGACCCTCAAATATTTTTTAACAACTAAGTGGAAAAATTAGTACTTTGATGCCCCTACTTGAGAAAATAATCTATTTTCCTCAGTTTTAAAACTCATATGCCCTTGCTTTTTATTTCATATGCCACTGTGAGAGCTTATTGAAAACTATTTAACTTATATGCAGAGTACATCATGAGAAACGCTGGGCTGGAAGAAGCACAAGTTGGAATCAAGATTGCTGGGAGAAATATCAATAACTTCAGATATGCAGATGACACCACCCTTATGGCAGAAAGTGAAGAAGAACTAAAGAGCCTCTTGATGAAAGTGAAAGAGGAGAGTGAAAAAGTTGGCTTGAAGCTCAACATTCAGAAAACTAAGATCATGGCATCCAGTCCCATCACTTCATGGCTAATAAATGGGAANTTCACATGCTAAAGTTAATGCTCAAAATCCTTCAAGCTAGGCTTCGACGGTACATGAACAAAGAACTTCCAGATGTACACGCTGAATTTAGAAAAGGCAGAGAACCAGTGATCTAATTGCCAACATCCATTGTATCATAGAAAAACCAAAATACCTCATGCAAAATGCTGGGCTGGATGAAGTACAAGTTTAATACTAGAATACATTTTGTTTCATTTTTAATTTTAACGAATCTATTGCTCAGAAGTTTAGAACCCACATTTGACTTCAAAATCTTAAAATTTCAATTAAAACACATAAATGTGTCAAATACCTTACCTCACAAATATATTGTATATACTTTTCATGATTTACATGTTAGTTACACTTACAGTTTCTAAGGTTTTATTTAAGGCCTTACACATCACAGGGTTCATTTTATTTAGTGAGAAGTTAAATATGTATTTTTATGCTCAAAAACAATTTTGCATTTTTGCTACTTAAATTCAAGCTTCCCTTCCATTTTCTTCCCTTGCTGTTCTTTATTTCTTGGACTAATCCTCATGTTAGTAGCTTTTCTCTCCTTACATGCCATCCTTGCAATTCTGTTACTTTTCTTCCTGTCATTCTGCTATCTACAGTTCCAAAGTCTTCAAAGCCGTCTGTAATGTGCCTGGAGGGCTACAGTCCTTGGGATCACAAAGTGTTGGACAGGACTGAGCAATTGAGCATGCAAACAAATGTTGCAACAGCTAGTAGTGCTCAGACAAGAGACCTAAGAAAGCCTTGCCCCTCGTTGATTTCTGAGAGTATCGTCACTGATAGGCTGACATTAGCAAATCCAAAACTGAGGTCAAAGTGATAGGGGTCTAAGCAATCATCATTCATAAAAATAAAATGAAAATAAAATGAGATCCCAAATTTACCCTTGATGCAAAGTCCCAGCTGTTTCTTCATATGTGTTCCCAAGTAAATTATTTTAAAGTAAATAACATAATAAGTTATTTATACCAGATCTTTAGGATTATTTTTCTCTTTATGGCTGCACCCCAGAGATATGCAGTGAACAAAACCAACCAAAGTGGAGGATAAAACTTCCCCTAAACATCTCCGCAGCAACTGGAGTTCTTATATTTTCCCTCAATACAGTTTACTTAGAATAAAAGCTATAATTAAAGTTTCATGAGGTTCAAGAATGGGGAAGTTTTATTTGGCATTTGTATCACCGACACTTTGCACAATACTTGCGACACAGCAGACCCTCAAATATTTTTTAACAACTAAGTGGAAAAATTAGTACTTTGATGCCCCTACTTGAGAAAATAATCTATTTTCCTCAGTTTTAAAACTCATATGCCCTTGCTTTTTATTTCATATGCCACTGTGAGAGCTTATTGAAAACTATTTAACTTATATGCAGAGTACATCATGAGAAACGCTGGGCTGGAAGAAGCACAAGTTGGAATCAAGATTGCTGGGAGAAATATCAATAACTTCAGATATGCAGATGACACCACCCTTATGGCAGAAAGTGAAGAAGAACTAAAGAGCCTCTTGATGAAAGTGAAAGAGGAGAGTGAAAAAGTTGGCTTGAAGCTCAACATTCAGAAAACTAAGATCATGGCATCCAGTCCCATCACTTCATGGCTAATAAATGGGAAAAAAATGGAAACAGTGACAGATTTTATTTTCTTGGGCTCCAAAATCATTGCAGATGGAGACTGCTTACTCCTTGGAAGAAAAGCTATGACAAACATAGATAGCATATTAAAAAAGCAGAGACATCATTTTGCCAACAAAGGTCCGTATAATCAAAGCTATGGTTGGAGTCATGTATGGATGTGAAAGTTGGACCATAAAGAGGGCTGAACCCCAAAGAATTGATGTTTTCTAACTGGTGTTGGAGAAGACTCTTGAGAGTCCCTTTAATAGCAAGGAGATCAAACCAGTCAATCCTAAAGGAAATCAACCTTGAATATTCATTGGAAGGACTGATGCTGAAGCTGAAGCTCCAATACTTTGACCACCTGATGGGAAGAGTCAACTCATTGCTAAAGACCTTGATGCTGGGAAAGATTGAAGGCAGGAGAAGGGGACGACAGAGGATGAAATTGTTGGATGACATCTCTGATTCAATGGACATGAGTTTGACAAGCTTTGGGAGATAGTGAAGGACAGGGAAGCCTGATGTGCTGCAGTTCATGAGGTCACAAAGTGTCAGACATGACTGAGTGACTGACTTAGTAACTGAACAACAACATTGAAAGCTTGACGATACCTGTCTTCATAGAATGTCGGAACAGGGAGAGGCTTTAAATGTAAGAATTTACAGAAAAGAATGACCCTAGATGGTAAAAGTGATATACATGTATTTAGTTATCCAAGGTACAATGAATGAGAACCAGGTCTCCTGAATTCTGATTTTTTTTTCAATTTCATCAATTCAATTTACTTTTATTATTAAAATGTTATGAAGTATCATAACCTGTATAGCTAACATCAATGCAGCTATTAGTATCTCTTAAAATACCGAAAACCTGAGTTTGAATATTCCATTGACCAAATTACTAGCTGAATTACTTGGCAATATCATAGTATTTATTAAATGTATTTCCATTCCCCTACTTGCAAATTATTCTGAATAAAAAAGAAAGAAATCTCCAGTGATCAAGACAACATTCCACAATGAGACCACTAAGAAGACAAGAGTTCCACAGCAATGCAAGAAGGTTTGCAAAACTCAAAACAACTAGAAATTTCCATCTAAGAATGCTCTGATAATGGCTATCCTCAGAGTTTTTTGGGTTTGGGTTATTTTGCTTGTTCATTCGTTTTTAAGTTGTTCAGCTCTAATGAAAGGACACTGGATAGGACATAAGTGTTTCCAGAGAAGTTTAGAATGCTGACAGCGTAGGAGAACAAATTTACAGTAATTTTTTGAAGCAGTGTTCTAATTTGCCAAACAAAAGAAAATGGGGGTAGAGAACACAGAATAGTCACTGCTTTGAAATATACTGTTTTGTGTCACGAAGTCCACCATTGATATGGTGAGTCATTGAGACCTGGGTTATACATGTCTTAGGAATTGGAATTGTTACACTATATTCACCTATATGTTTTCAGCATTACAGGTGAAAAAGCTTTTTCAAAATATAGAAGAATTACAGAATGGAAAGTACATACAGCTGTTGCTTATTTCTGATTATCACAATTATATTCAAATTTCTTATCTAAATACCTGATTACATGTATTTTTAATCTGGCAAAGAGCCAAAGTCATTCAAATTTTACATTTATAAAAGGTGAAAGTCAGAGACTGTTTCTTCCCTCTTATTTTGGCAATAAACAGTAGCATTCAATTTATTTTATCTACTTCTAACATAAGTCACTGAGAGTAGTCTTATGATAAACTGGCATTACCAAAGGCACTGCCACAACTTTTGAAAAATTTGTAAATTCTGATTTTTAGGAAAAAAAATCCTCTAGAATTATCAAAACAATTCCCACAAAAATCTAATACTTATCTTTAAATTATCATATTAGATATGAATCTGTTACAATGAAGAATTAGCATATTGCACAAATGTTGCTTTGGGCACTGATACATATGCACAGGATTACCGGACTCCTTTTATAAATGCTTAAGTTCAACAATTTGCAACATCAAATAGTTCCTAAAAGTGTGCTTCCTGGGAAATATTTGCATTAATAATAGCACACAGTAGATAAGCTATTTTGAGTTTTGTGCCTAGGTTATCAATGGAAGAAGTGGCACAAGGTAATTGAAGGGAAAATGCACAAAAAAGGAAGATGACTGAAATAGTAGTCTCATTGCTAAAGGAAAAGGCCATACTCCATTAAGGCAACAGCCCCAGCATATTTGTAGGACTGCCTGGTACAAGTCCCCAGTCTCTCTGGATCCAATTTTTTCTCAAGGTCCTCCCACTGTCAACTGCAAGAGTACTTTCAAAAGGAAGACTCAAGAGCAGGCAAACAAGATCAATGTTCAGATTCACTTTGAAAACTTTAAAGAAGTAAAAGTCTCAGAGATGGGTAGCTAAAAGTGTTTTTAGAAGCTGAAGTCCTTGTAACCAATCGAGGTGCAAATAAAAAGCAGCTTTGGTTTTACGATGAATCTCTTTAGGATTCTATCTGCAACGGAGTTCCTTCAAAACAGAGCTCATACAGTCTAAGAAAAGACTGAAACAGAAGTCTGGCGTTACTGCAAAGATTAAAAGTCAACAGTAGCTGAAATGCCTGACCAGGAATGAGGCAGAGTGCTCTGGAAAGATGCCACGAATCATAGGGAGTCTGGAGTACACCTGGAACAGATGATACAGCCATCCCTATTGAGCACAAGTTAGAGACAGCTACTGAGAAGGCGATGGCACTCCACTCCAGTACTCTTGCCTGGAAAATCCCATGGACGGAGGAGCCTGGTAGGCTGCAGTCCATGGGGTCGCAGAGTCGGACACGACTGAGCGACTTCTCTTTCACTTTTCACTTTCATACATTGGAGAAGGAAACGGCAACCCACTCCAGTGTTCTTGCCTGGAGAATCCCAGGGACGGAGGAGCCTGGTGGGCTGCTATCTATGGGATCACACAGAGTCGGACACGACTGAAGTGACTTAATAGCAGAGAGAACTAGGCAGGCATTTATTCATTCAACAGATAGTTACGCAGGGCCTAATATAAGGAAACCAAAAAAATGAGGGAGAATGCACTAAAGAATACAGGGGACAGAGAGTGAAGGATGAGGTAGGGGTGCAAGAAACAGAAGACAGGTTTAGAAAACCAAATACCCGGGTTACCCACAGAAGAAGATTGAGCCAATAAATGACCAGTAACCAAGGAAAAAAAAAAATACATGAGGTGGCCAGAAAACAAGAGATGAGAGGGCTCTTCATCAAAAGACAACTCAAAAAATTATCTGACAACCGGTCCCTAAAGATTGAGAAAAGGAATGCGACCTAGGGAAGGCAGTTAGCCTGCAGAATTCAAAGATGTCAGAGAAGGTCA
>SJYW01041567.1:198757-212314 GCA_006410735.1 Raphicerus campestris
GGGGGTGAGGGTGGGGGTGGGGGGAGAGGGGAAGAGTTTCCTGGAAGGGAGTAGGGGGTCCTGTGGGATGCTGGAGAAGAGAGGAGACACAGTGCCTGGGAAAGTCTGGGGGAAAGAAACAGGTGGGTGAGAAGGAGCCGTCGAGCCGTCAGGATGACTGCGACGAAGGAGGTTGCAAATGCTGGAGGTGGGCAGACCGACCTTTGAATCAGAAGCCCCTCGAAGGAGTTAAGTCTCACTCCATGCCCGTATCCCAGTCCCCCTCCCACCAGGGCCCAAAGTCCCGGTCTCTCCCGGGGGCCATCGGGAACTAGGCCAGGCTAGGCCCCGCCACCCCCGCGGCGGCGGGGCTCTTGGCACGCGGCGGGACCAGCCTGGCGCCCACCTGCCCGGTCCGCGTCCTTCCGCCCGAGGCTCGGCCCCGTCCCTCGTCTCTACTCACCGAGGGCGCCGTCAGACGGCTGATGCTCTCGCCCAGTGAGTCCAGGTTGACCCGCCTGCGGCGCTGCGCTCGCCTGGTCCCGGCCGTGGCGGCGCTGACTGCGGCGGCGGCTGCTGCGCCGGCCGCCGGGGCTCGGGCGGAGAAGTGCGCCGCGCTGGGCTCGGGCGGCCCGGGCGCGCTGCGACCTCCGTTCCAGCAGAGCCTGGACAACGGGCACTCCGTCTCTTCCTCGGGGCTGGTCTCCAGATAGTCGGAGCCTAGGGAGCTGAAGGACTCGGACGAAATCTTCCTCCGAGACATGCTGTCGGCGCTGCGGCGGCCGAGGCGGCGGCGGCGGGAATACGGGCGGCGGCGGTGGCGGCTGCACCGGCGGCGTTAGGGGCTCTGCGGCCGCGGGGCGATGGGGCAGGGCTGCTCGGCCGGGAGGGCGGCCCCGGAGCCGCGGAGCCTCGGGAGCCGACTGCTCATGGCGGGAACTTGCAGCGCCGCGCTGCCCTGGGCCCGCGTTTGCCGGCCGCTGCCGCCTCGGCGCGCGCGCCTGGACGCGTCTACGCTGCTGCTCTCCGCTCGCGGGGAGGCTGCGAGTGCGAGCCCGGGGGCGGCCGGGCGGGGAGGCGGTGGCCGCGCGGCCGCGGAGGCAGAGGCTTGCGCCGTCCGCACACCCAGCTCGCCCCTGTTGCCCCCGCTCTGCCCGCCCGTCCCTCCCGCCTCCCCTCGCCGTGCCGCCCGCCTCCTCCGTCCGCGCGCCCCCTCCTCCGCGCCGTCTCTCCGCAGCCGTCACGTGTTGCCTTCGCACCCACTGGAAGTCTCTGCCTCTGTGCTGTCGCCACGCTTCGGGAGCAACGGGGACACTTCGGCGCCGTCCTCTGAGCGCCACCCCAGCTCCCGCCGTCCCCACCTCCTCGCAGAAGAGGCAGCTGAGGAGCAGACGGGGCCCGGTGGGCCCTGAGACAGGGGGGCACCCGGCCGGGACTGAACGCCTGCCTCTGCAGCAGCCTTAGGGAAGCCTGAGGGTGTGGAGTCGACTGGCGGTCCATCATTTAGTGTCCATCATTGACCTTTCCCTCCGAGTTCATTTGGGAAGTTCTGAGGCCAAGGGGGAAGGCCGAGGGGTCCAGCCCCCGCATTCCCAAGGAGCCGCTTACAAGGGAAGGGGAGGGCCAACGTGTTGGTACCCACCCTGCTGAGCAGCAGCTGGTGAGGACGGGTGTTCTCCTCCTCGGCCGAGGCTGCGTGGGCTTGTAGATAGCCCAAAGCCGAGAGGCAGGGAATGAGGACAGCGTCTGCTTGGGCAAGAGCCCTGTTGCCGAGCATCGGCCTGGCTGGGGCGAGCCCAAGCTCCTGACCACCCATCTCTGTGCTGGTGCTGGACAGCTCCGCTGGCCACCTGCAGCCGCGTTTGCAGGCGTAGTCCCTCCACAGACTCCACCACCTGGGAGCCGAGGAATGACACTACCCTGTCCTTCATTCTCCTGGCTCTTTGCTCCAAATATGCGATCTGTTCGGGCTAGGCTGCAAACGCTGCTCCGAAAGACAAGGGGAGTGAAAGACTTTTCAAAGCCCAAGAACAGCCTCCCAGGTTTGCTGTGGAGCTGCTTTATTCCAAAGCTTGTGCCGTGCTGTGCTTAGTCTCTCAGTCGTGTCCGACTCTTTGCGACCCCATGGACTGTGCAGCCCGCCAGGCTCCTCTGTCCATGGGGATTCTCCAGGCAAGAATACTGGAGTGGGTTGCTATGCCCTCCTCCAGGGGATCTTCCCAACCCAGGGGTCGAACGGAGGTCTCCCTCGTTGCAGGTGGATTCTTTACCGACTGAGCTACTAGGGAAGACCCATTCCAAAGCCTGCCTCTTGGCAAAAGAACAGTGGCGCTTAGTGCCTGTCCCCATTGTGCTTGCTTTAGCTCCAGAAAAGCCTGGAACTTGTTCTAGAATTGAGATGGGCAAATAAGGGTCCCTGGCTGTGCTTCCCTCTGCAGCAAAGCACCTGAGCAATCTCCCCACCATTCCCCTTCCCTGGAAAGAAAAGTTGACAGGTTCTGGCTTTCGCTCTGCAGAGATACAAAGCAAAAGCAGTTTTTGTTTTAAAGGTTCTCCCAAGGTAAAGACAGATGGGTTTCTGGATTATGTCTATTAAACGAAAACCCTTTGCTGCAACACAACCTCAGTTTGCTTTTAATTCTAAATCTTCCCGTTTGTTTATGAGAACCCAAATAAATATAAATGCTATCTGAAGATTCCTTTTACATTTGGGGAAAATGCCCTCAAATTGATTCAGAGATATGCCTTAATCAGATTTTAAATAGGTGTTAAAGATATGAACTTGCATATTACCATTCACATACTCCCCTTCAAATACATACATATATATACATACATACATACATATATATATATATATATATATATATATATATATANAATTGAACTGATACTCCAATAAAAATTAATTTTATCAAATACGATGTATAAATATATAAAGTGGAAATTTGTATTTCATTCTTAAACATTTGTAGATATTTATTTAGTTATTTTGTAGCTGGGCATTGCACAATTTCTCAGAACTTGAGATGAGATTGAACATTGCCACTTCATTTCCTGCTCCACAGTTTTTCCTGTGGCAGCCACTTCAATAAACCTAGCTTGCAAAAGTACGAATTGATCAAAACAATGTACAATTCACTGTTAAACTAGATTACCTCAAGCTAATATTTTCTCAATTTTCAACAGATGTCAAATTTTACTGTGTTTTCCTCAAAATTTTAATATATCTTTCTGCACTCCTATGCATTCATTACATTCTCCCAGGCCCTCTTGGTGTACAGTTTGGAAACTGTGGTTGTTCAGCCATTCCAAAGTTCTCAAGTCTTTTATCTTAATTACAGTCTGAGTAAATAGACAATAAGAGCTTGAAAATGTAAAATGGAAATTATACATTATATTTTCTGATATAATAAGTTTGTATACAGGATACTACCTAAAGTATAATTTGTGTAGAGTGCATTATTCTGTAATTTAAATCTATTTTATGTCTTAACTCATTGCTCATCTGTCAATTAAGCTTTGAATACATAATAAGAAACAAAATAATTTGAAAACACAATAAAATATTTGCTTTTGATATTTCTTATACATATAATCTTTTTACCAAGAGTTGTATTTGCCAAGAGTATAGCAAAACAATATTACCTCACACAAAACATTCAAAGAGTTTAAAACATTTTTACTTTTAAAAACTAACCCTTAGGAATTCCTGGTGGTCCAGTGGTTAGGACTCCACACTTCCATTACAGAGGCCACAAGTTCGAGCTCTGGGGAACTAAGATCCCGCAAGCCATACAGGATGGCCAAAATAAATAAATATATATATAAACAAACAAAACTGACCCTGAAATGTTGATGACTATTCTTTGTTTGGAAAGAACAAGAAAGACAAGGGTAAGGTTCTTTATTCCCTATAACTTTTGTTGTCAAGAAAGGGAAAGAAAGTGTTTCATTGCATTTTGTTGACAGAAAAACAGAGAAATCCAAAGACTGAGGGACCTGTCCATGGTCCAACAGCACACAGTTAATCCCAGGTAGAGCTGTTAGAGCTCTCAGTGGGCTTCTCTCTGACCCAGCTGGTAAAGAATCTGCCTGCAGTGCAGGAGACCTGGGTTTGATCCCTGGGTTGGGAAGATCCCTTGGAGAAGGGAATGGCTACCCACTCCGGTATTCTGGCCTGGAGAATCCCATGGACTGTATAGTCCATGAGATCACAAAGAGTCAGACATGACTGAGTGACTTTCACTTTCAGAGCTCTTAGCATGGAAAAATCTCATTCCATATTTCTGTTGTAGAAGACTGTACCTAACAATGACTATCCCTTGAGAAAGAAAAGAAAAAGTCTGGTTCATTATTTGTAAAGAATATCATTTGAGTTGTGTTCTCAGGTAGTAAGAATACCAATTACACATAACCACTATGGAGGAGAAGGGAGAGATAGAGGATGAGATAGTTGGGTAGGATCACCAACTCAATGGGCATAAATCTGAGCAAACTCCAGAAGATAGTGAGGGACAGGGAAACATGGCATGCTGTAGTCCACAGAGTCACAAACAATCAGACACAACTTAGCAACTGAACAACAACAACTGGCTAAGTAAATTCATCCATATCCATTCATCTCAACACATATTTGAGTAACTAAAAATTTAGTATTAAACTAAGCACAGTAGAGTTTATAAAGATATCATCCCCACTTTTGGAAAATTTACATTAATAAACCCAAGGAAAAGTTATATAACATCAAAAACAAATGGACATACAAAATAGAACCAGATTAGATGTCACATGGAAAATCAGTTATAATATTTTAAAAGGAAAAGAAATGTGAACTCTATTTTCTTTTGAAGGGAATGTGACTTGAATTGATCTTTGAAGAATGGGCAAAATTTGAATAGATGAAAATGAATGAATTGGACACGGAGAAGAGAGAGAATGTTGTGTTTGGAAATACTGTGTATGGCATCCAAACTGGATCAGAGAATAAATACTGAGGAATCATGAGAAGTTGAATAAGAAAATAAAGACCAGATTAGACAAGGCCTTTACTATGGACTTTCTCTTGTAGGCAGTGAAAAATTAACTTTTTGACCTGGCAAGTGACATAAAGAGAGTGTTTTATGGGTAAAGAAAATCTACCTATATACATAAAATTCCTCCATACAGTTGATTATTCCCAAGAACATAAACCAGCAGACAGACTGCTTCACTTGTCCAAGAAATCTGTCCATACCATTAAAACTAAGATAAATGGCCTCTTCATGATTCTTCCTCTCCACATACACACACGTACACAGAGCCGTTTTCTGTATCATTCAAATTTGAGGCATATTTGCTATATATTGTGTGCTTATGATGCTGTCCTAGAATATAATCCAAGTCAGCAAAATAAATATATCACTTCCCTATTTCAACTTATAATTTTCTAAACTGGCCAGTTTTCAAAACACATCAGTCATTAAATCAATAGGAGGAAAGATATTCTCTAAAATTCAGGTTTTAATTGAACTCCCAAAATATCCAATAAGTACTACCTCTGTGTTTGGGTTAGTAGTGTGTCTTGTCCTTAACAAATAGACCCCCCAAATCCTTTATCTGATGTCCTNGTTGGGTAGGATCACCAACTCAATGGGCATAAATCTGAGCAAACTCCGGAAGATAGTGAGGGACAGGGAAACACGGCATGCTGTAGTCCACAGAGTCACAAACAATCAGACACAACTTAGCAACTGAACAACAACAACTGGCTAAGTAAATTCATCCATATCCATTCATCTCAACACATATTTGAGTAACTAAAAATTTAGTATTAAACTAAGCACAGTAGAGTTTATAAAGATATCATCCCCACTTTTGGAAAATTTACATTAATAAACCCAAGGAAAAGTTATATAACATCAAAAACAAATGGACATACAAAATAGAACCAGATTAGATGTCACATGGAAAATCAGTTATAATATTTTAAAAGGAAAAGAAATGTGAACTCTATTTTCTTTTGAAGGGAATGTGACTTGAATTGATCTTTGAAGAATGGGCAAAATTTGAATAGATGAAAATGAATGAATTGGACACGGAGAAGAGAGAGAATGTTGTGTTTGGAAATACTGTGTATGGCATCCAAACTGGATCAGAGAATAAATACTGAGGAATCATGAGAAGTTGAATAAGAAAATAAAGACCAGATTAGACAAGGCCTTTACTATGGACTTTCTCTTGTAGGCAGTGAAAAATTAACTTTTTGACCTGGCAAGTGATATAAAGAGAGTGTTTTATGGGTAAAGAAAATCTACCTATATACATAAAATTCCTCCATACAGTTGATTATTCCCAAGAACATAAACCAGCAGACAGACTGCTTCACTTGTCCAAGAAATCTGTCCATACCATTAAAACTAAGATAAATGGCCTCTTCATGATTCTTCCTCTCCACATACACACACGTACACAGAGCCGTTTTCTGTATCATTCAAATTTGAGGCATATTTTCTATATATTGTGTGCTTATGATGCTGTCCTAGAATATAATCCAAGTCAGCAAAATAAATATATCACTTCCCCATTTCAATTTATAATTTTCTAAAATGGCCAATTTTCAAAACATATCAGTCATTAAATCAATAGGAAGAAAGATATTCTCTAAAATTCAGGTTTTAATTGAACTCCCCAAATATCCAATAAGTACTACCTCTGTGTTTGGGTTAGTAGTGTGTCTTGTCCTTAACAAATAGACNTTTCATGATTCTTCCTCTCCACATACACACACGTACACAGAGCCATTTTCTGTATCATTCAAATTTGAGGCATATTTGCTATATATTGTGTGCTTATGATGCTGTCCTAGAATATAATCCAAGTCAGTAAAATAAATATATCACTTCCCTATTTCAACTTATAATTTTCTAAACTGGCCAGTTTTCAAAACACATCAGTCATTAAATCAATAGGAGGAAAGATATTCTCTAAAATTCAGGTTTTAATTGAACTCCCAAAATATCCAATAAGTACTACCTCTGTGTTTGGGTTAGTAGTGTGTCTTGTCCTTAACAAATAGACCCCCCAAATCCTTTATCTGATGTCCTAAGATTGTCACTTGGTTGATTCAATGAAGAAGATTCTAAAATGGATTGATCAAGAAAAATCATCCCACTTTGATTCATACAAAATATATTGTGCTCTTAAATTCAATCAAATACATTTTTTTTCTCTCTCAGAGAAAGATTTTCAATTTACTACCTTTGTTTCCAACAACTGAAAGAGAATGTTCATCCATACAAACTGAGAAGACTCGCTGTCAGCAATTTCATGTCAGTTAATGGACCAGACCAAATATACACTTTAAAAGCATTGTCAACTGGGTCCAAGAGATATAGAGCCAGAAGGGAGATTAGAAAAAAGGTGGAGAGATAGCTATAGAATATTTGGGGGTCGGGGGAGGGGGCGGGTATCACGTGGTCAGCGATAAACACAATACTAGAACAAACTGGTCAACAGAAATATTTGAAATGAACATGTTGGAATGATACTGAAGCATACAAGTTTGTCAACTGAACACAATATGAAGAACAAACATTTTGATGAATGAGATCTTTGTTTAGAGATAGCACAACTGAGAGTAATTATTGTGTATGAGAAAACAAATGAAAGAATCATTTCAAAATTAAGTCATCTCCAAAAGTCCCCATATTTATTCTCCATTTTTATAAGGCAATGACCTCCATTTTCAACTTTGTACTTTTGAAGTACCTCAAAAAATACTTCAAATATTTTTATTACAGTGTTCATGTAAATGCCTCATTCAAACATCACAATTAAATAATTCTAATGTTTTTTAAAGATAACTAAAGTATTTTGAAATCAAAGTAGCATAAAAGTCACCAAGGGAAATGCTCCATTTACTATCTATAGCTCTTCTCATTGCTCCTATATGTCTCTTAGTTTACGTGATGCTTGTATTTTCAGGAGGTTATTTAACAAACTGTAATAAAATTAATTGTCCCCAGACTGATGAAGTCATGGATTCTCAGTGTTCTTGATTTCTAATTACTTTAGCAGAATTCCTTTCTCAGTTGTTCCCTGGTTTATTTGATGTCATATTTATAAAATGAACACTTTTGCTTTTTGCTGTTTGCCTTTTGTTGGTAGTTTTCCATCAGTAAGAAAATCAATTCCTTATTATTATTATTCAAATGGTATAATATAATTTCTGGGCAGTCTGGCCAGATTTTTTAAAGATAGATACTAATCACCAAAAATACTATAAATATATAAAATAGATTATAATCTTTTTCATATACTTGGGAATTAAAATAAACATGAACATTGACAAAACTTGACTGCCACTCAAATTTGTTGAAATTCAGCAATCGATACAAAATTTGCCAATTGATATGAAGTCTACCAACTTGTGGCAAATTCCAGGGTTTTAAAGCAAAGACATACATTCTTTTCACAAAGAAAAATAACATTTTCCCCCAAGTTATTGATCCTGGTTCCTAAGATTAAAAAAAAAGACATATTTCTGTTGAGTAAACTGACAGTTTGAAACATTATTGGCACTTTCATATTTGAATGAATACAAATACAAAGAAAGATTTCATGCCTATCATTATTTATGAGTTTAAATTGCATAAATAAATATTCTCTACCTTCATTATCCCTTCACTTATTTATATTGAATAGGAAAAAATAGAAAACCTTTTCTTAAAGGTAATATAAGAATTCTTTTTTCTATTAATCACCATATCATGACTTATTTTTGCTATTCTATGTAAAGCAATTTCTTATTAAAACAAGGAAACATATCACAGATGGAATTAGTTTTCTTTTCTTCATTATGGTAGTTGCTTCTACTATGACTATTATCTAAAGACTTAGAGATAACGGCTTCACACACACAAAAAAACAAACAAAAAAATGTTTCTGATTTTACTGAGAAAAATAATAAAACCAACATATATACATTAATTCATTCCTTCAAACAACAAGCATGTATTCAGTAATATTTTGTGTCAGGTACTGTAATAGGTATTGTGAAGGAAAGGAGCATAAAACAGTCATTTTCTTCAAAGACTCAGTAACAGAGTTAAAAAAGAAATACTTTGGGAGAAACAAACAAAAACTGATATAGATTTTCAAAGGGTTAAGTTTAATAATGGAGATATACAGGGGATACAGAAAGACAAACACAAACTAAGATTAAAAAAATTTTAAATGTCTTCTTGGAGGTAAAGATGTCTAAGTTGAGTTTTAAAGATAAATAGAATTTTGAAGAAGTCAGGGAGAAGATGGCAGAGGAGTAAGACAAGGAGATCACCAACCTTCCCACAAATACATCAAAAACTCATCAAGATATGTAACAACTCCTACAAAGCAACCTCTAGACGACAGCTGAAGACCTCAGGCCTCCAGGGGACCAGGCTAAGCCCCCTGAAACGAGGTAGGAGAGAGGATGATGACATAAAAAAAGAAAAGACAGAACTTCTGGACAACACAAAAACCTGCACTTCTCAGCCCTTGAACAACTCGGAGACTGTGGCCCCAGCCAGACTGAGGGCTCAGGGAACCAAGAGAAGCCCACAGAAATCCTGCAGCATAGAGGGCACGCCTGGGTAGTCAAGTGTGGTATGGCATACAAACCTCGCCAGCGCACACAACACTTGTGGCGCAAAGGGCAGGCCAGGGTGCTGAGGAGACATACAAACCTCGGGCAGTGCACACAACTCTCACCGCACAGAGGGTGGGCCTGGGGAGCCAAAAGAACACACAAGCCCTGAGACAAAGAGGGCAGGCCGGTGGGATGAAACAAGTGCAGACAAGCCCTGCAACCCAGAGGGAGGGTCCGCGGAACCAAAACCAGTGCACACCAGCTCTGCAACGCAGAGGGCAGGCCTGGGGAGCTGAAACAAGTGTGCACAAGCCCCACAATGCAGAGGGAAGGCCCAGGAAGCCGAGACAAGAGCACACAAACCCCACGACACAGGGTGAGCTCAGCAGGCTGAGGGAAGCCCCACACAAGACACCACAATGCAAAGGGCTTGGTCAGGGAGCTGAGAAAATATCCACACAAGCCCCTACCCAGCAAGCTTCAGCCATCAGTGCAGGGTAGGACAAGGGAACAGAAGCATCACCAATGATGCCAGGGACAAGTAGGGGGCTGGTGGCAGTAAGACACGCTGAGAGAGCCACTTTGAAGCAGCTGTGGAGCTAGACATGTCTAACACTGTCAAAGACAGAAGGACTGTCCAAAGACACAGTGAACCCTTTGATAGCCCAAAACCTACTACTGGACACTGCACTGCTCTTCAGAGAGAGAAGACCCAGCTCCATCAACCAGAACACAGGCACAAGCTCCCCCAACCAGAAAAACATCATGGGACACTAACCCAACAGCATCCAAGGGGGCAGACTCCACAATCAAGAACTATAACCTTGAGAATCATACTATTTTCTTTTTTTTCTTATAAATCACACTGTTTTTCTCTCCTACATATTTCCACCTGAACATTAGCATTTTGTGATGCTGTGAAGTTTTCCTCTGTGCTTTTCTTGTTAAAAATTTTTTCATTTTAAGATTTTTAAAATATTTCTCACCCCTTTTTTAAATGTTTTTTTAATTCAACTGCTTATCCTATAGTTCTTTGTGGTCTGTAGATATTACTAAATATATAGAAAAAATTTTCACATATGTCTATTTATCTTTGATTTTCTATTATTTATTTTCTCTCTTTTTTTCTAACCGTCTTTCCCACCACCTCCTTTTCACTTTTCCCTGCCTTCTCCTCTTCTTTTTCTCTCGTTTTTCTTCTTCCTTTTTTCCTGCACTCTTTCCTTTTTCATCAAGTAAGTTAAATTGATGTGCTCTCTTTCCTATATTCACCAATTGGCACTCTGCTCATGCTCAGTTTTCCAGATTCAGCATTAGCTAGCTCTTCTTTTAATTGGATGACATAAATTTTTATTTCCCCTGTTCACCAGGTCAATCTCCTATACTCTTTTCTTTAGAATACTTTTGTTATAACTGTATGTGTGGAAGTGTGTGTATACATCCCATTATTTCTGCAATTACTTGCTTGATATACTTGATCTCCTCCCATTAGAACACAGGCACATCATCCTTAACAAGAAATCAACACAAACCACTTAACCAACCTTTCCTTCAAGGACAAAAACCAAAAGGAAGAAGGAACAAAACCCTAAAGCCTTGGAAAAGGACACTTCAAGTGGAGAAAATTAGGCGAACTACCTGAAAAAGAATTCAGAATAATTATAGTAAAGATGATCATAAACCTTGAAAACAAAATGAAGAAAATGCAAGAAGCAATTAACAAAGACCTATAAGAGTTAAAGAATAAGCATCCAGAGATAAATGAAACAATTACTGAAATTAAAAATACTCTAGAAGGAAACAATAGCAGAATAACTGAGGCAAAGGAATGGATAAGTGCACTGGAAGATAGAATGGTGAAAATAATAGCTGAAGAGCAGAATAAAAGGAAAAGAATGAAGAGTTGAGGATAGCCTCAGAGACCACTGGGACAATATTAAACACACCAACATTCAAGTTATAGGAGTCCCAGATGAAGAAGAAAAAAAGAAATGCACTGAGAAAATATTTGAAGAAATTATAGTTGAAAACTTCCCCAACATGGGAAAGAAAATAGTCAGTCAAGTCCAAGAAGAGAGTTCCTTACTGGATAAACCCAAGGAGAACACATCAATACACATATTAATGAAGCTAACAGAGATTAAGCACAAAGAAAAAATATTACAAGCAGCAAGGGAAAAGCAACAAGTAACATACAAGGGAAAACCCACATGATTAACAGTGGATCTTTCAGCAAAAATTCTGCAGGCCAGAAGGGAATGACAGGATATATTTAAAGTACTGAAAGAGAAAAATCTACAACCAAGATTACTATATCTGGCAAAGATCTCATTCAAAACTGATGGAGAAATAAAAAGTTTTACAGACATGCAGAAGTTAAGAGAATTTAGCACACCAAACCAGCTTTGCAACAATACTGAAGGGACTTATATAGCCAATAAACACAAGAGAAAGGCAAGACCTACAAAAACAAACCCCAAACAATCATGAAAATGCCACTAGGAATATATGTATAAAAAATTACCTTAAATGTAAATAGATTAAATGCACCAGCCAAAAGATACAGACTGACTGAATGGATACAAAAACAGGACTCATGTATATGCTGCCTACAAGAGATCCACTTCAGACTTAGAGACACATATAGACTGAAAGTAAAAGGATGGAAAAAGATATTTCATGTGAATGGAAACCAAAAGAAAACCAGAGTGCCAATTCTTATTTCAAACAAAATAAATTTCAAAGAATATTGTAAGAGACAAAGACACTACATAATAATCTGCATAATTTATGCACCCAATATAGGAGTGCATCAAGACAAAAGACAAACCCTAACAGGCATAAGAGGGGAAATTGACAGTAACACAATAATAGTAGGAGACTTTAACACCCTACTAACACCAATGGACAGATCATCAAAGCAGAGAAACAATAAGAAAATGCAAACCTTAGATGAAACATTAGATCAAATGTACCAAACTGATATCATCAGGACTTTCCATCCAAATGCAGAAAAATACACTTTCTTCTCAAGTGCACATGGAACATTTTCCAGGATAGACTATATTTTGGGCCACAAATCAAGCCTCAATAAATTTAAGATGATTGGAATCACATCAAGTATCTTCTATGACCACAATGCTATGAGAATAGAGTTCAAATACACACACAAAAACACAAACTCACGGAGATTAAACAATATATTACTAAATAATGAAGAGATTAATGGAGAAATAAGAAGGGAAATCTAAAGATTCCTAGAAAAAACTGACAATGAAAACATAATGATTCAGCTGTGGTATTCAGCAAAAGCAGTTCTAAGAGGGAAGTTTATAGCAATGCAATCATACCTCAAGAAGCATGAAAAGCATCAAATAGACAACTTACCTCTACATCTAGAGTAGCTGGAAAAGCAACAACAAAAATCCAAATTCAGCAGAAGGAAAGAAATCATAAAGATCAGAGCAGAAATAAGTGAAAAAAATGAAAGAAACAATAGCAAAGATTAATAAAACTAAAACCTGGCTCTTTGAGAACATAAACCAAATTGACAAACCACTAGCCAAACTCATCAAGAAAAAAGGGGTAAAAAATCAAATCAACAGAATTAGGAATGAAAAAATAGAAGTTACAACAGACAACACAGAAATACAAAGGATCACAAGAGAATATTATGAGAAATGATATGCTAACAAAATGGACAACCTGGAGGAAATGGACAGATTCTTAGAAAAGTTCAACCTCCCAGGACTGAACCAGGAATAAATGGGAATTATGTACAATCCAGTTACAAACACTGAAATTAAAACTGTGACCAAAAATCTGCTGGTGCATTGCACTGAGACGACCCAGAAGGATGGTCTGGGGAGGGAGGAGAGCGGGAGGTTCAGGATGGGGAACATGTGTATACCTGTGGCGGATTCATGTTGATATACGGCAAAGCCAATACAATATTATAAAGTAATTAG
>SJYW01041575.1:0-19173 GCA_006410735.1 Raphicerus campestris
AATACATTCATCATCTTACATGGTTTCCCAGGTGGCTCAGTGGTAAAAGAATCCACCTGCCAACGCAGGAGATGCAGGTTCAGTCTCTGGGTCAGGAAGATCCTCTGGAGAAGGAAATGGCAACCCGCTCCAGTATTCTTGCCTGGTGAATCCTGTGGAGAGAGGACTTTGGCGGGCTACAGCCCATGACGTCGTAAAGAGTCAAACATGACTGAACACTCACACGCGAATCCTACATACTTGCTTTTTAAAATTGTACTTGCTTAGCNAATGGCAACCCGCTTCAGTGTTCTTGCCTGGTGAATCCTGTGGAGAGAGGACTTTGGCGGGCTACAGCCCATGACGTCGTAAAGAGTCAAACATGACTGAACACTCACACGCGAATCCTACATACTTGCTTTTTAAAATTGTACTTGCTTAGCAAATTTTAATTATAAATACAGTATTTCCAACTATAAATACTATGTTTTACATTAGATTTCCAGGCCTTATTCATCACATAGCTGAAGTTTATACTTTTTCCAAGCTCTCCCTATCTCTTCTATTTTCTTATTTTTGATGTCTTCTAACAAACATTGGCCACATTTAATGGAGTTTTAAATATTCAGAAACATGCAGCATGGAATTTTTTTGTTCATCTACATATTTTGCATGAAGGTGGTTATTTTACATGCATGAATAAGTTTTTTCTAGTATTCTTTACCAATGAGAAGCTCTAAATTTTAAAAATTTGAGCATAAATTTATATAATATTTGATTGACATCACTCACTGCTATCTTGAATTTGAGCAGTAACTGTGAAAAATTCATTGGCTTTTCTTTCACATTACCAAGTTTTGTATCTTCTCTAATCTTGGGGATGGTAATTTTCTCTCAAGCAATAAAAGCAATTCTACTGTGGATATTTGAAATCAGCCCAAAAGAATTGATAGGTTCTAATATTCATTTCAGGAAATCTTTCCAATAATAAAATGCTTACGAAGTGAATTAAAAAGATATTGCTACCCCTTCTGTTGAATTACTACTATTGAAAAAATCAATATTAACTAATAATTTTGTAACATAATCAAGACTGGATTTTCAGGTGCTTAAATGTAGAGATAATTCTTACCTAGACTTACAAATAGAAAGAAATGCCAGTGGAAGAAATTTATAGCAGATATAAGTTGAAATATCTAATATGGCACAAATGAGCATATGGTACATGTGAGTATGTATGTACATGTGAACATATAGTACATGTGAGTATGTGGTACTTAATGATCACATGGTACTGAACACATGTATGTACAATCTAACATTGGATGTTAGTACAAGTGCCTTTTATTTTGTTGGACTTTTTTGATCTGGCATTTAAATTTTTTTTATCTTTAGAAATCCTTCCAAAATTACTTTGAAAGGATGCTATCTGCTATTGCTACAAAATTGTGTGTGTATTGACTACAATTATTAAGGGCTATTTCAAGCATTTATTAAACAATAAGGAAGTGATGTTTTGATTTAGCAAAAGATGCTATAAATATTTTTTTTTCATATTATTTTCCAAATAGTTGAGTTTGTACGGAGCTTAATCTCAACATTTCTAAATTTTCTAGAGAAAGTGAAATACAATTTTATATATTGGGCATGAATAAGAGAGAGAAATTCATGAGACTGAGGTTAGGACTTACATAAGCTCGTGGAATTTTAGAACTAAGAGGTGTCAAATTCAATCCCTTTATTTTAAAGAGAAAAAGTTCTGAGGCTTAGAGAGCTGAAGAGAATTGTTCGCTTATATTCAAGGTTAGACAGTTATTAAGGCTTAAGCTGGATCTAAGAGAAAGACAGGATTTCATAACATTGGATAAAAAAAGACTATTTCAGGACATGGAAGCCTATGGGGAAAGGATAATGAGTCTAATGTTTTTACTGATGTCAATAGGGATACTGCAGTTAAAGGTTACAGGCAGAAAGACATAAATATATAGGCACGAATTTATACAATTACCAAACATACAACAAACAGTTAAATGGGTGTAGTGTGGATAACTACCACGTGGTTTTTCCTTTCTCCAGAGGCATAGATAAAAATCTCTTCAAATACTCTCCCACTTCTTTATTGCCATGCAGAAGTCCAGAGGCCTCAGAAAGATTTTTGCACATTCCTTGAAGGCTAAATTTCCTATTAGTCTCCTTGACTCTGGATTCTGGATTCCCTTTGAATTAATTTGGGTTGTGAGTTGTCTTGCCATATCAGTGTACTATCTCTGTGTATTGCTTTTTTCTCAGTTTCCACAAACCCATAAACATATATGTACATATACCTGTACTTTGGTAGCTTCAGTTCTCTGCACTGCAAATCTCTTTTCCAAAGGAATCCATTGTGTCATTTTTCAGTGTTTCTTTAAGGACATTTTTCTATGTATATCAATTTTAAAAAAATATTCATTCATAAGGGGTCAGGTTCTCTACATAGTTCTGCATCTTATAATTTTCCTTTAATATTATACAATGAAGTATTTTGTTATCAGTATACAAAAAGCCATTTACACATCACATCAGAATTGTGTGAAAAGACCAAATGTTTCACTGAAATAACAATTCTAACTTCTAACTGTGGAAAGAGAAAGTTATGTATCATATGTGCAATTGTGCTAAGGGTGTGCAGTGGATTCTAGTAGAAATGTTCCTTTTTGCTAAAAAAAGAAAAGAAAAGAAAAGAAATTTCTGAGAATACTGAAATACCTGAGAGAATAGCAATTATTTTCAGCTTCTCTGGATTTGTTTTCTTTCTTTATGTTGTTCTAGAAAGGAGAAATCTTAAATACATCATGTTTTCTTTTTTCCATGCTGGCCTTTTAGGATTATCTGCTTCCTTCTTTGTATTTTTTAAATTATTATTGTCAGGGTAATATTGAAATAGAAGCAAAATAACCAAGCACAATGTGTAAAGTATCTATAGATTGTTTAATCACAGCCATGGTAACTAAATTCTGAGTGCTTAATATTTGTCAGTGTTGTCATATGTTCAGTGACTTGCCTATTTTTCATTCTTTAGTCTTCACAAAAATTCTGTAATGTACAGTTATTGATGTTTCTATGCCTTCCGCACAGACTTGGATTAGCACATTGGGACTTTCTCTGAGATAGGCAAAAAATAGTTAATGAGACAGTCATGATTTGACTTTAAGGCCATATAACTTACCTCAAACAAACAAAAATCAAAAGACCAGGAGAGTGCTCTGGGGTAAAACATGAAAAATTAGCGACTGTCAAAGAATTAACCCTTTTTTGTCCCACTGCCATTTCATAGGTCTGAATCATGTATTGGCCTCAGCTGAAGAGTAGGTCATGAAATCCAAAAACGTCCATCTGGTAAACCCTGGATGGCCCAGGGGCTTTAGGAGGAGAAGCTGTATATGATTGCATGAGGCTGAGGGGATTTTTCTCCCAATTACCCAAGAACAAGTGTGAGCTTTTCTTGGGCCAGGCCTAGGGAAAGGAACAAGCTCTGACACTAATGAAATTTTGTGTGGGTGTAGGAGCAGATGGCAATCAGCTTATGCATTGGAATTCTGAGAAAGCTTGGAGAGTGTATGAAAAAATGAATGCTGCCAAAAGATTGATAAGCAGCTCCCAAAGGAATGAAGCATACGTGTCTAAGGATGCTGATGGGTTACGTAGCTCAGGCTTCTGCCTCATTGTGCATTCTGTACTCAACACATTTAATATTTGTGTTAATAATTACTTTAGGGTCATTAAAATCTCTAAATATGATTTTATATTTTTTTCTGTAAATCAGATATTTAAATGAATATGCTCATTTGTAAGTGATGTGGTGGAAATGTACCACATATAATTAATGCACAAAACCAATTACCTGAACAAATTCATGTCAATAAGTGCATTCAGCCAAGTGTTATGTAACTCTTCATAAAAGTACTTCATTTTTGCCTCTGCAAACGCTCTAAATCCCCACTTGAAATACAGAAATAACTAATTCATTTTAAACGAGACTGCCTCCCTCTTAACGTGTTTGGCACTTGCTGACTGCCTGTATTACATATGCTTTGGGGAAAGCTTATGCCTTTCACCTTTGACATTGCATTAACCATGTTTCAAACTTCTGTAAATCTGTTTTAACATCTGCCATACAGGAAATTGCTGGACACTCCCTGTTCTGGCCACCCCAGTAACAATCACTTTGCCTTGGCCTCTTACCTTCCTTATCACCACCCCAGACCACCCCCTTACTCCCACTCCCTTAGGAGGAATTCTCTTGGAGGTGTGCTTTTCAAATACAAACCAAGCAATCCAGAGTCCCCCCCACACACCAACCACTTCCTTATTGTACTCTCACTGGACCACCATCCAACTCTCTTGCTAATCACTCCAAGGCCAGTACCAGACAACCAGAGACAGTTTTATATCCCAGAGCCTACACTACAGGTTCTTGTTCAAGTTTCCCCTTCTCTTCTCCTGATGGACCTCAGTTCTTGCTCACCTCCACTCCCCACCTGCCACATGCCCTGGTGCAAGGTGGTCCCACTTCTTGGCTACAAAAATAATCTGTGTTTTCAATGGAAGTTTTTCTCATTCTGTTGTCTTTACTCTACATTAAATTTTCTATTAACACGCTATATTTTAAAACAGCCATGTAGTAGTTTTTTCCTCTAGACACTCAGACTTTTTTTTTTTTTACTTACCTCTGTACTTTCTACCTTGTCAGCATTTTCTCCAATACACTGTAGTAAAAGGTAGAGTATGTGAATTTCATGTGTGTGTGTGTGGGGGGGGGGGGACTCACATTTTTAATTGACATTAGTTGTAGAATACAGAGAGATCCCTGAACTCATCATCCAGTTTTCTCTAGCGGTGCCATTTTGCAAAAACTATAATACAAAAGCACAAACAGTATTGACATTGATTCAATTTTCTGATATTTTCATTTTGTAAAAACATATTCTCTGATCATTGCCCTAGATAAAAGATATCTCAATATGGATACTGAGATATGGCACTTCCTATAAAGAAAACAGCCACTCCCTGCCAACATTTTTGCAGCAGATGAGAAATATTTCTTTTTAGTATTTGTATGTTTAATGTCTCAGCCAAAACGCAATTCTGTAACTGTGGCTGACTCAGAGTTGTTGCTATAATATCATTGACGATTAGGATTAAATGGTCAGTNGATGTGTATAAGAGACAGAACTAGCACAGGACTATCAACACTAGTAGTACTTTCCTTCCAAAAGCTGTGATAATTGCCTTTTTCTCTACACTGAATGACAAATGAAAATCTATATAATTTTTCCCACATGGAAAGCATCTACTTTCAAATGTACTGAAAGTATAAACTGAATATATATCATTTTGGTGAGCTGAAAATGAAAGTATGCATTTTGGTAGTCTGATGTTCTTATTCTACTCAAAGGCTAGATTAAGGGTTCTTTTTTTTAGTTCTACTCTTTGAACAGAATTGGTTATTAGCATTGTTTGATGTAAAAGAAACTGTATCATTGGGAGAAACAAATAGCTAACATTATTTATCCTTCAAAGTAAATAAATATATTGGGAAATATTTCCTTTCTGGAAAGGTTTAAAATGAGAAAGTCTGTGTTTTAGGTGGTTATGTGTGCTCAGATGATAAGTTGTCCCTGACTCTGGGATCCCATGGATCTTAGCCCACCAGGCTCCTCTGTCCATGGAATTTTCCAGGAAGGAATACTGGAGTAGGACCATATTTCCTGTTCCAGGGGATCTTCCCAACCCAGGGATCAAATCTGCGTCTCTTACATCTTCTGCCCTGGCAGGCAGATTCTTTACCCTTAGCACCACTTGGGAAGCCTCATTTCATGTGCGTGCATATGTGTGTGTGCGAGCCACTTAGTCATGTCAGACTCTGCAACGCCCTGGACTGTAGCCCATCAGGCTCCTCTGTCCATGGAATTCTAGAGTGGGTTGCCATTCCCCATTCCAGGGGATCTTCCCAAAACTTAATTCCTCTTATGTCAGTACCCTAGTTTTAACCTCTTTGGAGGATTGATAGAAAATAACATCTGTAGCACCTACACCTAGCTGTAATATGCCTCACAGAAATTACCCCTTACTCAACAACACACTCCTACAAATCTGACTACTGTATGTTTAATACAAAGCCTCTATCAATTTAACTGAATTGTTTTCTTAGAAATGTTTGTACAAGGGTTTTATATTACATCTATGTTACAACTTTACACAGTTCAGATCTGATATATATACTATCTTTATGGTGATAGAGTTACTTTTCAATTATGCACTTAGAATACTAAATATGTCCTATCTATTTTCATGTAAATTTTATATGTATATTAATATATATATAATCTACTAACTACTCCAAAATTCCTTAGCTGCTACCCTAGACTTCTATATGCTGGGCATATCTTTTGAAGTTAATGAGTTCCTACATATTAGCAGTTAGCTGAATTTTTTTTTCATGGTTAGAATATTTTATGTAGCACTGAAAATGCCATTAAGCCATTTAGTGTTTTAAATGGAGTCATCTTAATGGATGCCTTTCAGAATATTAAAACAATTTCCCTGCTTTTATAAAAGCTTGTGTTGGGGAGCACAATTGAATTGAGTTGTTCAAGTCATCTTAAAAGTCATTGAACATGGATCATTTTGGCAGACAGGACAGCTTGAACTGATGCAAAATAAGTCCCTGTTACATGAAGACAAGATGTTTGATAAGTATGAGAGAAATCTTTTGTCCTAAATAAAAAGAAAGCTATATCCACCACTGGAAGTATGCTCTTCATTTAGTTCCTTTCTAAAAGGGCTAAATGAATTTAAATAGCCCAAAGTATTGAATACTTTTCTAGAAGACTGCAGAGATCATGCTGATCTAATTAGCAAAATTGCAAGCTTTTTATATGCCATTTTCCTTTTTATTAGCCAATTGGAAATAATATACTACCAAAGGGAAACTCACTTTTCTTTTTTATGTAGTACTCTTGTTCTACGTTCACCAGCTCCGCTGCCACAGTTCTATAATAAGCTTTCTGAATATGGACAAGTCTCTTAAGTCTTTGTTCCAGTTCACTTTCTGGGATAAAGGAGATAGCATCCCACCCTACTATTTAGTAAATTACTACCCTTAGAAACGGAATGTCACCCTAGAGCATTAAAGCTCAAAGACTTAATGTATATTCAAAGAACTAACCAAGAGTTATTTGCACACTGGAACCTTCAGGCAAGCTGAGAAAAAGATAACTAATGAAAAAGTCCATAAAACACTTATGTTGTAAAGTATCAGGATACTTTTATGCAACATTAAGTGGTAACACACTTAGAATGCTTTGGATAATTTTACTTAAACAGAAAACTTTGAAGCACTTATCTAAGACTGTTCTTTTTGGCCCCTTGTTTTGGGAACATGCTTAGCACCCTTGGTGAGCCATCTCTGTAATAAACACTCTAGGTCTACTATGAGACACACTGATCAGATTCGACTGCCCCCCTGGCCCCTTTGCTTTTTTTTCTTTCGTCTAAACAAATTCATTTCGAAATTTTCATGTGTGTGCGCTCAGTCATGTCTGACCCCAAAGACTATAGCCCACCAGGTTCTTCTGTCCATTCAATTTCCTAGGCAAAAGTACTGGAGTGGGTTGCTGTTTCCTTCTCCCAGGGATTTTCCCAACCCAAGGATCGAATCAACATCTTCTGCACCTCATGCATGGCAGGCAGATTCTTTACTTCTGAACCACCAAGGAAGGTGCTAAAATTCCTACTCTCTTCCCAAATCACACTTATCTGAAAAGGAGCTCACTACTTACACTGCTGAGCTTAGAGGCATCTTTCAGGTACCCTCTCTTTTTTCATAAAACCATCCGCAGATCCATTCTTTCTTACTTTCTTCATCTCTTCTTTTAAAAAGCATCCTGCCTTCTTTTGAAGAATAACTCTTTCTCTTCTTGTCAGTGTCCCCTCTGGCCTTTGCTGGACCCTTGGTGTATCCAATATTCACTTTAAACAGACTTTGACACTCATTACAGTACCTCTCTTATGGATTGTTATCTTCTGCATATAAAATTCTGACCAGACCATTCCTGAAAAACACTTCTTCATTCTGACTCTCCTCCTCACTGCACTGTCAGAGTGACTGCCTTCACCATATCTCCAGCAAACAGACAAACAGCCGTAGTTAATATGGAAGTTGAGTACCAGGTTATGGGGTGTATATGCCATCTCAGTAGTGACTTAGCCTGGTCCATAAATGTCATTTTTGTCATTTAGATGACATAAAGCTAGGGTAATTTCCCACTGCTGAATCTTACTAATCAAGTGTTGGTGAAGAGATGAATGAATGAATGAAAAATAAACAGGACATAGTTTCATGAGATTTGGTCTTGGGTTATGAACACACCAAGGGAGAAAGTTTTAGCAGATATTCAAAGCCAGAGGAAGCTAGTTCCAGGGAGTTATTTTTGTTTACTACATTTTGGTAAGTAACTTACTTATAAAGAGCAGAAAAAATTAGGCAGATTTATTTCTTTATCATTGCAAAAGTTTCCAGTTATCAGTATAGAGGTCCCTTAAGAGAGCTTAACTTTTTATAGGGTGCCACTCACAGATGTACTTGGGATCCTACATCTAGGAGGCTATATTTTAAGCCAGCTTCAAATCAACTGTTATTTTTAGACCAATTTTGCCTCACATGTAAAGTCAGCCTCAGAAATTCTAACCTCTGTTTCTGCTTAGTGTAGACTTGTAGAGTTTTAAGGTGGAAAGGGGAATTTTAAGTCTCCCTCATTTTGGTAGGTTGATTGCAAGAATGTCCGCAAATCTTCAGTTCTCCCTCTATTTAAACCCTTTCCAATGTGACTGCAGATTTTAACATCAAGAGGCAGACTCTATCGTGTGGCCGCACGGCACAAACCAGCACAATACTGTAAAGCAATTAGCCTCCAATTAAAAACAAATTTTAAAGAGAGGTGTAATATCACTTCAGCCTATGAATTGGGTTGATTTGTTGATTTCCTTGACCAATACAGTCTGGTAGAAGTGGCATCATGCTAAGTCTAGAATACCCCTTTGCACTTCTTTGCTCATTCTCTTAAAATCTTGCCATTATCTTGTGAAGCTCCCAGATGGCCAGGACCATCCAAAATAAAGCTATAGGCTGTGTATTTGTTGGATGATTCTTCCCCTCAGTGGATATTTCTAAGGCTTCATTGTTTTAATCTCTGAAATTGTTGTAATAATAAAGTATTTTCTGGTGATTAAAAAAATCTATAAAAACCTAAGCACTAGCCACCCAGCAGGCATTCAATGATAATTTATATTATGTTGCATTTTCCATTCGTCTCTGAATATGTTATGTTCCNGTTGTAATAATAAAGTATTTTCTGGTGATTAAAAAAATCTATAAAAACCTAAGCACTAGCCACCCAGCAGGCATTCAATGATAATTTATATTATGTTGCATTTTCCATTCGTCTCTGAATATGTTATGTTCCACTCCATTATTCAGTTCTGCTAGACTCAGCAAAACAGGTACTGAAGGTCACTGCCTGGTTCTGGGTTGAGTTCTGAGATTCCAAAGATAAATTATACATGAAACTCATGCAAGAGAATCTTATAAGCATTAAGCTTTAGTGAAACTATTAATTAGGTCTAATTAAACTAGCTACTTCACCAAGAGTATCTCAGTTTCTTTATATTGCCAACCTTCAGCCTCATTTCCTATACTGTCACGAAACTAGATTATAAAAAGACAGAACTGACCCAAGTACTCCTCTATTAATAACAGTAAAATAACAAAATTGACAATACTTGTCTCTGATTTGCTTCATGTTTCTAAAGATTAGTTTTCAAATATTTCACAACAAATAAGGTCTTTCAGTCTTTAAAACTATCTTCTATTTTCTCTAAACTTCAGTTACTTCATCAGTAAAATAGATATAAGATCTGCATACGTTTGATAATTAAATGTGGTCAAGCATTGAAATCACTTAGAATGTCTTATAAAGTACTCAATAAGAGGTTGGTGCTTTTATTATGTCTATTCTAGTATTATTCTGTTAATATTTATATTGTTACTTATCTCACTATGACTGCTAATGCTACTACTTCAGCTGACTTTATTATTTGTTAATAAGGTCTTCCTTATTCCATAAAAGTAAACTCTCCATAATTTTGATACATGATGCCCTTTAATTCTGTCTTAAAATTTTTCACATGCTATTTCCTCTGAAAAGGCTTTCTAACCCTTTCCCTCCTTGTGTGTCCTTACTGTCTCCAAGAATCACTTCACCTGTTCCTTCCTTGGTGAAATGTTATCTCACTCCTTGAGGCAGAGCAAACTCTACCTTTTATATCCCATAATTGTTTCATTCTTATCTCTCAAAGTCACTTACCAGACTGCACAGCAATTTCCTTATTTTCATATATATGCTTGTATATGTATTTGAGGGCATATACTTTTTCTCAATACTTATATTTCTTTCTGGTCTGGGACATAATATTTANTTATTCAAGCTAATTTTCTACCCTCCCATAGGTAGTGAGAGATAGCAAATCTCTCTTGATGGCACTGCAAAAACATGGTCCTCAGAGTTGTTATCTTTCACTACCTATGGGAGGGTAGAAAATTAACTTGAATAAAAGCCAAAACTCATGTACACCCATGGCGGATTCATGTCAATGCATGACAAAACCAATACTGTATTGTAACGTAAAATAAAGTAAAAATAAAAATTAAAAAAAAAGCCAATTAGCAAACACAGATAGCCCATCACATTGGCCAACTTCCCCTAGTACTTTTCCACTAGCTCAGCCCAGTGCTTACCAACTCTCCCAACTTTTTCTTCAGTGGGGTTGACTTGTATTTGTCCCTTATTACAATCGTCTTGACTACTATTGTAATAGTCTTGAATTGTCTGTTTNACTTCCCCTAGTACTTTTCCACTAGCTCAGCCCAGTGCTTACCAACTCTCCCAACTTTTTCTTCAGTGGGGTTGACTTGTATTTGTCCCTTATTACAATCGTCTTGACTACTATTGTAATAGTCTTGAATTGTCTGTTTTGTCATTGAATTGTCCTCACCTGTTTAACGTCTCTGGTGCAATTTTACTTTGGTAGCACTTTTAATGCATTATAAGAAAGGAAATTTTAGACTTCTATTTTACAATGTGAATACATTAGTTTCCTCTTGTTGCTAAAACAAATTACCACAAATTTATTGGCTTTAAATGAGACAAATTTATTCTCTTATAGTTCTGAAGATCAGACATCTGAAATCCATTTCCTTGGGCTAAAGTCAAGGTGTCAGCAAAGATGGTCCCTCCTAGAGGATCTGTGAAGAGGTCCTTTTTCATTCCCTTTTCCAGCTTCTAGTACGGCTTTCCCTGTATTTCTTGGCTCTGGTCCATTCCTCCATCTTTCAACACAGCAGCATAGATTCTGCAAGTCTCTCAGCTTCTACCATTGCATGGCCTGTCTTCTCTAATCTCCTTCCTGCATCCCCTTGAAACTCCAGCATAATCTCCCCATCTCAAGATCATTCACTCAGTGACACCTGTAAAGTGCCTTTGCCATATAAGCTAATATTCACAGGTTCAGAGATTAGGATGTGGATATCTAACTGTGGCCATTATTACTTAGCTTACACAGCAGATTAAAAAAATCTTTAATTAAAAAATTAAAACATAAAAAAAACTTTAAACAAAAAACCCCTCAAATCTAGGACTATTTTCAAGCTTAATTTTACCAAAAGAATAAAATTTATTTACATGTTTTTTGAATATTTCTGGAAAAAAACATTATATAAGGAAGACCTATTATACCCACTATATATGTAATATTACAAAGTCAAACTTTCCTTTGCTTTGTATTTTGTTTGAACACTCACATCTGTGCATGGAAGACAAATCCACAGATGCAAGTCTGTTTTGTGTTACTTAGGATTTTGTATTTAGAAAATAAGTTTCTATGCTGTGTATCATTTGGATAGTAAGGGTTTTAGGATAAGATTATTCTCTTTTTTACATGACATTTTTGGGAAATATTGATAAGAAGAAACTGCAGAATTTTGGTTATATATATATTTTACAAATAAATTTTATATTAGAGTATAGTCAATTAACAATGTCATGTTAGTTTCAAGTGAACAGCAAATAGATTCAGCCATACACAGACATGGATCCATTCTCCCCCCAACTTGCCTCCCATTCAAGCTGTCATATAACATTGAGTGCTATATAATATGTCCTTGTTGGTTATGTTTAAAATATAGCTGTGTGTACATGTTGATCTGAAACTCCCTAACATCCTAACTTCTCCCTATTCATCCCCCCTGGCGAATATAAGTTCATTCTCTGAGTCCAGAATTACAGTTATATTTTTAACTGTTCCATCTTAATACTTACTGAATACCTGAATGCTATTTTAATGGAGTTTGGACTTGACAGACCTCAGCATTTAAATTATAACCAATTTTACACTGTTTCATTTAATTTTATACATGCCAAAGTAAAATAATTTTTTTAATGAAAAGGGACTTTTTTAAAGCAATGTTTTATAATATTAAGTGCAATCATGTGAGTTCTCTATTAATATGCTGCAGGAGAGCCCCACGAAACTCAGAATANAAAAAAAGCCAATTAGCAAACACAGATAGCCCATCACATTGGCCAACTTCCCCTAGTACTTTTCCACTAGCTCAGCCCAGTGCTTACCAACTCTCCCAACTTTTTCTTCAGTGGGGTTGACTTGTATTTGTCCCTTATTACAATCGTCTTGACTACTATTGTAATAGTCTTGAATTGTCTGTTTTGTCATTGAATTGTCCTTACCTGTTTAACATCTCTGGTGCAATTTTACTTTGCTAGCACTTTTAATGCATTATAAGAAAGGAAACTTTAGACTTCTATTTTACAATGTGAATACATTAGCTTCCTCTTGTTGCTAAAACAAATTACCACAAATTTATTGGCTTTAAATGAGACAAATTTATTCTCTTATAGTTCTGAAGATCAGACATCTGAAATCCATTTCCTTGGGCTAAAGTCAAGGTGTCAGCAAAGATGGTCCCTCCTAGAGGATCTGTGAAGAGGTCCTTTTTCATTCCCTTTTCCAGCTTCTAGTACGGCTTTCCCTGTATTTCTTGGCTCTGGTCCATTCCTCCATCTTTCAACACAGCAGCATAGATTCTGCAAGTCTCTCAGCTTCTACCATTGCATGGCCTGTCTTCTCTAATCTCCTTCCTGCATCCCCTTGAAACTCCAGCATAATCTCCCCATCTCAAGATCATTCACTCAGTGACACCTGTAAAGTGCCTTTGCCATATAAGCTAATATTCACAGGTTCAGAGATTAGGATGTGGATATCTAACTGTGGCCATTATTACTTAGCTTACACAGCAGATTAAAAAAATCTTTAATTAAAAAATTAAAACATAAAAAAAACTTTAAACAAAAAACCCCTCAAATCTAGGACTATTTTCAAGCTTAATTTTACCAAAAGAATAAAATTTATTTACATGTTTTTTGAATATTTCTGGAAAAAAACATTATATAAGGAAGACCTATTATACCCACTATATATGTAATATTACAAAGTCAAACTTTCCTTTGCTTTGTATTTTGTTTGAACACTCACATCTGTGCATGGAAGACAAATCCACAGATGCAAGTCTGTTTTGTGTTACTTAGGATTTTGTATTTAGAAAATAAGTTTCTATGCTGTGTATCATTTGGATAGTAAGGGTTTTAGGATAAGATTATTCTCTTTTTTACATGACATTTTTGGGAAATATTGATAAGAAGAAACTGCAGAATTTTGGTTATATATATATTTTACAAAAAAATTTTATATTAGAGTATAGTCAATTAACAATGTCATGTTAGTTTCAAGTGAACAGCAAATAGATTCAGCCATACACAGACATGGATCCATTCTCCCCCCAACTTGCCTCCCATTCAAGCTGTCATATAACATTGAGTGCTATATAATATGTCCTTGTTGGTTATGTTTAAAATATAGCTGTGTGTACATGTTGATCTGAAACTCCCTAACATCCTAACTTCTCCCTATTCATCCCCCCTGGCGAATATAAGTTCATTCTCTGAGTCCAGAATTACAGTTATATTTTTAACTGTTCCATCTTAATACTTACTGAATACCTGAATGCTATTTTAATGGAGTTTGGACTTGACAGACCTCAGCATTTAAATTATAACCAATTTTACACTGTTTCATTTAATTTTATACATGCCAAAGTAAAATAATTTTTTTAATGAAAAGGGACTTTTTTAAAGCAATGTTTTATAATATTAAGTGCAATCATGTGAGTTCTCTATTAATATGCTGCAGGAGAGCCCCACGAAACTCAGAATACTAGTGAAGTGAAAGTAAAGTTGCAAAGTCGTGTCCGACTCTGCGACCCCATGGACTGTAGCCTACCAGGCTCCTCCATCCATGGGCTTTTCCAGACAAGAAAAGTGGGTTGCCATTTCCTTCTCCAGGGGAGCTTCCCGACCCAAGGATCCAACCCAAGTCTTCTGCATTGCAGGCAGACGCTTTACCCTCTGAGACACCAGGGAAGCTTGGAAATGGCATACAAGGCAAAGTTCTAAAAAAATACACTGTCTGACCTGTGCACTAGCTATTCCACACCCACAGCACTCTTGTTCTTCCCACATGCCAGGCATGTTCCTGCCTTGGGATATTGGTTCTTGCTCTCTCTACAAGAACACTTTCCCCAAAAAGCCTCCTGGTGCACCAGTTCTTCCCTGTTAAATTCTTGTCAAGAGTCACATTTTTTTTTTAATTGAAGTATAATTGCCTTACAATGTTGTGTTAGTTTCAGCTGTGTAACAAAGCAAGTCAGCTGTGTGTATACATATATCCCCTCCCTCTGAGATTGCCCTCCCACCTACCTCATTCGCATCCATCTAGATCATCAGGAATAGAGATAGCAGAGTTAGAGAACAGACATGTGAGCACAGTGTGAGAAGGGGAGGGTGGGATTAATTTGGAGATTAGGATTGACATACATATACTACCATGTGTGTGTAAAATAGATAGCTAATGGGAAAAGTCTGTTTCTTAATGAAGTCTTCCCTGATGGGATTGCATTACTTAAAATTACACCTCAGTTCAGTTCAGTCGCTCAGTAGTGTCCGACTCTTTGCGACCCCATGAATCACAGCACACTACTCCCATGTTATTTAGGACTTCCCTGTAGCTCAAATGGTAAAGAACCTGTCTGTGATGCCTGGTTCGATCCCTGGGTGGGGAAGTTCCTCTGGAGACAGGAATGGCAATCCACTCTCGTATTCTTGCCTGGAGAATTCCATGGACAGAGAGGCCTGACAAGCTACAGTCTGTGGGGTCGCAAGGAGTCAGACATGACTGAGCGACTAACACACACCCATGTTATTTACTTGCATCTTTGTTTACTTAAATGAAGATTCATCTTGTGAAATGCACAAATCTTAAATATTTCCCAGTGAAGATACAGAATATTTCCATCACCAAATATTTGCATTTCTAAATATCCTTGTTCCTCCCACCAATCAATTATACCCCCTCCCTGCCCCATAGACAACCACTATATTCATTTCAATGATTGTTGTTTTTGAACGTCATGAAATAGGACCTGCAGAATGTTCTTTTGTATCTGTTTTGCTGTTGTTGTTGTTCAAGAATTCGCCAGTGTAGAACCAGATATCTGTAGCTAGTTCCTGTTTATTGCTGAGCAGTATTGCGTTGCATAACTACAACACAGTTTATCCGTTCTCATAGTTGACTGAGTTATGGATTATTTCCAGTTTAATGGAGTTATAGATTGTTTCCAGTTAGGGAATATTTTTAATTAAGCTTCAGTAAGTGCTTTTGTGCAATATCTTTGTAGACATTGGTTTTCATTTCCCTTGTGTAAATTACCTATAGTAGTCAAAATTCTCCAGAGGGGAAAAAACCCAATAAGTCATGTGTTTGTGTATAGAGAGATGTTTGTTTTAAGGAATTATCTCATATGATTATGGAGGCTTGGCAAGTTCAAAATCAGATGAGGTAGGCTAGTAAGCCAGAGACTCAGGAAGAGTTGCAGTTCAAGTTCAAAATCAGTCTGCTGGCAGAATTCTTTCCTGCCCCTGAAAGGTGAGTCTTTGTTCTTTTATGGCCTTCACCTGATTGAAGAAGGCCCACCCACATTACAAAGGACAATATACTTTATCAAAATCCCCCAATTTAAATGGTATTCTCCTATACAATGGAATATTACTCTTCCATAAAAATGAACAAAATTCACTCATTTGTAGTGATGTGGATGGACCCAGAGTCTGTCACACAGGGTGAAGCATGTCAGAAAGAGAAAAATAAATATCATATTTTAATATGATATCTATTGAAATGGAATATGATATCTATGGAATCTAGAAAGTGGTACTGATGAATCTGTCTGCAAGGAAGGAATAAAGATGCAATCATAGAGAATGGACTTTTGGACACAGGGGAAGGAGAGGGAGGGACAAACTGAGAGAGTAGCATAAACATACATATGCTGCCATATATAAATATCAACAGATAGATAGTGGGAAGCTGCTGTCTAGCACAGGGAGCTCAGCTCGGTGCTCTCTGAGGACCTGGAGGGGTGGGACGGGGGGAAGGAGGGGAGCTCAAGAGGGAGAAGATGTGTGTACATAGCTGATTCACTATGTTGTACTGCAGAAGCTAACACAACATTGTAAAGCAATTATACTCCAATTTAAAAATTAATCTAAAAAATGTTAAAATGTCATTCTCACCCCCTGCCTAAAGAAACACCTTCACAGAAATATCCCAGATAATATTTGACTCAATATGTGGGTACCATGGCCCAGCCAAATTGATACATAAATTATCCACCACAAAATCACAGTAGTTTTATTTCTTTCCAATATTTATCATTTTTATTTATTTATTTATTTTTTACTTAATTGCATAGATGGGGCTATAAACCTAACATTGAATGAAAGAAGTGACATCAGATATCCATGCTCCATTCTCTACTGTAGAGAGAAAATGATCAATATTTTGCCATTAAGTATTATATTAGCAATATGCTTTTCACAGATACTCTATCATATTGAGGATGTAATACTAATTTTCTGAGACTTTTAAAGAAAATAATCAGTGGATATTAAATTTTGCCAAATGCTTTTTCCCCAGTCTTATTGAGGTGATTATATAGTTTTCTTCTTTATTCTGTTAATGTAGTAAATTGCACTGATTGATTCTAAATGTTAAAATAACTCTGCATTCCTGTAATAGACTGCACTTGGACATAATATATTATTTTTTATACATTGCTGGACTTAAGTTGTCAGCATTTTGTTTTGGCATTTATGTTAAAGACATTGCTCTACAATTTTGCTTTTGCTTTTTATGATGACTTTGAGTTAGATAATGTTTTCCCCGCCTGTATATTTTCAGGAAATGAGCTCTTTGTGATCCGACGTACCTCTCAGAATCTCTGTTAAGGAATTGAACCAATGCAGGAAAATTGGACCTTCTCCCTCAGTTCAGTTCAGTTCATTTCAGTCACTCAGTCGTGTATNTAAATCCTCACCCATGCTAGATGATGAGAGCAGAAAGCAGACATCGGAGTAAGAGGCAGTTTTCACTATTTGCCTGCTAGCTGGTGAAGAACTTCCCTTCAAGATCTATGTAATTGCATTTGCCACTAAATTAGGTGTCATGGGGTTTTTCATGTATAAACTGTAAGTTGAAACAGTGTTCAGGGGTAAAATTTAGACCTATCAATTTGAAGATTCCTTCTTGAAGAAGTGATCCAATCTATACTTTTGCATTTAGTAAAACACTATTTGAAGTGGAAATCAATTCCTAAGTTAATTTAAACCTAAAGTTGTTTGAGTGCCAAGAAGTCTCAGAGCTCCTTAAGAATTTTGTTACAAGATTCCATTAGGGACAAAACTATATTTATGAAACACAAAGGTTACATTTGAATTTATATATATATAATATATAAAGTATACTCTGCACATAATAGTGATGTGAATAAAATCTCACCATGCTTTTCTATTAATTTCAAGTCAGTCAGCTATTTGATTAAAGAAATGGAATGTTAATAAATTACTGAAAGCAGCTAGAGTGGTTGTCAGCCTCACTATTTCTAATTTCAGTCAATTTTTTTTTCCCCAAATGTAAACCCAATTTTTAAAAACACATACAAAGAAATACATAAGTGGCAACCAAAGGTCATTTTGGGAGTGACCCTCCACCCCTAACCTCCTTGAAAAGAAAGTTTAAATAAGCTTTAGGGAAATTTTATGAACTCCAAGGAGGAAAAGTATAATTCTTCAGGAGGAACCTATCCTTGAATCCACTTAAAAATTATTCATTTCTAATTCTGTCTGCATTTCTAATTGGTGGGTTCCCCAATGGTACAAATACAGTTTCTTCATGTTCCCAGTTTCTACTGAGGAGCCCGACAATATTCTTTATTCTCTGGGGCCCAATTTCATATTCCTTATATGCAGAGTACATCATGAGAAATGCTGGGCTGGAAGAAGCACAAGCTGGAATCAGATTGCCAGGAGAAATATCAATAACCTCAGATATGCAGATGACACCACCCTTATGGCAGAAAGTGAAGAGGAACTAAAAAGTCTCTTGATGAAAGTGAAAGTGGAGAGTGAAAAAGTTGGCTTAAAGCTCAACATTCAGAAAATGAAGATCATGGCATCTGGTCCCATCACTTCATGGGAAATAGATGGGGACACTGTGTAAACAGTGTCAGACTTTATTTTTTTGGACTCCAAAATCACTGCAGATGGTGACTGCAGCCATGAAATTAAAAGACGCTTACTCCTTGGAAGAAAAGTTATGACCAACCTAGACAGCATATTCAAAAGCAGAGACATTACTTTGCCGACTAAGGTCCATCTAGTCAAGGCTATGGTTTCTCCTGTGGTCATGTATGGATGTGAGAGTTGGACTGTGAAGAAGTCTGAGTGCCGAAGAATTGATGCTTTTGAACTGTGGTGTTGGAGAAGACTCTTGAGAGTCCCTTGGACTGCAAGGAGATCCAACCAGTTCATTCTGAAGATCAGCCCTGGGATTTCTTTGGAAGGAATGATGCTAAAGCTGAAACTCCAGTACTTTGGCCACCTCATGAGAAGAGTTGACTCATTGGAAAAGACT
>SJYW01041575.1:23195-61547 GCA_006410735.1 Raphicerus campestris
CTTTAGGTTTAAATTAACTTAGGAATTGATTTCCACTTCAAATAGTGTTTTACTAAATGCAAAAGTATAGATTGGATCACTTCTTCAAGAAGGAATCTTCAAATTGATAGGTCTAAATTTTACCCCTGAACACTGTTTCAACTTACAGTTTATACATGAAAAACCCCATGACACCTAATTTAGTGGCAAATGCAATTACATAGATCTTGAAGGGAAGTTCTTCACCAGCTAGCAGGCAAATAGTGAAAACTGCCTCTTATTCCGATGTCTGCTTTCTGCTCTCATCATCTAGCATGGGTGAGGATTTAATAAAAGAAAAAAAGATTTTCTTGTTTATATTCCAGAAGAGAACACTGAGAAAAGAATTTGAAAAAGCTGAATTAGGGGTATTTATATCTTTGAATCATGGTGAGTCTGTTCACTGTTTACTTTGATTTTGTGGATAAATGACATCTCAGTTTAGCATTGTTTCAGCAGAACACTTATTCTAAGTCAACTCCCTTTATTGTTCTCTACACAATTTGTAGATAATTTCATATTCTCCCGTGGCATTAATACCCTCTGTAATTTTAAGAACTATTGAACTGATTGGTCTTGAATTAAATATATATATATGCATAGGTCTATATATATATATATTCATATATATATGTGTGTGTGTGTGTGTGTGTGTGTGTATACACACAGAGAGATAGATTTTCTTTTGAGCTCTCTTTGGGAACTAATATTTTTTTGTATCTAATATTTTCAAAAACTNAGTATATGCATAGGTCTATATATATATATATATATATGCATATATACATATATGTGTGTGTGTGTGTGTGTGTGTGTATACACACAGAGAGATAGATTTTCTTTTGAGCTCTCTTTGGGAACTAATATTTTTTTGTATCTAATATTTTCAAAAACTCCACGTATTGGTATAAAAATATATAGAAAATAATTGTCAATCTAAGATTTACTTTTTAGGAAAAAAATGAATGGATAAAATGGTTGCCAACAGATGTTCCCTAAGGGAATATTATTCAGCCCATTTTCACTATTGAGTTTAGATGCACACTGAATATTATTTTAGGAAATCTTTTGGCCTTTCCTTAAAATTCTTTCTACTCCACATTTGAGTCCTTTCTTTGGAAGAGAGTCTGGTTACTGGATGTTTGGACTGAAGAACAGTGGCATTGGGGAATTCCAATTCCTCTCATCATTTCAAGTACAAGTAAAAAATCCATCTCTAATTTTTTTTTCTTTAGAATGAAATCAGGAGCTAGAAGATTGTGTGCACTCTTTATTGAAGCCTCAGACACCAGAGTGGGCTTCATACCTACTAGAGAAAAGGCTCCACTCTGTTGCCAATCAGAAGACCAGCTAGGCTGAGCTTAGGAATGTTTCCGGCTGTGGTGTCTCTGGGAAGCCTGGGCTCAAATGAGATACAGCTCCTGCGGGGATGATGATATTAGGGAAGCACAGTAGAACATTCCCAGAGGGTTGAAATTGCAGGAAGACCTAAGGTTCCTGTTTGAACTCTGGTCCATTCTCCACCTAGAAGGAATTAAGACTCTGGCCAGGTTTCTATTTTATCTTCCACCATGAGATGAAAAAGATAATCTCTCTAAGAGGTCAGAAAATAAAGATACCATATATAGAAAATGTTAACTCCTTTATCAGATAATTTTATCCTTAAAATAAGACCCAGGGAAATTTAATATTTTAAAAAATAGATTTCAGTTCTTCACAGACTATACAAATTTTCCATACCAGTTTGTTCTCCTTGGGGCTGGGTAGTGGCAGAGTGGGGCTTTCATTTTGAACTAATTTGGGAGGTGGGAGAGGAGTTCAGGATTGGGAACACGTGTACACCTGTGGCAGATTCATGTTGATGTATGGCAAAACCAATACAGCATTGTAAAGTAAAACAAAGTAAAAAAAATTTTTTTAACTTACAGAAAAGCTTCAAACATTGCACAGAAAATTTTTATTTACTGAGCATCCAGCATCCACTAATGTTCATATCTTACACAATGTAATGTTGTCAAACTTAGTAATTAACATTAATTAAGACTTCCTGGTGGCTCAGACAGTAAAAGCGTCTGCCTACAATGCAGGAGATCTGGGTCGATCCCTGAGTCAGGAAGATCCCCTGGAGAAGGCAATGGCAACCCACTCCAGTACTCTTGCCAGGAAAATCCCATGTAACCTGGTAGGCTACACTCCATGGGGTTACAAAGAGTCGGACACAACTGAGCAACTTCACTTTCACTTTCAAATTTTACCAGTCTCTCCGTTAATGTCTTTTTTTCTGTTCCAGGAACATAAGATACTGTATTTTTTTTTTTTTAAATCATTAATAAATTTTTAGTTTTAAAATCAGTGGTAGGTTCACAGCAAAATTATGTTGAAAGGACAGAGAGTTACCCTATATCCCCTACCCCCACACATGCACAGCCTTCCCCATTATACAGATCCACATCAGAATGCACATTGGTTACATCTATGAGCCTACAGCGACACATCATTATCTCCTAAAGTCCACAGTTTACATTAGGGCTTACTCTTGGTGTTCTACACTCTATGAAAATTGGGCGAATGTGTAGTGACATGTATTGTACAGAATAGCTTCCTTGCTATAAAATCCTCTAGGCTCTACCTGTTCATCTCTCCTCCCCACTACATTGCTGGCAACCACTAATCTTTTTGCTATCTCCATAACTTTGCCTTTTCAATAATATCTTACTATTGGAATCATAAATGATGTATTGTTTTCAAATTGGCTTCTTTCAGTCAGTAATATGTATTTACATTTCTTCCATATCTCTTCATAGTTCGGCAGTTCTTTTTTAGTGAGGAACAACATTCCATCATCTCGATATACAACAATTTATTAATCCATTCACCTATCGAAGGATACCTTGGTTACTTCCATGTTTTGACAGCTATGAATCAGTGGTTATAAACCTTCACATGCAGGTTTTTATGTAGACATAAGTTTTCAGTTCATTTGAGTGAATACCAACCAGTAAGATTGCTGGATCATATGATAAAAGTTTGTTGTTTTGCAAGAAATCACTATGCTGTCTTCCAAAGTGTCTGTACTATTTTGTATTCCCACCATCAATGAATGAGAATTCTTGTTGCACCACATCCTTGACTACATTTGTTATTAACGTTACACATTTTGACTGTTCTAGCAGGTGTGTGATGTTGCACAGAGTTTTTATTTCTCCATAATGCCCTCCAATCTTAGTAGTTCCTCAATCTTCCCTTTTTTAATGATCTTAAAATCTTTGGAGAATTATTTTGTAGATGTCCCTCAAACTGAACTTAGATCTGATGTTTTCTCATGACTGGAATGAGATGAATTTATGCTGTTTTAACCAGAACACCACAGAAAACTATTTCATCCTTTTCAGTGTGTTTGTCAAAGAGCACATTGCTGCTAAGTCACTTCAGTAGTGTCCGACTCTGTGCATAGATGGCAGCCCACTAGGCTCCCCATCCCTGGAATTCTCCAGTCAAGAAAACTGGAGTGGGTTGCCATTTCCTTATCCAAGGCATAAAAGTGAAAATTGAAAGGGTAGTCGTGCCCGGCTCTTAGTGACCCCATGGACTACAGCCTACCAGGCTCCTCCATCCTTGGGATTTTCCAGGCAAGAGTACTGGAGTGGGGTGCCATTAAGTCAATATAATGCTCTTATCACTTGAGATACTAAACAATCAATTGATTATGATGGTGTCTGCTGAGTTTCTCTGAAATATTCAGAGTAAAGAAATATATTTTAGGGGAAATACTTTGAAGCTATTCAAACCATGTGTCTCTGCAAACTTCTACCTATATTAAGCATATCCAGGAGCAGTAGACAATGAGTTGAGCCCCCAAATTCTCAGTATTTATTTTGTTGATCAAATTGTTCAAACTTTGGCCCATTATGAACTTCTTCAGGTTCACTCCTATGTGCTTTAAACAAACTCCCATCCTTTTTTTAAAGCATACATTTATTTTTTGGCAGAATGACTGTACTGGTTATTCTTATTTCAGTCTTTCATCTTTCCTTATTGATAAAATTATGGAAGACAGACTTTCTGAGGAATGATAAGTATGTTTCTGTCCTGAGCAGTAGTATGATTCTGAGGGGCCTTTATTTTTACTTATTCCTTTCATTTTCTTTTTCCTGGAGGAGGTGTGAGTATAAAAAAAGATTCAGAATTAGGAATTCATCTTTGGACATTAGACAAGCTTAATTTTAACTGAGTATTGGACAGTCAAATACAGTTGTTAAAAAGGAAATATATTATTAATCAAATTCTCAGGAGATGTTGGGGCTATAGATAAACCTTAGAATTATCAGCATATAAATGGTAGTAACTGTAGGGCTAGATGACATCACTTAGGGAGGGAGTGAAAGTGAAAGTGAAGTCGCTCAGTCCTGTCCAACTCTTTGTGACCCCATGGACTGTATCCTACTAAGCTTCTCCATCCATGGGATTTTCCAGGCAAGAGTACTGGAGTGGGTTGCCATTGTCTTCTCCAGGGGATCTTCCCAACCCAGGGATCCAACCTGGGTGATAGATAAAAGAAAAGCATTGTGGATTAGAAACATGGCAATCTAATGTTTAAGATCTAGAAAGAGTAAGAGAAGGAGACAGTAAAGAATGCTGAGAAGGAGTTAGATGTGAAGTGGGATTAGAATGAAGGATGTTTGGTATACCAGAGCCAAAGAAGAAAGAATTTCAACACAGAAAGGTTGGTTTACTTTTTAAAATGTGGTTGAATGTCCAGTGAATGAAGATCAAGAACAGAGTACAGGGTTTAGCAAGATGGTATTCACATAACCAGGAAAATATACTGCAGAGCTGATTTCAACTTAACTTTTTCTCTATGCTGCCACTCTGATGGCCTGCTTCTTGCTAAGATATGGCATTATATTTTTTTACTTTTAGCCCATTTCTAGTNTCAAGAACAGAGTACAGGGTTTAGCAAGATGGTATTCACATAACCAGGAAAATATATTGCAGAGCTGATTTCAACTTAACTTTTTCTCTATGCTGCCACTCTGATGGCCTGCTTCTTGCTAAGATATGGCATTATTTTTTTTTACTTT
Source organism: Raphicerus campestris (assembly GCA_006410735.1). NCBI lineage: Eukaryota > Metazoa > Chordata > Mammalia > Artiodactyla > Bovidae > Raphicerus > Raphicerus campestris. Next base: position 28,295 of record SJYW01041575.1, read on the forward strand.
TAGCCCATTTCTAGTGGGGTCAAGAACTTGCTGATAAGAAAACCACACCCTTACCTTCTGGGACGACAGGTTTTGTCCTTGTGGAAAGGAAGGTCTACTTTTGACAAATGTGTTTCCTGAAACCTTGCAAAGTCTGCTCTTGAACATCTCCATCAACCAGATCAATTTTCCTGCACTAGACAGCCTTTTAAAATAGATTTTGCTTTATGCTTGCTTCTCTTTCCTAATCTCATCAAAGGTTCAGTTTCCTTTTTTTCTCTATTTTTTTAAAGTAGGTTTCAAAGAAAAAATAGTGGCAGAGATATCTTTTGTGTCTCTACCCATATGAATTAATGTTAGATTACAATGAAGCTCTATATTGTTTTGTTCCTGATTATAATGAATTCCCTGATACAGGACCTGGAACTTTGAAGTAGAACAATAAATATTTTTTAAAGAAATTAAAGAATACTTTACTGAAAGTTCAATTAATTTTAAATCATATGTAAAAATTCTGTGATCTCTATTTACTTTTTAAAAAAAGATTGGTATTCTTTCAAAGATATGGTGTTAATTTTATTTTCTTAATTTAAAAATTCTATTTTATCTATAAAATATTTTTCTTGAGTGTTGGTTTCTGTTTGATTTGGTACATTTCTTTCAAAGAAATTTTTCCCCAAATGTTGGGTGCTTCAAGGCTATCTGTGAACCTTTACTTCTGAGTTGTCCCAATCATCTACCTTTGTTCTTGTATCCTATCTGGGGATTATGGGATAGATGAAGATATGCTATTTGGATGAATTTTCTGGTTGCTTTCTTCCTAGGATGTGTGTAGCCTTCTGTAATTCTTCCTTATCTCTTCAGCTACAAAGCCAGTATTTAATTATTTAGTCTAAAGGCAAACACCTCCTCTTGCAGTTACTTAGCCAAAATGAGGGGTATGGTAGTAGTCATCACTCTATCCTGCTCTGATTTGTTGATAAATTAATCAGATTAATGAAGAACACCCTTTAATCTTAGCTTAGCATTTCACTGAACTCCTCTTAATTTTCCATTCCATTTAAGTAGAATTCTATACTCATTTTGCTTTCTCTATCTTCCAGAGTGTTAGGATGCATTTTCTCATAGGTGCTAGTATCAAGTAGAAATGTTTCACAGCTAGTGACAGACGGTAGAAATGATAATGGTGATGTTGGAAATCTCTCACCGAATCCAGTGTCTGAGAGTCCAGAATACATGTGGGAATTTCAGTGTTTGTGATCTTAGGCCCCTCCTATCTTTCTGGTCTACTCTGCTGCACTGCTCTTCTCAAGGTCCAGTGGGACAATGGAACGCCAACCATCATGCCTACATTGCAGGCAGGAAGGGGGTAAGGGGGAGGGTAGAAAGAGACTAGCAAATTGTCTTTTCCTTTCTTGAGGAACTTAAGTCTCATAACTTCCCTTATGCTTCACTGACTACATTTAGCTGTTCTTAAAAATTGAATAACCTACAGGCATGTATTTTTTCTATTCTATTGTGGTATCTCAACTTCTCATTTCAATTTAGTCATCACCTGTAATTCATTGTAAAGCAATCCTTATTCTGAAACATAGCCCTGCAGTGAGTAAATGTGCCTGGACCTTATCAATTCCATAGGCTTAAGCTCATACTCTATTTCTTGAAGTGGATTTCAGGACTCAAAGAGCAATTACATACATAACTTCTAAAGATAAGAACTCTGTAAACATAGTCCACCCTGTTCCACGTGACATGCAATTAGTCCCTAATGTACTGAGGCCTAATTAAAGCATTAAAACAAAGTGAAATTCAAACATTAAGGCCCTACGAATGGGGACCTGCTATCACAATAAATAAATTGGTAATTTCACAATAGTATTGGAGAATATGGTGAACAAAAAGGATAATATCTGACAACATGAAACAGTCTTTTGATATCCCACATTTACTTTGTGACTATTAAATGTGGGCTTCAGAGTGGATATTTTTATAATGTAGCCTAAGGAATAATAAAGGAAGCAAAAGAAAATTACTCATAGGGCCATATGATGTTATTCTCCATCTTACATTTTTAAATATACTATATGATGTGTCAGGTCAGAGGACTTGCTAGTAACACATTTCATTTCTAAATGCTTTATATTTTATTATTTTTTACTCTAATTTTAATTTTATATTGGAGTATAGTTGATTTATAATACTGAATTACTTTCAGGTATAGCACACAGTGATTCAGTTATACATATACACATGTCCATTCTTTTCCAGATTCTTCTCCTATAAAGGATATTAGAGAATATTGAATAGAGTTCCCTTGCTACTGTATAGCTTCTGTATACTTATTGGCTATCTATTTTATATATAGTAGCATGTGTATGTTAATCATGAACTCTTAATTTATCCCTCCCCCTACCACTCCCCTTTAGNCCAACTGAAATAATATCAAGGATCGTGATTTATGTAGGAAAGTAACAGTCAGTGATGAAATGTATATATTTAAAAAGAACATTCTGCATTAACAATAAGAGAAATTAGCCCAGAGTAAACTTACATCCATATGTAGTATGCAGATGAGTCTTCCTTCAGAGAAGGAAGTCCATGATTATGTAAATCATGGACTTGGCATCAGCCTGCCTGGGCTCAAACCCGTATGATTTGGTAGTTATGTGAATTTTGACTATATATGTGATTTCATTGTGTCTCAGGTCCCTCATTTATAAATTCCTGACTCCTGACTCATAGCNAATTCTGCATTAACAATAAGAGAAATTAGCCCAGAGTAAACTTACATCCATATGTAGTACGCAGATGAGTCTTCCTTCAGAGAAGGAAGTCCATGATTATGTAAATCATGGACTTGGCATCAACCTGCCTGGGCTCAAACCCATATGATTTGGTAGTTATGTGAATTTTGGCTATATATGTGATTTCATTGTGTCTCAGGTCCCTCATTTATAAATTCCTGACTCCTGACTCATAGCCTTAAATGAGCTATTACAAATAAAGTACTTAGAATATTATCTTTCATGTTAAAAAATTTTGCATTTTATGAAATTTAATACTCACATAGCGATGTGTTACCAGAATGACTTCAAGTTCTTCCCCCATATCTTTTGTGCTATAAAAAAGTGTAGCTTTAGTTTATAGGAGTTTCAAGTAATTGCTTTGACTACACACAATTTATAAAACACAAGGCTGCCATGTGAAAGGCCATTGCTACTTTCCTACCATGTCCTGGCATCACACTGTAATAATTCTGAATTATATGGGATTGTAATTACATGTGATGTTTTCATCAATGAATTCTGTGGTGTAACTAAAACACATATTTAGGCTGAATTAGGGTGTGAGGAATTGGCTGGTCCATTAACTTTGCCGGGTGCAAATTATTTCTTATCCTTCCTATTTCTTACCCTTTTTTCTTGAGATTTTCTATGTAATGCCCTTTAGCTAAAAAGTAATCATCTCTCATAAAGAGGATATTGATCACAGATATGCTTCCACGGTGAAGAAAACAATACGAATGAAATATTTAGTGAATGGTGAGTTATAGCATAAGGAAAATACAACCAATTGATTTGGCCACCAAAAATGAATTGGAAATGAATACTCACTTCTCTCTGGGAAGGTAGTTGATCTTAGCTTAGTCACAAAAAGGAAGACAGTGATAAAAGATGGGGGAAAAAAGAGCTGAGATGAGTTTTTCCAAAGCACAGAAGTAGGTAAAGTTGATTGATAGCCTGTGTTACTTTCAGTGTAAGGCTCCATCAATATAATTAAATTAAAAGTGAAGAGCTGCTTTGGAATTTTCTCATCATTCCTCAAAATCATAAGGGAGTCTGTTAACAAAGCTGCTTTCTCATACACCAGAAAGTTCAAAGGAATTGAAACAAATAAGGCCAGAGTCATGAGACTGTCTTACTCTTTTGTCTTCATTATATTTCATCAAGTCTCGGGTACAAAGCATGTGAGTAACAATAGAAAGGCCACACTGCATATGAGTAAGACTCTCACAGTCCTTATTTGAATTTGGATTTAACTAAAGAAATTTATATATCAGTTAGCTATTAAACTCCCTGTATTTATGCCAAAAAAAACACCAATTGAACTCTTACTATGTACTAAGCTAGGTACTATGCATAGAAAATAAGAACTTCAGAATATCCATATATTTTAAAATGAAGCCAGTTGTAATTTCTTAGAATTATATGTATCTTTGCCCTTAGATATAATCAAACTATGTGTAGAAGAATAGAACATGAACATAAATCAAAATGATAATATATGGGGGAAAAATGCATGGGTGTTCAGTGATTACACACTAGTGTCACTCAATGGTGGGGTGAAAACTTCAGAAAAGTACTGTGATTTTAGAATGAGTTAAATTATATAGAAATATGGATAACAGTCATCTCATTGCACAGTATGAGCTAAGAACACATCCACGTTATCCATCCAATTCTATGTTACTTACTTTAAGAAGAATCAGGTCAGCATATAATGTATATAATTACAACTTAAGAAACATGCGAATGGTAGAAATGTGCATTCTAATATTCTTGGCCTATATGGAAGAAGAATCAAGCTTTATTGGCTCTTGAGAGCAGATAAGGAACAATGAGGGGAAGTTATAGATGGTAATGAATGTTAAGCTTAGACAGAGTTTCAGGACTGAGGCAACACTTGAGCTTCTGGGACAGATGGTAGCTTGTAGATAATTTCCCTCTGCTAAAGAGAATCTCATCCAAGCACTTGTACCCTCCCTGAGTACAGTCCAGATCTAATGGATGATTGATAAGGGAGAGTAGAATTCTACCATCTTCCTCTGCTCAAGGCAGGGCAATTTAAAAGTGCCAGTTCCAGGCCTCCACTACGGATCAACTTCTGCAACCACAACTAAAGTGAACTACCCCCCAATTCCTTCATTTCCCCAGAAGCATGGATTTAGCATCTTGCCATAATGGGAAATTCTCTAGTAAATTGGCCTGGCACATCAAAATTCATCCACACAAATATTCTCCGTGTATTTACACATTTTAAATCATCAAAGTCTTATAATTGTGAATGGAGAGATCTTGGAGATCTATTCTTTCTAGGTTTGCTTGTAAGTGATTTCTTGAGATATACTTGGACCATGAATTTGTTTCTAGTTGTAGGTCAGGAGACAGCAAAAGGGGTTTGTGTAGAACTTGGAACAATTAGTTTTTCCATGGGGCTGTTTTCCAGACATGTTGGCTGGTTCTTCCTGATATTTTAGATCAAAGTCTTGGGTTGATGAATCTGATTGGTGGTAGCTGGACCAAATGATCATACTCTCACTACAAAGGAGGTTGAGAAGGCAAGTACCTGTTCTGTTTATCTTCAAAAGTAGGAATCAAGCCATGAGAAGGGGTTTAAAACCTGGGCAGCAAAAGTAAAGTAAGCTGTTCAGATTACAACTGACTCGACGGTAGTCAGTGTTTGTGGTGCATCTGGTTGTTCTGCGGTGTCTTGCGCAAAATCACAGCAGTCATGTGGAATGATGTCCCAGTCGTAGTCTTTTCCCTCAACTGTGGGGTGTGGTTTATTTAATTTTATTTTTCTATTGTTGTTGCTATTGCCCCATCAAAAAATGAAAACTTGACTATGGAACACAGTTCATTAGGCAACCTGGACAAATTGTATTTTTCCCTTCTAATGCTTAAATGTTAGAATTCCCAGACAGTTCCATTATCAGACACCATGGTCTTTAGGAGATGAAGCCGCTGTATGTCCTAAAGGCACAAGCAAGTTGCAAGAACAAGTGGCTCATGTGACTCAAGAACATATGACTCCTAACATATTTATATCTGCATTTGAAGACTCGAGAGTTCTCTCTGAATATTTATCTAAGGGAAAGTGTTGAAACCTCATTTACATATAAGTCTACACAACATTTTGTCACCAGCCCTGGAAGACAGAAAGGAGGTAGAAAAGCCCCACACAGTGTTGGCCCTGAAAAATTGTGGGAAAGGGAAATCCTTCTTGAGATCAGACTTTGAAATGGTGATTTTTTTTTTAAAGATGTTTCCTCCAAATTATGGATCTATATAATATTTTGTGACCAGTTATGAAAATGAAGAATAAAACACTTGTTTTGCCTTTCTTCTGCTTCAAGTTATACACATGTATTTAATTTCCTCTCATTCTTTATATTTCATGTGAGGTGTGTTTTCATAATATAAAGCTTACATTATGACTCAAATAACAGCCTATTTTTGAGAGATTATTATATTCTTGGGTGAATTCATGGTATTACTGAGAGTTGCTGAATGTGGAGCTAGGGGCAACCACAGAATGGTTGTTGAATTGACCGTTTGGGGAAGGATAAGAGCATTTTTTTCTTTGCATTATGTGAGAAAGTTGAATCATGCTACGTGGAAACTTTTTAAGTTCAAAGGTAGAAAGAAGGGAGTACTGGGGAGTCAGAGTCTATTCTAGTGGAAATTCATTATTCCCTTTGGTTTTACAGCTGTAATCTCATTATTTGGAGCTATTCTCACTTTTTAGCACGCAGTCTGCTTTCTATCATATAAACTAATATACCTGGCATCTATTTTCCTAGCTTACCTTGCAATTAAGACACAGGCAATATAATCAAGTTTCTGACAATCAGATCCACTCACCCAGATTCTACTTTTACAGGTAGTGAGGGGATAAAATTAGTTGTTTGTAGAACTCCTTTGGACAGAAGTTGATGGCAGAGGTTAGTGTCATAGACTGTCACCGGGTCCTGTGTTCCTGTGATAGATTAGGACGTATAGCCTGAAGTTGCTGATCACTAGTGAAGGTGGCAATCATGTCTTCACTGGACTAGTTCTGTGGTGAGGGTTGAGGCAATGTTTTTGCCCAAGCAGACTCCAAGCCTGTTTATTGGTCCCTCCTAAAAAATTTACATATATACAGTGGAAGTTTCCCAGAGTATGTTTCAATTGTGTGCTCTTTAGATTTCTCTAATAATCCACCAAATATTTGGAACAAGCATATAGGCATAATTGGAAGGTCATTGGTTAGCCTATATTATGATGAGTAAAGCAGCCTACCTGAAATATGAAAATTCTAACCCAGCAATTCTTCGATAAATTCAGGAACATACGCTAAAGGATATTCTCTCCTATTCTTGCCTGGTTTATCTCTGAAACTAGTAGTTCTATGAGAAGACATGGGTCTTGCATACAAGTAAGTCCTGTTGTATGTGCTGGTGAAGAACAATACTGTGGTCACCTTCTTAGGGAAGAATCTCTTCAGTCCTTTCTCTGACTAGGTGAGGTCCTTTTCCCATGTACTTTCTTGGAACTACATTTCTCCTTATCTGACTGTGACCACATTTCAGTTTATTTTTAAAACTTTCTGTCTTCACCCACCAGAATATATAATGCATGAGGGTAGAAATCTTATCTCTGGTATCTATCTAAAGCAAAGTTTTGCATAGAATAGGTATGAAATAAATACCTGCTGAGTAACTGAATAAACAAATCTATATTTGAATTAATGTATCTCTGCTAAAGGAAAATTAAAATATCAAGAGAAAAAGGTGAGGAAATTAATTCAAAAATAATTGAAATTATTTTTCAATGGTGAAATTAGTTAAAAAATAAAGATGAGAAAAAGTATAGCAATTTACTCTTAAAAGTACCAGATATTATGGGAGCTGATGCTATGGACCCTATATTCTCTATTTCAGCATCTGTCTGACCTTGAAATAACTTCTAGGCTACCACTAAGAGTATATATATATATATATTTTTTTAAATAGTTGCACCAGTTGCTGCAAGAAATGAATTATTTTCAGTTCTAATTCTTAAAATGAAAAAAGATACAATGGATTTATGCAAAAATAGATATAATTGGTTATGAAATGACATGTTACCTTGTAATTACTGCATCTTGTGGATGCCCTGAATATAAGAAATGTAATTGCAATGTGATAAAGAGAGTCATATCATTTCTTTCTTGTTCATCTTTGTCTTTGAAGATATATATGAGCTGCTAATGAATGAGTGACTCTGGACTTGAACAATGAGAGCCACAGAATGAACAACATCCCCAAGCAAGTCATGCTATCAGGTATAGTTTTTCCATTTTCTCTTGATCACTCTACTGTGTAATTAATGGATAAAGCTCCTAAAGCATGGAGCATAAAAATGGAGAATATTTTATGTGTATCCTAGCATTACATGATCTCTCCCTTTCCAGAAAAAATCAAGAAAAAACAAAACACCCCATGTAGACTTCTTAGCTTATTTAAAGCAATAGAATTGATGTTTTTCAGAAAAATCACATTTTATATCATAATAGACTATGATTTGGCAAATGGCTAATGCTTTCACATTTCTCAGGTAATCATTAAAAAGTTTAAAAATAGGACTGTGGCCATGCTAATTACTGTATAATGGAAGAGACAAACTCAAGAAAGGTGATGAGAATGATAATTTCCAGGAATTTTCTTCCATCTCTTCATCTGGAATGCTTCTTGAGGATACACAGTCAAATCTAATACAAATATTTATAGAATACTTTCTATGTATTGGACTGGCCAAAAGTTTATTTTGGTTTTTCTGTAGACTATATGTGATATTTTCAAGCTCTGAAAATTTTATCTGCCACCCAACCCACTGCGTGATCCTAATATTGTTGGTAAGTGCACAAGGCTGACCTTGTGTGAGACTTTTGAAGTTGGGAGAAGTCTTCCTCATGTTTCCTCATTCAGTGCCATATTTGAAATATCAAACTTCCAAATAACTATAGAGACAATTGGGGGAAAATTTAAGATCATCAGTAAACAAATGTATTTAAATTTTTTTTAATTTAGAGAAAATAATATTTGTATTTCTCAGAACAAAGTCTTTAAATTATTACTATAGTTTTTCCTGGACTTAGATAAGCAAAAGACCCTGTGCTTTTTACTTGAATAGGCCAACTCTACACGGGAGACTTGACAGCACTTTCTTTTCTTAGAGGCAGTGTTTATAGTATTATTTCTGGAGATGAAATCATATGTGTTAATTTCTATTTGAAGATATTCTTGAATTGCAAGTACAGAGAAGTAGAAGCTTCATTTCTTATTTCTCAAGGATAGGATGTTGAAATTTTCTCATTTAATTTCTGAAATTGAGTACATTTTGGATCAGTATGTATATTTAATGTGGCCTAAGTTGTTTCTCTCCCAAACTATTATTAGATCAATAATGTATTTTATAATTGAGCATGTTTTAGAATCAAGGAAATGTGGTATATAGATTGCAGCCAAAAATGTACTTCATATAATTGGATGCTTAACCTGAAATGTCCTTTCACTCATATAACCACTTTTAGTTCTGGGTTACAAATCAATACTTAACAGGGAAGGCTTATAGGGGAGTCAGAAAATCTCTGGGAATTTCACTTTCTATTCAGCTGCGGATGAACCTGATAAGGGTCAGGCTAGCACGTTAATGTTTGCACCTTTTGTCCAAAACTGGACTGCACCCTCTTCCATGCTCTATCTACATTAAATCATGGCTTTATTCTAATCTTCTTATGAACTGGTTCTTTTTCATGTTGCCTAAACTTATGACTTTGGAATATTAATCTTGAACTGATATCTCTGATTTCAGATTTACTGATATTTGTGATCTCCCTAATATCTAGACATCAATTATTCAAAGCACTATCATTCGCATATATGTAAACTTTTACAGTCTGCAATTGTACTGAATAGGCATGACTCCTGTCCAGCTTCAGTTTCTTACAATGTACTCTTTCTCTTGTTCTCTTAAGGTAAGCCCCAGTCCTTTTGGGGTTTACTGTGATGTAAGCATGTACTTTGGAGAAGGCAATGGCAACCCACTCCAGTACTCTTGCCTTGAAAATCCCATGGACAGAGGAGCCTGGTAGGCTGCAGTCCATGGGGTCGCTACAAGTCGGACACGACTGAGCGACTTCACTTTCACTTTTCACTTTTATGCATTGGAGAAGGAAATGGCAACCCACGCCAGTGTTCTTGCCTGGAGAATCCCAGGGATGGCAGAGCCTGGTGGGCTGCCGTCTCTGGGGTTGCACAGAGTTGGACACAACTGAAGCAACTTAGCAGCAACAGCAGCAGCAAGCATATACTTAAATTAGAGTTTAATAATGAATATCGAAAGACCACTATTTTATTCCTCTACTAGGATCCTTTGGGATCCAAAGGCTGGCAGCCAAATATATACCTCCCTTTACTTTCCCCTCAAGCAGAAAGTTGGGGAAATCTCCCTTTGGAAACATTACCAATCCTTTAAAAAAGAATTAATGAGAGTAATGTTGGGGGTTTCTTAATGAGGTGGACTAGTCAGGTCCTGTTAGAGCAAAGATAATAGGCATGAAAGAAGCCTATTCAAGCTGAAAAATGAGTGAATATCCAGTGATTGCTGAATAGAGGAAATCATTTACAATAAAAATCAGAAACACAAAGAGAAAAAGATCAACTAAAATTTGAGAGATTTTGGAGGAAGAAAAAAATTTAAATATACCATCAGTAACAGTCAGAAAGATAAAAGATGATATTGACTCCATAACATTGTAACAAGATGGTAGGAAAAAAGGACCATCTGGAGAAGGCGATGGCACCCCAATCCAGTTCTCTTGCCTGGAAAAGCCCATGGACAGAGGAGCCTGGTAGGCTGCAGTCCATGGGGTCGCTACGAGTCAGACACAACTGAGTGACTTCCCTTTCACTTTTCACTTTCATGCATTGGAGAAGGCAATGGCAATCCACCCCAGTGTTCTTACCTGGAGAATCCCAGGGACAGGGGAGCCTTGTGGGCTGCCATCTATGGGGTCACACAGAGTCAGACATGACTGAAGTGACTTAACAGCAGCAGCAGCAGCAGAAATATAAAAGAGGCTCTTGAAAATTAAATACATGAGAGCAGAAAAATAAAAGCTCAATATAGGGTTTAGAGAGAAAAGGAAAGATATATCTTAAGATAAAAAAATAATTAGCAACAAAAAACAGAAAAGATAAGAAAATTAGAGGACTTATACCATAGGCTCAACTTCTAAATAAGAATTCTAGAAAGAGTTGCATACAAAAATAATACAAATATTATCACATTATTTATTGAAATTTCTCAAGAAAGAATAATTTCTAAATTTATAGGGCCAATGTCAATACCCTATAAAAATAATTAATATATAACTACAACAAACTTATTCATGAAATTTTAGAGCACTGAGGAAAGAAATGCCTAAATTTCTGAAAAGGAAAAATAGAATAAGAAAAAGCATAGAATCAATTTCTCAACAGCAGAACTGGAACCCAGAGGTCAATAAAAATGTTTTCAATTTTTTTTCAGTTTCTCAGTCCCAGATTACATCTTTTTTTTCCCTTAAAGAGAATCTAATTTCTACTTAAAATGCATAGCCTGGTCACTTTTTTAAAAGTCAAACGTGAGATAGAATGAGATTGTTTCTAGCCATGGACGATCTCAACAAATTTTATAATTTAATCTCAACTTCTAATACACCTTTCCCAGGAAGCAAATGAGAAACAGTCCACATCAAAAGTTGGAATAACCCAGAGGGGCAGACTCAAGAAACTAACAAACAAGAATCCAATACTATTCTTAGAAAGAGGTGAGGTGATATTTATATAACCCAAGGTGAAATGTGAGGAACCTACCCCAGAAAAGCCTATTCAGATTGGAGTAAGTCAGAAAGCACCATTTCATTAAAATTTAAAATTAAAAAAAAAAAAAGAGTTGATTGAAGAGAATGAGTTTCATGATATTGAGAGTTTTATGATACTGCGTGGACATGGTTCATAATTGTTACAAAGTACATGGTGAAGAAAATAGAAGTATAAAACAAAAGTATTATGTCTAGAAAACCCAACATATGGAGGAAAAGAAAGCAATCATAATATAGTGCATTACTAAGTGGTGTGCATGTGACTAGCACTGATGTCAACATATTACTATAAACATTATGACAGATTTGGGCGTGAAACCCAACTCTGGAAATTAACTTAGAGTTTGATCAGTGCTACACAAATGTGATAAAAGGACTGATGCTTATCTGTTTGGTTACCATAAGAACAAAAATTGAAGAGTAAGCACTTCAAAAAGTCATTTCTAAAAAAAAGTCATTTCTGTGAGATCACATCTGTAATCAGTGGATTTGTCTCACTGAATGGGGTATAGATGAATCCAAGTGTTATTAACTAAGCCCGTGCACCACAACTACTGAGGCTGTGCTCCACAAGAAAATCCACTGTAGTCAGAAGCTCACACACCACAACAAACAGTAGCCTCCACTCACTGCAACTAAAGTCCACACAGCAGCAGAGACCCAGCATAGCCAAAACATAAAATAAATAAATAAATCCCAGTAAAAAGGAAACAATACATCTTTTATTTCAGTAGTAATATATCCAACGGTAATGAGAGAAGTTATTTCAAGGAATGAAGAAGAAATTCTAATTCATACATGGCAAAAGAAGATTCACTGGACAGTTTTTTCTTTTGGCCAAGAAGTGACACCTCTTTTCTTTCAATAGTATATTAAACATTGATGAGGGAAGTTGCTTCAAAGAAATGAAGACCAAAAGAGGTCAAACTAGTATACTCAGGACTATTATCCCTCATACATTAAATTTATGTTGCAGCTATAATCAGTGATGAAGTGATTAAAAAAAAAAAAAGAAAACAGAGTGTGTTACTGCCCAGACGAATTAGCTACTGAAGCAATTAAACCATCAAAACTTAAGTGGCATTTACATACACAGCATAAAGAAATACATTTAAACCCACAAGAATCCTTTGAAAGAAACAATATGAAATAAAAAGCTGACAGTAGCAGATGTTCAGAATTTCACACATAAACATTACTGTTTGGCAGGCTTTTTTAAATTCAGTTTCCTAAGAATAAAAACACCACATACAATTACTGAAAAGTTAGTGAACAACTGTATCAAAGCACTTATCTGAAAATTTTCTATGGCAAAGGAGATGACTCAAGTACCTCTTTGCAATGAAACTATAACTTTACATATTAAAAGAATTGGCTGATGATATAAATATCAACCTACAGAAAGAAATCTATCAAAGTACTTTATTATAACTTGATGAATTCATAGTATAACGTGGTAATTCTTTAGAATTTATGCAATTTAAACATTACAGTAATATAATTGAATAACCTTTTTCAGATCATTTGCTGACAAACATAATGAGCCCTGAATTGTGTAAAACAATGACAGATAACGTTTTGAACAAATGTGGTTTACAATTTGAGTTGTTTGTAGGAATATATTCCATGAGGTAATCTTCAGAATAAGAAGCTTGGACCAGGAAATAAATTGATGAACTACTTTTTTCACAGAGAAACTATTGCCAAAAAAAAAAGTCAGCTGTCAACTATACTGCTGGTTTAGATGTGAATTATATAAAAGCTATGGTATATTTTTAAATATTCTTTTGATTATATAGTTCAGATCAGTCACGCAGTCGTGTCTGACTCTTTATGACCCCCTGAATCACAGCACTCCAGGCCTCCCTGTCCATCACCAACTCCCAGAGTTCACTCAAACTCATTTCCATCAAGTCAGTGATGCCATCCAGCCATCTTATCCTCAGTTGTCCCCTTCTCCTACTGCCCCCAATCCCTCCCAGCAACAGGGTCTTTTCCAATGAGTCACCTCTTTGCATGAGGTGGCCAAAGTATTGGAGTTTCAGCTTCAGCATCAGTACTTCCAATGAACACCCAGGGCTGATCTCCTTGCAGTCCAAGGGACTCCCAAAAGTCACCACAGTTCAAAAGCATCAATTCTTCGGTGCTCAGCTTTCTTCACAGTCCAACTCTCACATCCATACATGACCACTAGGAAAACCATAGCCTTGACTAGATGGACCTTTGTTGGCAAAGTAGTGTCTCTGTTTTTCAATATGCTATCTAGGTTGGTCATAACTTTCCTTCCAAGGAGTAAGCGTCTTTTAATATCATGGCTGTAATCAACATCTGCAGTGATTTTGGAGCCCAAAAATAAACTCTGACACTGTCTCCACTGTTTCCCCATCTATTNCTTTCCTTCCAAGGAGTAAGCGTCTTTTAATATCATGGCTGTAATCAACATCTGCAGTGATTTTGGAGCCCAAAAATAAACTCTGACACTGTCTCCACTGTTTCCCCATCTATTTCCCATGAAGTGATGAGACCAGATGCCATGATCTTAGTTTCCTGAATGTTAAGCTTTAAGCCAACTTTTTTACTCTCCTCTTTCACTTTCATCAACAGGCTTTTTAGTTCTTCTTCACTTTCTACCATCAGGGTGGTGTCATCTGCATATCTGAGGTTATTGATATTTCTCCCAGCAATCTTGATTCCAGCTTGTGCTTCTTCCAGCCCAGCGTTTCTCATGAGGTACTCTGCATATAAGTTAAATAAGCAGGGTGACAATATACAGCCTTGACATACTCCTTTTCCTATNTATGCTATCTAAGTTGGTCATAACTTTTCTTCCAAGGAGTAAGCGTCTTCTAATTTCATGGCTACAGTCACCATCTGCACCATTTCATAATTTAACAATTAAAAATTAAGTGAAAGGACATTTGCTAATAGATTGTCAATGAATATTTTAACCATCTGATACTTCATTTTGATTTTATTTTCCATCAAAAGGAAATCCATACATAGGAAATTCATGGATCCAGATATCATTTATTTTATTTAAAGATTATTGTTTTTTTTATTTGAAGTAAAATTAACTTACAATATTATGTTTCAGATGTAAAATATAATGATTTAATATTTTATACATCACAAAGTGATTACCATGATAAGTCAGGTTAACAAAAGTCAATGTACAAACAATGTACAGTGTATCGAAACAGTGTATTTCGATATTACTAACTACATTCCTTATGTTGTACATGGAATACCGTGACAGTTATAGCCTGAAGTCCGTACCTCTTAAGCCTCTTCACCTATTTTAGCCATCTCTCTACCTCCAGCCCCTTTGCTCACCACCAGTTGTTAGGTCTCCCAGAGGTAAGCACTGGTGTTCAAGGCCAGATCTAATGAAGGCTTGTCCTCCTAGTGCTCATCCCCAGGGCTGGAGCACCCAGCGTGGGGTCTGAACTCCTCATATTATAGGGTGGATCTCTGCATTTATGACGTATCTCTGGTTTATGGGTACATGTGCCAATGGTATGGGTTCTAATTAGACCTTGAGTCTGCTCCTCCTCCCCATCCTTATGAGTTTTTTCCTTCACATCCCTAGTTAGAAGACCTGTTTTGTGAGCCTTCGGGTCGTTGTCAGACAGTGTTGTTCTATATGCAGTTGTAGTAGTGGTGTGTCTGGAGGGGAAGTAAGCTCAGAATCTTCCTACTCTACACACCATTGAAAGATAATTTACACTGAACTATGAGATAAATTTGATAAGATAAATTGATAAACTGGCTACTAATGAGAGCTAAAGATACATTCTAAAAATATCACTTGTATCATTTTGGATAAAAGTTAAACATGAATATTCAGAGCTGAAATGTCTTCACCATTTCTATTAACCTAATTCTGTGAGACTGATTACTGAAGCATCATTGAAACTAAACACAGATACACTGAAATATATTAGCCTACACAAATAATGTTGTCATCAATCCAACCTAATAAATTAGCATATAGAAATTCAGAAATCCATGTCACACCAAAAATTTAAAATATTGATATACACATTCTTCATGCAAAATATGCATAGATATTTAATATGCAGAATTGCTTTCAACTCAAAAAATTTTTTTACTTAAAACAGAAATAAAAATTGTAAATGTAATTGCAACTATATTAATCAAAGGAGATGGCAACCCACTCCAGTATTCTTGCCTGGAGAATCCCAGGGGCAGAGCCCGGTAGGCTGCCGTCTATGGGGTCGCACAGAGTTGGACATGACTGAAGTGACCTAGCAGCATACATATACTTCTGATAAACAGTATGTGCACTATTTTCTTTTCCCCTATGTTTTACTTATCCTGACTACATCTTTAATTTTATGAGTACTGAATCTGACAAAATGGAACATATATTATTTATATTTTTATTTCATGTTTTTGGTAATTTTCATTATATTTTTATAAAATTTTGGTGCCTGATGAATTGAAAGTAAAAATAGCTGGGCACTTCACCATCAATAATTTGAAAGCACTGTGCTACATTAATAAACCTTTGTGAGCTTCCATTTTCCCATTTACATAGAGAATATAGCAATGCCTGTTTTTTTAAGATGATAATTATGACAGCAGGAGGGAGATTCAGAGTAAACTAAAGAATTTTTAGGCTTTTCACAGTCTAATTCCTCTAATGCAGACACCCCTTTCCATAACCGATCTTTATAGCTAATCAAGTAGATTCTACTACTAATCGCTTACTGCCAGATTCATGATCTCCAAGGAAGATTCAGGATCAGGGACCAGGCTTGATCACTCAAGAGCTTCTGTGCAGCAGAGTTTTATTAAAGTGAAAAAGGGATAGAGAAAGCTTTTGACATAGACATCAGAAAGGGGACAGAGAGTGCCCCCCTCCCTAGTGTTAGCAAGGGAGTTATATACTTTTTTAATTAGTTATTACAATATATCAAAAGAATGTCTGAAGGCTGTAAAGATCTTAGAGATCTTTTATATAGCACTCCCATAATTTACATTTTAAGATAACAGGATTAGCCAGAAGGTTTTCAGGAAGGAGAAACTGTCCTCAAGCAGGATACACTGGTGTTATATAATCCTTACTTCAGTTCAGTTCAGTCGCTCAGTCATGTCCAATTCTTTGTGACCCCATGAACTGCAGCATGCCAGGCCTCCCTGTCCATCTCCAACACCCTGAGTTTACCCAAACTCATGTCNGTGTTATATAATCCTTACTTTAGTTCAGTTCAGTCGCTCAGTCATGTCCAATTCTTTGTGACCCCATGAACTGCAGCATGCCAGGCCTCCCTGTCCATCTCCAACACCCTGAGTTTACCCAAACTCATGTCTATTGAGTCAGTGATGCCATCCAGCCATCTCATGCTCTGCCATCCCCTTCTCCTCCTGCCCCCAATTCCTCCCAGTATCAGGATCTTTTCCAATGAGTCAACTCTTTGCATGAGGTGGCCAAAGTACTGGAGTTTCAGCTTTATCATCAGTCCTTCCAATGAACACCCAGGACTGATCTCCTTTAGAATGGACTGGTTGGATCTCCTTTAGAATGGGCTGGTTGGATCTCCTTGCAGTCCAAGGGACTCTCAAGAGTCTTCTCCAACACCACAGTTCAAAAACATCAATTCTTCAGTGATCAGCTTTCTTCACAGTCCAACTCTCACATCCATACATGACCACTGGAAAAACCATAGCCTTGACTAGATGGACTTTTGTTGGCAAAGTAATGTCTCTGCTTTTTAATATGCTATCTAGGTTGGTCATAACTTTCTTTCCAAGGAGTAAGCATCTTAATTTCATGGCTGCAATCACCATCTGCAGGGATTTGGGAGCCCAAAAAATAAAGTCTGACACTATTTCCACTGTTTCCCTATCTATTTGCCATGAAGTGATGGGACCAGATGCCATGATCTTCGTTTTCTGAATGTTGAGCTAAGCCAGCATTTCCACTCTCCTCTTTCACTTTCATCAAGAGACTCTCTAGTTCTTTTTACTTTCTGCCATAAGGGTGGTGTAATCTGCATATCTGAGGCTATTGATATTTCTCCCAGCAATCTTGATTCCAGCTTGTGCTTCATCCAGCCCAGCATTTCACAGGATGTACCCTGCGTATAAGTTAAATAAGCAGAGTGACACTATACAGCCTTATTGTACTCCTTTTGTTATTTGGAACCCAGACTGTTTTTCCATGTCCACTTCTAACTGTTGTTTCTTGACCTGCATACAGATTTCACAAGAGGCAGGTCAGATGGTCTGGTATTCCCATTTCTTTAATAATTTTCCACAGTTTATTGTGATCCACACAGTCAAAGGCTTTGGCTTAGTCAGTAAAGCAGAAGTAGATGTTTTTCTGGGACTCTTGTTTTTTTGATGATCCAACAGATGTTGGCAATTTGATCTCTGGTTCTTCTGCCTTTTCTGAATCCAGCTTGAACATCTGGAAGTTCACAGTTCCTGTCCTGTTGAAGTATGTGCTAAATAATTACTGTTGAAGACAGTTCATACATGATAAATACATACTGTAAAAGTATAGGGATAAATACAAATTAAAAATAGAAAGCTTAATTTTCCCTGTTGAAAATAAGAGGATACTCCTCTCTCTCTATTCTTTTAATATTTAGAAAACATTTATTGGAGTATAGTTGCTTTACAATGTTGTGTTAGTTCCTGCTGTGCAGCAAAATGAATCATCCGTACATATACATGTATCCGCTCCTTCTTGGACGTCCCTCCCATTCAGGTCACCACAGTGCATTAAGTAGAACTTCTTATGCTATACAGTATGTTCTCATTAGTTATCTAATTTATGCATAGTATCAATAGTGCGCATTTCTCAAGGCGTAGTAGCTCTACATCCCCAAGAGGTGTTCCAGAGGAGCTAATCTAGAACCACACAATCAAAACAAATACAGATACAAATGCAAGCAAAAGACTCATTTTTCTTCTTACAATCTATTTCTGAAAGTACTTGCTGTAATGCTGTTTTGTCATTTAACTTTTCTAACCATTCCTGAGCCTCTATGCTTCTGATCCTTTACCTTATTTTCAAGTACATGATCTTGATCTGACACCTGATTCTGCTCCTACGGTGCTGGCTTTTGTTTCTCTCATTGAATAGCAGTGTTACTTGTTCTTTCAATTACATCTGTTTTCTACTGTCACACTACCTACTGGATAAGCAGAGGTCTATTTTTAGCCCTAGAATGGGAGAACTCTTGAAAAATTTCCAAACAAGAATCAGAAGAGTATTTTTAATAATTATTATAATTGTTTATTAAGAAATAAGGAAATCTAGACATAAATCTAAAATCTCCCAGTTCTGCAGCTGCAAAACCGTAGCTAGAAAGCAGGCTTTCACAAGTACAATCAATTTTTTAATTTATTTGCTTTTCAGTTTTAACTGGAAGGCATAATATGGTTTGCAGAAGCAAATATTTAGATTATATATATATACCCTTCTAAATAGATCTTGGATAAACTATTCCCTAATGTGTAGGCTTATTTATTTTTAAAAACCATGAATTCTTAATAACAAAGCTGAAGAAAATAAAATCATCTCTATACATAACAGAAAATCAAAACAACAAAATAAATATTAAATGAAAATGCCTTGAGGTCACCAAGAGTCAGACACAACTGAATAACAACATTGTTTTCAGGAATAACTTGTATATTTGATACTTTAAATATTTTAATGATAAGAAAATGTATCGTACTCATACCAAAGTGTCTAGAAAAATACATCCGATTTAAACTTAAATGAGTGATTTAAACTGTTCTAAATATATAAACAGAATTGAAACATNCTTATTTATTTTTAAAAACCATGAATTCTTAATAACAAAGCTGAAGAAAATAAAATCATCTCTATACATAACAGAAAATCAAAACAACAAAATAAATATTAAATGAAAATGCCTTGAGGTCACCAAGAGTCAGACACAACTGAATAACAACATTGTTTTCAGGAATAACTTGTATATTTGATACTTTAAATATTTTAATGATAAGAAAATGTATCGTACTCATACCAAAGTGTCTAGAAAAATACATCCGATTTAAACTTAAATGAGTGATTTAAACTGTTCTAAATATATAAACAGAATTGAAACATTTAAGAAACATAATCAGCTTATTTATAACTTCAGTGAATATTATTTACTTTAGTGCTTTGGAAATTTAGTTTGGTAGTCAAATAATTTAAAAGAAATCAAATATATTAAACTTATAAATAATTTTATAATGTTAATTGGGTTTTGTTAAGTTTCACAATGACACCAAACATTAATCCAACTTTGTGTACATCAGGCTGCACACACTGAACTCATTCACAGCAGCTGTGGTACCACCTCATCTGGAACCAAGACACATTTGTTTGCTTACTCAGTATTTTCCATAACATTTAAAAACCATTGATTTTTACTTTTAAGCATAAATGGAGAGGTCATATTGTCTACTGTGCTATCATATTTTTCCAATTCTTCTGGCTTTGGTTTTCCTGGTCTTTTGGTTTTAATGGTTTTACACTCTAACCTTTTCTACACATCACGCTTCTATAACACCTTCTTGCCATATACATGAATGCTAAAACTAGCTTTGTGGTTTAAAATGATTAATTACTGACACCTGATAGTGAATATTTTTGTGCTAGCATTACTTGTATTGGCTCAATACATGGATCACTAATATGTTAGTAATTTGATAACTCAGAATATTTCATTCTATTTTGGGAGCACAGGGGCAGACATCCTAATTAATTGTATTTTACTTCAAGACAAATTATCATCCCTGTCCCATGCATGGTTCATTTTTATTTTATTTGTTAGTTTGGTTTTTTCTTTTATTAATTGTGTCATTCCCATATTCTACTCTTTCCCCAATTCTAAACAACTTTCCCCCATAAACAACTATTATATACTCTAATGTGTCTTGCACTGTTTGTACACTCTACTGCAAAATGTATATTGCTGTTATAAATACATATATATTACATTATATATATGTAATGGAAGAGAAAGAGGAAAGTGAAAAAGTTGGCTTAAAGCTCAACATTCAGAAAACGAAGATTATGGCATCTGGTCCCATCACTTTGTGGGAAATAGATGGGGAAACAGTGGAAACAGTGTCAGACTTTATTTTGAGGGGCTCCAAAATCACTGCAGATGGTGATTGCAGCCATGAAATTAAAAGACGCTGACTCCTTGGAAGAACAGTTATGACCAACGTAGATAGTATATTCAAAAGCAGAGACATTACTTTGCCGACTAAAGNCTCTCTGACCAGGAGAAATATTGAACATAATTACTGCTACCCGATTATCCTTTCCAAAATACTGCTTCCATCTGGGCACTCTGTGGAAAGAAAATAAATGGAAACAAAAGATCAATGTATTGTAGATAGCAAGGGCTTTGGGGTTTTTTTTCTTTTATTTACTTTTTTTAGTGGGAGTTGGGGGGCTGTGCTGGGTCTTTGTTGCTGCTCAGACTTTTTTCTAGTTGTAATATGGGCTTCTCATTGCAGAGGTTTCTCTTGTGCAGTACAGGCNTAGCAAGGGCTTTGGGTTTTTTTTTCTTTTATTTACTTTTTTTAGTGGGAGTTGGGGGGCTGTGCTGGGTCTTTGTTGCTGCTCAGACTTTTTTCTAGTTGTAATATGGGCTTCTCATTGCAGAGGTTTCTCTTGTGCAGTACAGGCCCTTAAAGGTATGCAGGCTTCAGTAGTTGCAGCACTGGGGCTCAGTAGTTGCAGATTTCGGGTTCCACAGCACAGACAGACCCAATAGTTGCTCCACAGCATGTGGGATTTTCCCAGACCAGGGACCAAAGCTATGTCTCCTGCACTGGCAGGCAGAGTCTTTGCCACTGAGCCACCAGGAAAACATGGGTATTTGGTTTTATGAAAATTTTGTTTGATATGTATTTGTGTGCATATGTATAAACTGACACCTAAGTGTGTGGTATTGTGCAATGATGTAAAATATATTGATAACTCTAGGTTAAAATCCTTTCATGGATCATAGCCTTATCAGAGCAAAAGGGCTTGCATAACTCACTGAAGCTATGAGCCAACCCATGCAGGGCCACCTAAGACAGACAGGTCATAGTGAAAATTTCTGACAAAGCATGGTCCACTGGAGAAGGAAATGGCAAACAACTCCAGTATTCTTGCCACAAGAACCCCAAGAACAGTATTAAAGGGCAAAAAGATATGACATCAGAAGATGAGTGCCCCCTACCCCAGTCAGAAGGTGTCCAATACACTGATAAGGAAGAATGGAAGGCAATTACTAAGAACTCTAGAAAGAATGAAGCATCTAGGCCAAAGAGGAAATAATGCTCAATTATTGATATGATATGTCTAGTGGTGAAAATAAAGTCCAATACTGTAAAGAATGATACTGCATATGAAACTGGAATGTTAGGTCCATGAATAAAGGTAAATCAGATGTGGTCAGGCAGAAGATGGTAAGAGTAAACATTGACATCTTAGCAATCAGTGAACTAAAATAGACGGGAATGGACTAATTTAACTCAGATGACCATTATATCTACTACTGTGGGCAAGAATCCCTTAAAACGAAATGAAGTAGTCCTTATTGCAAAATTTGGGCTTAAATTGAAGAAAGTAAAGGAAACCACTAGGCCATTCAGCTATGACCTAAATCAAATCCCTTATAATTATACAGTGGAGATGATGAATAGATTCAAGAGATTAGATTTGGTAGACGGAGTGTCTGAAGAACTATGGACAGAGAGGTTCATAACATTGTCCAAAACCATCCCAAAGAAAAAGAAATGCAAGAAGGTAAAATGGTTGTCCGAGGAATCTTTACAAATAGCTGAGGAAAGAAGAGAAGCAAAAAGTAAGGGAGAAAGGAAAAGACATACCCAAGTGAATGAAGAGTTCCAGAGAATAGCAAGGAAAGATAAGGCCTTCTCCAATGAACAATGCAAACAAGTAGAAGTAAACAACAGAATGGGAAAGACTAGAGATCTTTTCAAGAAAACTGGAGATATCAAGGGAACATTTCATGCAATGTTTTTCATTTTCATTCAACATTTCATACAAGGATGGGCATGATAAAGGACAGAAACAGTAATGACCTAATAGAAGCAACAGAGAGGTAGCAAGAATACCCAGAAGAACTGTACAAAAATGGTCTTAATGACCCAGATAACCACGATGGTGTGGTCACTCACCTAGAGCCAGATAGAAGTGTGAAGTCAAGTGGTCCTGAGGAAGCATTAAGTGTAAGTAAGAGTTAGTCTCTCAGTTGTGCCTGACTCTTTGCAACCCCATGGACTGCAGCCCACCAGGCTCCTCTGTCCATGAGATTTTCCAGGCAAGGATACTGGAGTGGGTTGCCATTTCTTTCTCCAGGGGATCTTCCTAATCTAGAGATCGAATCCAGGTCTCCTGCACTGCAGGCAGATTCTTTACCGACTGAGCTAGAAGGGAAGCCCTAGGAAGCATTACTACAAATAAAACTAGTGGAGGTGATAGAATTCTAGTTGAGCTATTTCAAATCCTAAAAGACGATGTGGTTAAAGAGCTGCAATCAATATGTCAGGAAATTTGGAAAGCTCAGCAGTGGCCACCAGACTGGAAAAGGTCAGTTTTCCTTCCAATCCCAAGGAAGGAAAGTGTCAAAGAATGTTCAAACTACCATACAATTGTGCTCATATTGCATGCTAGTAAGGTTATGCTCAAGCATAAACAATCCTTAAAGCTGGGTTTCAGCAGTATGTGAATCAAGAAATTTCAGATGTTCAAGCTGGATTTAGAAAAGGCAGAGGAACTAGAGATCAAATTGTCAACATTCACTGGATCATAAAGAAAGCAAGAGAATTCCAGAAAAACATCTACTTCTGCTTCACTGATTATGTCAAAGCCTTTGACTGTGTGGATCACAAAAAACTGTGGAAATTTTTTAAAGAGATGGGAATACCATCTCACCTATCTCCTGAGAAACCTGTATGTGGGACAAGAAGCAACAGTTAGAACAGGACATGGAACAATGAACTGGTTCAAAAGTGGGAAAGGAGAACAACAAGGCTGTATATTGTTACCTTGCTTGTTTAACTTCTATGTAGAGTATACCATTGGAGAAGGCAATGGCACCCCACTCTACTACTTTTGCCTGGAAAATCCCATGGATGGAGGAGCCTACTAGGTGGTAGTCCATGGGGTTGCTAAGAGTCAGACATGATTGAGCGACTTCACTTTGACTTTTCACTTTCATGCATTGGAGACGGAAATGGCAACCCACTCCAGTATTCTTGCCTAGAGAATCCCAGGGATGGGGGAGCATGGTGGGCTGCCGTCTATGGGGTCGCACAGAGTTGGACATGACCGAAGCGACTTAGCAGCAGCAGCAGCAGCGTACACCATGCAAAATGCTGAACTGCATGAATCACAAGCTGGAATCAAGATTGCCAGGAGAGATATCAACAACCTCAGATATGCAGATAATACCATTCTAAAGGCAGAAAGTGAAGAGGAACTAAACAGTCTCTTGATGAGGGTACAAGAGGAGAGTGGAAAAGCTGGCTTAAAACTCAACACTCATAAAACCAAGATCATGACATCCAGTCCCGTCATTTTAAGGCAAATATAAGGGGGAAAGTAGAAGCAGTGAGAGATTTTATTTTCTTGGGCCCCAAAATCACTGAAGATGGTGACTACAGCCATGAAATTAAAAGATACTTGCTCCTTGGAAGAAAAGTTATGACAAACCTAGACAGCATATTGAATAGCAGAGACATCACTTTGCCAACAAAAGGCCATATAGTCAAAGCTTTTGTTTTTCCAGTAGTCCAAAGAAAGGCAATGCAAAAGAATGCTCAAACTACCACACAATTGCACTCATCTCACATGCTAGTAAAGTAATGCTCAAAATTCTCCAAGCCAGGCTTCAATAATACGTGAACCGGGAATTCCCTGATGTTCAAGCTGGTTTTAGAAAAGGCAGAGGAACCAGGGATCAAATTGCCAACATCCGCTGGATCATGGAAAAAGCAAGAGAGTTCCAGAAAAACATCTATTTCTGCTTTATTGACTATGCCAAAGCCTTTGACTGTGTGGATCACAATAAACTGTGGAAAATTCTGAANAGAAAACGAAGATTATGGCATCTGGTCCCATCACTTTGTGGGAAATAGATGGGGAAACAGTGGAAACAGTGTCAGACTTTATTTTGAGGGGCTCCAAAATCACTGCAGATGGTGATTGCAGCCATGAAATTAAAAGACGCTGACTCCTTGGAAGAACAGTTATGACCAACGTAGATAGTATATTCAAAAGCAGAGACATTACTTTGCCGACTAAAGTCTGTCTAGTCAAGGCTATGGTTTCTCCTGTGGCCATGTATGGATGTGAGAGCTGGACTATGAAGAAAGCTGAGCGCCAAAGAATTGATGCTTTTGAACTGTGGTGTTGGAGAAGACTCTTGAGAGTCCCTTGAACTGCAAGGAGATCCAACCAGTCCATTCTGAAGGAGATCAGGCCTGGGATTTCTTTGGAAGGAATGATGCTAAAGCTGAAACTCCAGTACTTGTCCACCTGATGCAAAGAGTTGACTCATTGGAAAAGACTGATGCTGGGAGGGATTGGGGGCAGGAGGAGAAGGGGACGACAGAGGATGAGATGGCTGGATGGCATCATGGACTTGATGGACATGAGTCTGAGTGAACTCCAGGAGATGGTGATGGACAGGGAGGCCTGGCGTGCTGTGATTCATGGGGTCGCAAAGAGTCAGACATGACTGAGCAACTGAATTGAACTGAACCGAAACACATATTACAATTTCTTACTATTATATCTCACCGTATATAGGAAGGTACTGTAATACATATGTGTATGTTTGTATGTGTGTGTGTATACATTTTTCATTCATTGCCTTACATTATGTTGTTGTTGGTTCAGTCACTTAGTCATGTCTGACTCTTTGTGACCCCGTGGACTTCAAGCACAACAGGCTTTCCTGTCCTTCACTAGCTCCCGGAGTTTGCTCAAATAATGTCCACTGAGTCGATGATGCTATCTAACCATTTGATCATCGACTGCTCCCTTCTCTTTTGCCTTCAATCTTTCCTAGCATTAGAGTATTTTCCAGTGAGCCGGCTCTTAACATCAGGTGGCC
Source organism: Raphicerus campestris (assembly GCA_006410735.1). Taxonomy (NCBI): domain Eukaryota; kingdom Metazoa; phylum Chordata; class Mammalia; order Artiodactyla; family Bovidae; genus Raphicerus; species Raphicerus campestris. Next base: position 54,079 of record SJYW01041575.1, read on the forward strand.
AAAGTATTGGAGCTTCTGCAACAGTTCCCCAAATGAATATTCAGAGTTGATTTCCCTTAGGATTGACTGATTTGATCCTCTTGCTGTTCAAGGGACTCTCAAGAGTCTTCTCCAGCACCACAGTTCAAAAGCATCAGTTATTCGGCACTCAGCCTTCTTTATGTTCCAACTGTAACATGTGTACATGACTACTGGAAAAACTATATCTTGACTATCTGGACCTTTGTTGACAAAGTGATATCTTTGCTTTTTAATATGCTGTCTAGATTTATCATAGCTTTCCTTCTAAGGAGCAAAAATCTTTTAATTTCATGGCTGCAGTCACCATTCATAGTGAATTTGAAGCCCAAGAAAATAAAATCTGTCACTGTTTCCACTTTTTCCCCTTCTATTCATCATAAAGTGATGGGACAAGATGATATGATCTTAGTTTTATGAATGTTGAGTTTTAAGCCAGCTTTTTCACTCCCTTCTTTCACCTTCTTTAGAGGCTCTTTAGTTTCTCTTCACTGTCTGCCATTAGAGTAGTATCATCTGCATATCTGATGTTGTTGATATTTTTCTCAGCAATCATGATTACAGTTTGTAATTCATCTAGCCTGGCATTTTGCATGATGTACTCTGCATATGACTTAAACAGGTTGACAATATACAGCTTTTATGTACTCGTTTCCCAATTTTGAACCAGTCAGTTGTCCTATATAAGGTTCTAACTGTTGCTTCCTGACCCACACACAGGTTTCTCAGGAGACAGGTAAGGTAGTCTGGTACTCCCATTTTTTAAGAATTTTCTGCCACTTATTGTGATCCACACAAAGGCTTTAGCGTGGTCAGTGAAGCAGATGTTTTTCTGGGACTCCTTGGCTTTCTCTATGATCCAAGGAATGTTGGCAATTTGATCTGTTTCCTCTGCCTTCTCTAAATCCAGCTTATATGTCAAGGTTGTATATTGTCACTCAGTTTATTTACCTTATATGAAAAGTATATCATGTGAAATGCTGGGCTGGATGAAGCACAAGCTGGACTCAAGATTGCCGGGAGAAATATCAATAACCTCAGGTAGGCAGATGACACCACACTTATGGCAGAAAGTGAAGAACTAAAGAGTCTCTTGGTGAAAGTGAGAGTAAAAAGTTGGCTTAAAACTCAACATTCAGAAAACTAAGACCATGGCATCTGGTCCCATCACTTCATGGCAAATAAAATAGGAAACAATGGAAATACTGACAGACTATTTTCTTGGGCTCCAAAATCACTGCAGATGGTGACTGCAGCCAAGAAATTAAAAGAAGCTTGCTTCTTAAAAGAAAAGCTATGACCAACCTAGATAGCATATTAAAAAGCAGAAACATTATTTTGCCAACCAAGGTCCATCTAGTCAAAGCTATGGTTTTTTCCAGTAGTCATGTATGGGTGTGAGAGTTGGACTATAAAGAAAGCTGAGCACTGAAGAACTGATGCTTTTGAACTGCATTTTGGAGAAAACTCTTGAGAGTCCTTTGGACTGCAAGGAGATCAAACCAGTCAACCCTAAAGGACATCAGTCCTGAATATTCATTGGAAGGACTGATGTTGAAGCTGAAACTTCAATATCTGGCCACCTAATGTGAAGAACTGACTCACTGGAAAAGACCCTGACACNGCAAGGAGATCAAACCAGTCAACCCTAAAGGACATCAGTCCTGAATATTCATTGGAAGGACTGATGTTGAAGCTGAAACTTCAATATCTGGCCACCTAATGTGAAGAACTGACTCATTGGAAAAGACCCTGACACTGGGAAAGATTGAAGGTGGAAGGAGAAGGGGATGACAGAGGATGAGATGGTTGGATGGCATCACCAACTCAATGGACATGAATAGAGCAAACTCTGGGAGTTGGTGATGGACAAGGAAGCTTGGCGTGCTGCAGTCCATGGGATCACAAAGAGTTAGATATGACTGAGCAACTCAATGAACTGATTGTAGATGGATGGTCACTGATATAAAAAAATAAAATATAGGTTTTGCATCTATCTTGCATCTTGCAAAATTATTTTAATATCTTATTTCATGAAAGTTTGTATTATTTTATTGACTTTCCCAGGTATATGATTCAATCACCTGCAAATAATGGCAGTTTTATATTCTTTTTATTACTTTTTTCCTTTTCTTATTGTATTGGCCACTCTCGACTATATTTATAGATCTACAGATAGCACAGAACTATAGTATACTTTGGCAAACTTTTATCTGGTCCCAATATTAAAAAGAATGCATTCATTTTCCAATGTGAGATTATAAATTTCATGCCAAAGTTTCTAGTGAAGAAGTACAGAAAACTCAAATGTATAAGCAATGCTCATGAAGTGAAAGTAGGGGCTGAAAGTGAGAAGTATCCTAAATTTCACATGAGGGAGAGTAGTTTTTGCATTAATTTGAAAAAAAAAAAAAAGCCAATTCTCTGGAACATTGATGGAACAAAAAAATGTTTAGGATATTCCTGTGGCTCCTTGACATATGGAGTTAAAATGTCAGTATCATTTTATTCCTCAAACAGATAATTTGTGGATTTGTATTACTCCTTTTGTTGTTGTTGTTCAGTTGCTGAGTTGTATCTGACTCACTGTGACCCCAAGAACTGCAGCACTCCAGGCTTCCCCATTCTTCATTATCTCCCTGAGTTTGTTCAAACTGGAGTGCTACAGTCCATGAGGTTTCAAAGAGTCGGACACAACTGAGCATCTGAACTGAACTGTAAAGGTATTATTGTGCATGAAATTAACTGAGGGGCATTTTGAAGTGCACTTTTTACTCTTTCTATTTTCACCATATTTTATTGAAGTATAAATCTGCAATATTGTGTTAGTTTTAGGTATACAGCAAAGTGTGTGTGTGTGTGTGTGTGTGTGTGTGTGTGTGTGTAGATGTGTGTGTGTGTGTGTGTGTGTGTGTGTATGCTTAGTCGCTCAGTCATGTCTGACTCTTTGCGACCCCATGGGACTGTGGCCCACTAGGCTCCTCTGTCCATGTGGATTCTCCAGGCAAGAATACTGGAGTAGGTTGCCATGCCCTCCTCCAGGGGATNAGTTTTAGGTATACAGCAAAGTGTGAGTGTGTGTGTGTGTGTGTGTGTGTGTGTGTAGATGTGTGTGTGTGTGTGTGTGTGTGTGTGTGTGTGTGTGTGTATGTATGCTTAGTTGCTCAGTCATGTCTGACTCTTTGCGACCCCATGGGACTGTGGCCTACTAGGCTCCTCTGTCCATGTGGATTCTCCAGGCAAGAATACTGGAGTAGGTTGCCATGCCCTCCTCCAGGGGATCTTCCCAACCCTGGGATTGAACCCAGGTCTTTTGCATTGCAGGCAGATTCTTTACTGTCTGAGCCACCAGGGAAGCCCAAGAATACTGGAGTGGGTAGAGTATCCCTCCTCCAGAGGATCTTTCCAACCCAGGAATTGAACTGGTGTCTCCTGCATTGTAGGTGGATTGTTTATCAGCTGAGCTGTACATATATATTTATTCTTTTTTCAGATTACTTTATAGGTTATTGCAAGATATTGAATATAGTTCCCCTGCATCTATTTTCATCAGCAATATTGGCCATAATTTTCTTGGCAATTATTATTGCCAATTATTATTGGCAAAAATTATTGGCAATAATTTTCTTTTTTGTGTGTGATAGCTTTGTCTGGTTTCAGTATCAGGGTGATGGCAGCATCACAGAATGAGTTTAGGAGTATACCTTCATCTGCAACTTTTGGGAAGAATTTCAGAAGTATAGTTGTTAACTCTTCTCTAAATGTTTGGTAGAATTCACCTGTGAAGTCACTCGACCCTAAACTTTCATCTGTTGGGAGTTTTTAAACCATTATACTAATTCAATTTCAGTAATAATAATTGGTCTATTCATATTTTCTATTTCTTCCTGGGTCAGTCTTGGGAAATTGTACCTTTCTAAGAATTTATCCACCTTCTCTAGGGTGTCCATTTTATTGGCATAGAACCATTCATAGTAAAATCATGATCCTTTGTAATTCTTTGGAGTCATTTGTAACTTCTCCCTTTTCATTCCTGATTCTATTGACTTGGACCCTCTCCCCTTTTTTTTTTTTTTCTTTTCTGGATAAAGGTTCATCATTCTTTTTTCAGCTTTTCAAAGAACCAGCTTCTATATCATTGATCTTTGCTATTGTTTTCCTAGAGTATGGTTCATTTATTTCTGCTGTGATTTTTATGATTTCTTAGCTCTACTAACTTTGAGTTTTGTTTTTCTTCTTTCTTGAGATGCTTCCATCATACAATTAAGTTCTCTGAGATTTTTCTTGTTTCCTGGGGTAAGCTCGTATTGCTATACACTTCCCCCTTAGAAATGCTTTTGCTGTGTCCCATAGGCTTTGGATTGGCATGCTTTCATTGTCATTTGTCTCTATGTTTGTTTGGTTTTTTTCCTCTGTGATTTATTCAGTGATCCATTGGTTGTTTAGTGGCATATCATTTAGCCTCCATGTAAACATGGTAAAGAATCCACCTGCCAATGTAAAATTCACAGAAGATGCAGATTCATTCCCTGAGTCAGAAAGATCTTCTGGACCAGGAAATGATAACCTACTTCAATATTCTTGCCTGGAAAACTCCGTGGACAGAGGAGCCTGGTGGACTACAGTCCATGGAGATGGCAGTGTTGGACAGGACTGAACATGCACATTTGTGTTTTGGGTTTTTTGCATCTGGTGTCTGCCCCTTGTGGGTGTTGCTGGTCCAGAGGCACGTGAAGACTTCTTGGTAAGAAGGAACGGTACCTGCCCACTTGTGGGTGGAAGTGGGTCCTGGTCCTCTGGTGGGCAAGGCCATGTTTAGGGGCATGGTCTAGAGGTGACTGTGGGCTCAGGAAGTCTAGGCAGTCTGCCTGCTGTTGGTGGGTCTGTGTCCCCGCCCAGTTTGTTGTTTGACCTGAAGTGTCCACCAGCACTGGAGCCTGCAGGTTGTTCGGTGGGGCCAGGTCTTGGTGCCAAGATGTCAGCTTCCAGGACAGCTCATGCAGATGAGTGCCCCCCACCAATATGTCTGCCACCAGTGTTCATGTCATCAAGGTGAGTCACAGCCACTCGCTCCCACCTGCCTGGAGACTCAAAGACCAGCAGGTAGGTCTGGCCCAGGCTCCTGTCAAATTACTGCTTTTCCCCATGGTCCCTGCACACATGAGATTTTGTGTGCAACCTCTAAGAGTGAAGTCTCTATTTGCCCAGTCCTATAGAGCTCCTGTCATCAAGCCCTGCTGGCCTTTCAACCCAAATGCTCTGAGCTCTCTGATTCCCAGTGCCAGATCCCCAGGCTGAGGGGCCTGATGTGAGGTTTAGACACTCCTTTAAGTCTTTAGTTGTAGAAGTTTCTTATCTGGTGGTTTCTAATCTTTTTCATCAAAGGTTTCTCTGTAGTTATCTGTGATTTGGGTGTGCTCGTCAGAGGAAGTGAATTTAGGGTCCTCTTACTCTACCATCTTGGCCGCTCTCTCTCATATTACTTATTTTCTTTACTAAATTGGTGACTTAGTAGTAGATAATTCGCATTTAGATTATTTGATAGGTTTTAGCTTACTATTTCTCACATAAATTTTATCGTTCTTACTGTGAATACCTAGACAACTTTCAATGACACAGTAAGAGCTATCTCATTTCCATTTTACAATTGAATTCCTAATTAGAAAGTTTCAGAAAGCTGTACTTAATATTAATAAACAGTTCTCTGTATGTTAGCTCCTAAAAATACATAAGTCCCAACCCAAGTTATTTATGTCTGGGTAAATGCTTGATGTTTATATTGTCTCCATTGAGTTGTGTTCATATATCCCATTATTCTCTGTTTTCCTACTCTTCTGTACAGAAATTGGATGCATTTATTATCTTTCACTATCAGGTTTTCTAAAGAAGCATTTATAATCATTTCTGATTTTTAAAAAGGCAGCTATATATTATGATAAACAGTATTGGTAACATTCCCTTATGAAACATTGAAGATGAGATATGCATAGCATTGTAAATTACTTTATAGTTTTCAAAATATTTACATATATTAATAAATACCGTAAGCAACCATATATATTACAAATGTGAAATAAAATTATTTTAAATGCAAGTAATAAAATCTCAACTCATAAAAGCATAAATAAGAAAGGGCAATTATTGGAAAGATACTGAATTAGTTTCCAGAGGTGAAAAAAAAATAATCTTAGAAACAAAGACCTTTCTGGGGAATCACAGGACCCAAAACCAGACGCTTATGATTATTAGAACTGTTCTTTCTATGAAAAGCCCTGTCTGCAATTGTTATACATGTTTATATGGTTATTATTATTCAGATTTCTTTATTTGCTATATCTTCCTTCTCTTGTGATTGGTTTACAGTGTATCTCTGATCATAGATAGAAAACTCAATGATTTGTAACTACAGTTGGCCATCTAGTCTAGAACTTACTTGTATAATCTTTAGTTTCGATTTTCTTATTATAAATTTTTTATGTTAATTCTTCAAAATGTAGAATAAGAATTGTATAAACAGTTTTAATTACTCTAAACCTATAAACTGATTAATTGGTTGCCAGATTTAAAAGAAAATTGATCAAGGTATTATAACTTGAAAGCATTTATATTGTTACCCAGGTACAGAATTAGAACATGAGGCCAAGCATTTCTCTCCCTGAAGTCATCACAGCAACCCTTGTAAAACCTCAGACCTGCTCTCTTTATTGCCTTAGTACCTCTTTTTAAACATTTTTACAAAAGAATGTTTATTAGCAAAACTCTATTTGGTTCATTATTATGTTCATTCAATTCTATTGAATATTACATATTCATTACTACATTTGCTAAATTAAAACATTTTTTCACTTTCATATTTAATTTATTACATTTTCTTTTCACAAATGAATTCTAGGCTTCTTATGGTGACAAATATGAAGAGTACTGGTAGTACAAGGGACTGTGTGTTTTGTTTACCCTGAGAAAGTTTCCAGAAAGTGAGAAGATATGATACATTGAATTATGATAAACTAAGTAACGTGTTTATTTTGTATTTTTTTGCCTTTCCTTCATTTAGGGGAAAATTCTGAAATCTCATATCATTATACTAACAGGATAAAAATAAAAAAAATTTAAGAATTTCCCTTTAGGTTAAAGGGAAAAATGGGGAACCAAGTTTGTGGAGGGGTTATACAGTGTTGGGTGGTAAGCATGGAAATCAGTGTAAGAGAAATTCAAAGATAAGGGAGCAACTACAGGGATGTGAAACCATATGTAAAGCTGCTTATCACTCTCCAGTCTCTTTGATGAACACCTTGTTTGGTCTGGCTATCCCTGGTGGCTCAGAGGTTAAAGCGTCTGCCTGCAATGTAGGAGACCTGAGTTCAATCCCTGGGTCAGAAAGACCCCCTGGAGAAGGAAAGGACAACCCACTCCAGTATCCTTGCCTGAAGAATCCCATGGACAGAGGAGCC
>SJYW01041575.1:74764-85542 GCA_006410735.1 Raphicerus campestris
ACTTTGCCAACAAAGGTCCGTCTAGTCAAGGCTATGGTTTTTCCTGTGGTCATGTACAGATGTGAGAGTTGGACTGTGAAGAAGGCTGAGCGCCGAAGAATTGATGCTTTTGAACTGTGGTGTTGGAGAAGACTCTTGAGATTGCCATGGACTGCAAGGAGATCCAACCAGTCCATTCTAAAGGAGATCAGCCCTGGGATTTCTTTGGAAGAAATGATGCTAAACCTGAAACTCCAGTACTTTGGCCACCTCATGTGAAGAGTTGACTTAGTGGAAAAGATCCTGATGCTGGGAGGGGTTGGAGGCAGGAGGAGAAGACGACGACAGAGGATGAGATGGCTGAATGGCATCACTGACTCGATGGACGTGAGTCTGAGTGAACTCCAGGAGATGGTGATGGACAGGGAGGCCTGGTGTGCTGCGACTCATGGGGTCACAAAGAGTAGGACACGACTGAGCAACTGAACTGAACTGAACAGTATTAAGGAGAACATGTAACTTTTTAATCTGGAACACTGCTATTTAGAATATCTTCCTACATTTAGGCACTCTCCACAAACAATGGATGGATACTTGATTTACGGTGCATCTGAAGTGCCTATATTTTGTTGCTTCTACAGTTTTTCCAATTTCAAAAATTAATTAACTAAGGGAAAAAAGATTCTTCTCAAACAACAGAAAAAGCATTCTTAGCAAAACCAATACAATGTTATAATTAGACTATGTCTATGGTATCTTGGTTGCTATGCCAACCGCACTTCACTTTGTCACCCAGTCAATACTAAACACATTGGTGCCAGATTCCCCTCTCAGCCTCTTTTTTGGCATCCTCCTTCTCGAGTACTAGTGAAGCAATGACCCAACACTAAAAACACTCTTCATTGTAGTTTCTACTAGTATGTCATCATTGCTTCTCATGGTTCTCTTATATGAACAATTCACTTTAATCAAACTGTTCAGCTTCCCCTTTAACATTTCACACACATTTCTATGTGTCTTTCCCTTTGCAATTTTCTGGTCAAAATACACTTCTTTTATTTAAGTTTAACTCTTAATTCAAAAGTCATTAAAATCTCAGTATTTTTGTCAAAATATCTTTCACTGTTTATTTTCATAAGCTATCTTAGTGAAATTATTTTTATCACCCATTTAGCATGTAGCTGATGACCTTCTGGCATCATTTTATGTTGGCATTTATCATATATAAGTATATAAATTACATTCCAAATATATGTATTATCTTCATATTCAGTCTGTTTATTTGAGGGTAAAGTCATGCCAAACTTTTATTTCCTTTCCTTACTCATTTTTGAGTCCCAAGTACCATTGCATAGAGTAGGAAAACACTATGCATTGAGCAAAACAGTTAGTGTCTGATTATAATGCTTATATAAAGGAATATGTTTTCTCTTAAAGTTAATGCTTAGATAATATAACTATCTTTATGGAAAAATAACATATTTTTACTTGGGTGAAACATGAATGATGATCATTCCTAAAATCAACATAACTGTCAGTGTCTTCACAGCCCAGTTGGGAAGATTTATAAAAGAACTATTTGTTTCAACAGCAAATGTTTTCCACTTGAGAAGTGTTAGCAGATCCTGAGGCATAAACATACACATTGGAGCATGAAAAGTTTTCTCTGCAGTTTGTGTGTTACAATTGTGGGAGTTGTTGTGGCAGATGACACTTTTGCTTAACAAAAGCTGTTAAAGTTGCTTGGACCCACTGCAAAATTTGGCTATGGATGAAGTTTGTATTTTTTCATATAGGACTATTTGGTACATTTTGAGACAGACCTTTTCTCTGTAAACCACTGTAACCCACACTNACTTTTGCTTAACAAAAGCTGTTAAAGTTGCTTGGACCCACTGCAAAATTTGGCTATGGATGAAGTTTGTATTTTTTCATATAGGACTATTTGGTACATTTTGAGACAGACCTTTTCTCTGTAAACCACTGTAACCCACAATGAGCCAGATCCACAAACTTTTAAAATTCTTTGGAATATTCCAAACTGATTTCATCTGATTGACTTTCATTGAGTTATAGCCATCCAAAGGGTTCTTTAGGTTAGTATTAGGAAGAATACCAACAAGGTTATTCAGAGAGCAGGTATGGTATGGCCAGAGGAGCACTGATGGTGAAATATAAAGCTTGCTTTCAGCAGAAAAAAAGTAGGCTACACATAGATCTATCATATACAAGAATTTGTTATATGCTTCCAGGGGCAATAGAACAGTATTATTCTTTAAACGGCCTTGGGAGTTTATTAGCAATGTTGAGAAAAACATATTTTATATACAAGATATATTTTAAATGATTAGTGTATGTTTGTACAAAACTATTAAAATTTTATGAAAATGAATGAAAATTCTTTAACTGTTTATTGTATATTGGAGTATAGTTGATNTGACTAATTTTTGAAGGCCAAGAAGTAGTAAGTGCAAGTAACAGATATAGGCAATATAGATTGATACTTGCTATTTGAGTTTTACTCAGTTTCTTAAGTCCTTAAGACCTGTACAAATGAATATTAAAAACTACAATACAGTAAAGCTTCCCTTTAAGAAAAAAATTTTTTTAAATCACACATTTGATTCTTTCCTTAGAAAAAGAATTGCATTAAAGTAAAGTGAAAGCAAATCTCTTGAACCTGAAAATTAAACAAAATACATCAAGGTTTGTTCTTACATGATGCTATGTTTATTTTTGCTCCTAAGGAGCAGATGTGTAGAGTCCAGGACACTGCAGGGAAAAAAAATTTGCCACCCTAAAATGTATCTCTTTGGCATGTGGATTATATTGAGCTGGAAATAATCAAGACTCAGGAAGAATCTTTCACCTTCCTGCTGACTGCTGACATACTTTTAGATGAGAGAGCCTTTTCCCAGAACGGAGCTTCCCAGGTGGCACTGGTGGTAAAGAACCCACCTGCCAACACGGGAGATACAAGGGACGTGGGTTTGATCCCTAGGTCGGGAAGATCCCCTGGAGAAGGAAATGGCAACCCACTCCAGTATTTTTGCTTACAGCATCCCATGGACAGAGGAGCCTGGCGGGCTACAGTCCATGGGGTNAGATACAAGGGACGTGGGTTTGATCCCTAGGTCGGGAAGATCCCCTGGAGAAGGAAATGGCAACCCACTCCAGTATTTTTGCTTACAGCATCCCATGGACAGAGGAGCCTGGCGGGCTATAGTCCATGGGGTCACAAAAAGTCTGATACTACTGTAGTGACTGAGCATGCACACACACACATACACACACTTTTCAGAATAGAATTTGTACCAGAGATATGTGACAAGGGGCCAGATGTGGCATCATTTTTATGCTGGCATATATCATATATAAACATAAGTATATATTATATATGATATGTGATAGGCTAGATGTGGTGGGGGAACTCAGGAGGGCCTGGAGCTTAGATGTTGTCCCACTATCTCCACCTAGCCCAGCAAAAACATATCAAACATCTGCTTTTCTATCTCCATGTGAATTTCCCCCCCACCCCAGCCTTGAAGTTCCAAACCACTACCCCAGCAACCTCTTTTGTTTTTAGCCGAAGGTGGTATTTAAGGTAATGGCTTTGGCCATTTTGGCAAGTTATACTCAGTTTTCCGAGATCTCTCCCTTTTATATAAATGCTATTAAACTTTTAATTTTCTTCTATTAATTTGTGTCATGACAACTTAATTCTTCAGCCAGACAGAGGAACTAGAAGAGTGGAGGGGGGGAGGGATTTTTAATCTTGACAGCATGGGTGCCAGGGTTCAACACTGCCATCTGAACATCACCCATCCCCAGGATGCTGCAGTTAAGAGATCTGGGAAACTGACTAAAGCTGGCAGAAAGTCAAAATTCTTATCCATTAGTCAGTCTCCCGTATCTCTGCCTACGGGATCAGTTGGAAATAAGAATGGAAACAGTCCCTTTTTCTATTTCTAAAATTATATTAGCAGGAGAAAATATTTGTGGAGCTGGTTCATTAGACTCAGCAACTCTTGGGAAATTTAGTAGAGTACTTTAAGTTTGTTGATTCTTTTTCCTCCCAGAGGTGGTCATTGTTTTTCTTTGTGTTCTTGACGTCATTTGTCATAAGGAGGAAAAACCCTTGGTCTAATTAGGTTTTTCTTTGGTTGTGTTCTATGTCTTGCGAACACCCGGGGCTGATTCATGTCAATGTATGGCAAAAACCACAATATTGTAAAGTAATTAGCCTCCAATTTAAATAAATTACTTAATTTAAAAAATCATCAAAATCAAAATCTGATTCTTTGAAAAGTTCAGTAATTGAAAGCAACCTAAATGTCCATTAACAAAGGAATAGGTAAAGAAGATGTGGTACATATTTTTTAAAAATGTTTTTAATTGGATTGTAATTGTTTTATAATGCTGCATTAGCTTCTTCAGTGTAACAATGTGAATCAGCTATAAGTACACATATATCCCCTCCCTCCTGAGCCTCCCTACCCTCCCACCCCTCTAGGTCATTACAGAGCACCGAACTGAGTCTAGCGGCTCCCTACTAGCCGTCTCTTTTATACATGACAGTGTATGTCAATGTGACTGTCTCAGTCGTCCCACCCTCCCCTTCCCCCTCTGTGTCCACAAGCCCCTTCTCTGCATCTGCATCTCATTCCTGTCCTGCAAATAGGTTCATCAGTACCATTTTTCTGGATTCCATACATATGAGTAAATATACAATATTTTTGTTTCTCCTTCTGACTTACTTTACTCTGTCTGACGGACTCTAGGTTTGTCTGCATCGCTAAAAATGACCCATTTTTGTTGCTTTTTGTGGCCGAGTAATATTGCATTGTGTACATGTACCACACCTTCTTTATTCATTCATCTGTTGATGGACATTTCGGTTGCTTTCATGCACTGGGATACATGTGTCTTTTTGAATTACCATTTTCCCTGAGTACATGCCCAGGCTTCCCAAGTGGCACTAGCAGTAAAGAACCTGCCTGCCAAGGCAGGAGACATGAGAGAGGTGGATTTAATCCCTAAGTTTGGAAGATCCCCTGGAGGACGACATGGCAACCCACTCCAGGACAGAGGAGCCTAGTAGGCTACAGTCCCTAGCGTCGCACAGAGCTGGACATGACTGAAGTGAGGCATGCACGCACACTGGGTATATGCCCAGTAGTGGGACTGCTGGGTCATATGGTAGTTTTATTTTTAGGTTTTTTTTCAGGAACCTCCATACTGTTCTCCATAGTGGTTATATCAATTTATGTTCCCACCAACCGTGCTAGAGGGTTCCCTTTTCTCCACACCCTCTCCAGCATTTATTGATAGTAGATATTTTGATGATGGTCATTCTGGCTACTGTGATGTGATACCTCATTNATTTATGTTCCCACCAACCGTGCTAGAGGGTTCCCTTTTCTCCACACCCTCTCCAGCATTTATTGATAGTAGATATTTTGATGATGGTCATTCTGGCCACTGTGATGTGATACCTCATTGTAGTTCTGATTGGCATTTCTCTAAAAATGACCGATGTGGAGAATCACGTCATGCCTTTGTTGGTGAGAATTTACCTTGTTGACCAGTAAGAAAACTATTTCCGGTCTCAGCTGTCCAGAAGTGACACATAACAGCGTGCTCTGGGCAGCCATTTAAATAGACTGGGATTATGAACAGTTGCAACTGTGTATGTTTCCGACTATTGTCTCTTTGTCAGACTGTGCCACAGCGCTCAAGGGAGCTTATCATCAGGGGTCCCAATCCATAGGAGTCTTTTTCATCTCCACCTTTATTGCCTCGCTAGGTCCCTTGTGCAAGAAAGGCCTTTACTTGTTCAGACTATTATTGGATATGAACTTTCTGGATCTTGTGAGGGACACATCCTTCTCATTCTCATGGGATGCCCAATTTCACCCATGGTTAAGCCATAAAAAAAGTTTACTGGATTAAGTCACTATTATGATCCTAACTAATTAGTGGCCAGATGATGGAGCCTTTGAATTGGAAAAACTTCTAAACTGGAAAATTTTTAGAAAGCTGTTATCATAAGCAACTGATATACTGGTACCTATTAAAAGACCAGACTATAAGGTAGAACTACCATATAACCGAGCAATTCCACTCCTGGGAAAACACAATTCAAAACAATACATGCACCCCAACGTTCACTGCAGCACTCTTTATAATACCCAGGACATGGAAGCAACCTCATGGTCCATCAACCATAGAATGGATAAAGAAGATGTGGTAAATATACATAACAGAATATTGGCCATTGAAAATGAATGAAGTAATGCCATTTTCAGCAACATGGATGGAACTAGAGATTGTCATACTGAGTGAAGTAAGTCAGACAGAGAAAGATAAATATTATATATTGCATATATGTGGAATCTTAAAAAAAGGCTATAGATGAACTTATCTGCAAAACATAAATAGAATCACAGATGTAGAAAACAAACTTATGGTTACCAGAGGGACTAAACTGAGAGATTGGGATTGCCATATATACATAGTACTATATATAAGGTAGATAGTCAATAGTACCTACTATGTATCACAGGGAGCTCTATTCAGTACTGGGTAATAACCTATATGGGTAAATAATCTGAAAAAGAATGAATAAATGTATAACTGAATCACTTTGCTATATACTTGAAACTAAGACGACATTATAAAAATCAACTATACTCTAATAACAGATTTTTTAAAAAAAGAAAACAGTGTGAATCTGTACTAATAGTACCATAGTGTCCAGAAAATTCGCTAAAACCAATCAATTATTATACATTTTAAGGTGGCAAACATTGATCAGGGCACTGGAAATAATATTTGACACAACTGACATCCCTTGTTCTCAGGGAGCTTATAACCTCCTGCTGCTGCTGCTAAATCGCTTCAGTCATGTCCGACTCTGTGCAACCCCATAGACGGCAGCCCACCAGGCTCCCACATCCCTGGGATTCTCCAGGCAGGAGTACTGGAGTATGTTGCCATTGCCTTCTCCGTATAACCTCCTGAGACTGACCTCTGACTTACTTCACTCACTACACATAAACATATATATAATCATAAACTGTGATGAACACTGTAAAGAAAAAAACACAGGGAGCCTACCACAAGGAGACCATTATCTGGAATGGGATCTCAGGGGAGAATTTTCCTGAAGCAGAGTTAACATGTATGGTGTGAGTGTGTGTGAGTGTATGTATTTGGTAAAAGATCCACAGACTGAGGACAACATATGGAAAGGTTCTGAAAGCGAAAAGTCTACAGCCCATTTGAGGACAGAAGTGCCAGCTAAAGCAGGAAGATGGAGAGCCAGGAGGAGACGGATGGGGACTAGAGCATGGAAAGCCTACTGAGCCAGTGATGGATTTGAGTCTTTCTCTGCAGATGTGATTTAAGCAGAAAAGTCCTATGACCAGATGTGCATTTTTAAAACTCACTCAGGCTACAATATGGAGAACACAGACAGAAAAAAAGCAGAAGGAAGGAAATCAGCAGTGACATGGTTGTAATAGTCCAGTGACTATTGTAATAGGCAGTGACGATGGCAGCTTAGACCATGAGGCAGTGTTGTTGGAGCAGCAGGGGGAGACTAAGAGGCATTTAAGAAACTACCACCATATCTTTGTGGTTTAGGGATGGATTTGACGAAGGGGCTGAGGGAAAGATGGATCAGTGATGCTATCTAAACCAACTTGCTTCTTTTTGTTTTGAGGGGGAGATGGGGTAGGGAATTCTTTTAATTGCTGTCTCTTTTATTCTGTAACAGTCCCCCTTCCTTTTATTTGCTGGGAAAATTTACCAGCATTCCTTTTATGTTGAAAAATCTGGGTCTTTGGACCTTTAGAGTGTTGAGTATCTCATATTTGCATTTGATTTCTTCCTCGTCCTATTGATTACCTTTTTCCTATATCTACTGAGTTTCCCATAAATGATAGCTCTGAGGGCTCCATTGATTCTGATTCTTTTTTTTTTTTTCCTTTTGACTAGACTACTTCATAGGTTGCACTGGGCATGTCCTATTATATCACATCCTGATATAGCAATGTACTAGTAAGAGTGCCTTTAGTGATACTGGAATTCGGAGTGGAATGGGGTCACCATGACCCTCTCCATATGAAGTTCCTCTCTCACCTTTTTAATGGTTCTAGCATCCAGTGGGAGAAGGCAATGGCACCCCACTCCAGTACTCTTGCCTAGAAAATCCCACGGATGGAGGAGCCTGGTGGGCTGCAGCCCATGGGTCACTAAGAGTCAGACACGACTGAGTGACTTCACTTTCACTTTCATGCATTGGAGTAGGAAATGGCAACCTACTCCAGTGTTCTGCCTGGAGAATCCCAGGGATGGGGGAGCCTAGTGGGCTGCCATCTATGGGGTCGCACAGAGTCGGACACGACTGAAGTGACTTAGCAGCAGCAGCAGCAGCAGCATCCATTGATGGTGGTCACCTCAATGTCCTCAGAACTAACTTAGAATAGAAGCACACAGAAATTTTAGCAAAACATGAGTTGGACTCCATTGCCCAAGCTTTTTAAATTTTCCTCCAGCTGTTTTGGGTACATCTTCTCAATGGCTGCTTTAATTCTTCTGACTCAAAATGTAAATATAAACGTCCTACCTTCTGTCCCCTTTCTTTTCTCTCTGGTAAATTATATCACTCCTTGTGAACACCTATCTATGCAAAAATATCATACAGTCAGAACAGGAGCTTCATTCTGAGTGGCAATTTTCAGTTGCCAACTGATCCCTTATTCTGCCATAAATCACACATGTCACCTTAATTTCCAAACCACCTTTCAGACCCCTCGCTTTCTGCCACGGATATCATGATTCTCTCAATCAACATTGACAACAACTCCTCCTTCCCCTCCCTCACTATCTACATCAATAAGTTGACAACTTTGTGCAATCTCCCTCCAACATATCATTCTCATTTTTCTCTTTCCAAATTGCTGCCACCCCTCTAGCACAGTCCATTATCTCTTGCCTAAACTATTGGAAATATCCTTTTAATGGCTCTGCCAGTTTCCAGGCTCTGCTGTGTGCAGTCCATCTTGAAAGTAGGGCTGGAAAACACTCCTGCAAAAACATCTAGAGTCAGTCATATACTTGCCCTGCTCAAATAGCTTCACTTGCTACCCACCAACCACCAAAAGAAACAAAAGCTGTTCATGCCACATTCAACCATCACGTCTGCCTCTACAGACATTGTTCCACCCATACATTACCCAGGCCTGCACAAGTTCCCTTCCCTTCTCTGACTTTACCACTCTATGGGAGTAATTATTGTGCTTTCTTTCATAGCTGTTGTTTAGCCTACATAAAAATAGATGCACTTTTTTTTTTTTCCTCTCCCTTGCCACTCACCTGCTTGAGCTGGGACCTGGTCTTCTCCTGCCCTTGGAGTAGGATTTACACCATCAGTTACACTGGTTCTCAAACCTTCGAAGGGACTAGAATTAAACCACTGGTTTTCTTAGGCCTCTAGTTTGCAAATGGAAGATGACATGATTCTCAGTCTCCATAATTACTCATTTTATCTGGGGACTTAAAGCGTTTTTTGATACGAATAATAAATCAACAGGTTTAAACAGAAAGCATTTGCTTACATGTAACTTTGGTGGTTCTCATATTACCCGGTTTTCATTATTTTAGATTGTCAGAATCTATAGAACCTAAGCATGATCATAGCTTTCTATTTTGGTTTCTATTGGTTAAATCTATTCTATGGATATCAATGGAAATCAAAATGGAGCAAATTCTATTTCCATGCCTTTTAATTATTAGCATTTTAAAAGATATCCAGCCAGATTATTTATTCATCATAAATTGAAAGTCAAAGTTTCTATCCTGTTTTTATTAGACAATTAATGCCTTATTGAACAACTAAAACTTAAAATACAAATGTGTGAAAATAAAAAACTACTTTTTATAGTGCATCCTTAAGTAAGCCAGTGTTACTGATTTCACAAATAGTTATTTGCATTTTCCTTAAATTTATAAAAACATGCAAAACTATACAGGGCCCTACCGTTCTATTCTTCTATGCATTTTTTTGGACAAAATGGAGCTGGAATCACTTCAGTAATGCCTTCTATCTACTGAACTTAAAAGATAATTTTTGTTGAGCTATAACTGACATAACATCTTATTAGATTCTGGTATACAGCATAATGAGTTATAATTTAATCATTTATATACACTGCATAATGATCACCATACAAGCCTAGTCAACATCTGTCATCACATACAACTGCAGGGCTTTTTCTTGTGATGAGAATTTTAAGATTTACTCTCTTGGCAACTTATAATATGTAATACAACTTAATATGTAATACAGTATTATTTTAAGATTTACTCTTAAGAATTTTAAGATTTACTCTCTTAGCAACTTAATATGCACTACAGTATTATTAATTATAGTTGTAATGTGGTATATTACATCCCCATGACTTATTTATTTCATTAGAAGATATTATTTTTAATTATAGCACCATAATACTCCATAGTTCTGTAACATACTCAGCCATTATTAATAAATACTGGCTGTTTTGACTAATTTTATAATTATTTTCATGATTAAATATTTTTATATGTAAAATATATATATGCACAAAGACATACATTTGGAGAACAATTTGGTTTATAAACAGATCATATTATACATATAAAATATATATATATTATTATGTAACTAGCTTTTCTCATATAATTCACCTAGACTTCTTTCATCCCAATATATAGAGATTTGCTTCATTCATATTAATAACAGCCTTAGATTCAGT
>SJYW01041575.1:104580-128089 GCA_006410735.1 Raphicerus campestris
CTGATTCCTAGAATGTCGACGTTCACCCTTGCCTTCTCTTGTTTGACCACTTCCAATTTGCCTTGATTCATGGACCTGACATTCCAGGTTCCTATGCAATATTGCTCTTTACAGCATCGGACCTTGTTTCTATCACCAGTCACAGCCACAGCTGGGTATTGTTTTTGCTTTGGCTCCATCCCTTCGTTTTTTCTGAAATTATTTCTCCACTGCTCTCCAGTAGCATATTGGGCACCTAATAACCTGGGGAGTTCCTCTTTTGGTATCCTATCATTTTGCCTTTTTATACTGTTCATGGGATTCTCAAGGCAAGAATACTGAAGTGGCTTGCCATTCCCTTCTCCAGTGGACCACGTTCTGTCAGACCTCTCCACCATGACCCGCCCATCTTGGGTTGTCCCACAGGCATGGCTTGGTTTCACTGAGTTAGACAAGGCTGTGGTCCTAGTGTGATCAGATTGACTAGTTTTCTGTGAGTATGGTTTCAGTGTGTCTGCCCTCTGATGCCCTCTTGCAACACCTACCATCTTACTTGGGTTTCTCTTACCTTGGGTGTGGGGTATCTCTTCACAGCTGCTCCAGCAAAGCACAGCCACTGCTCCTTACCTTGGACAAGGGGTATCTCCTTACTGCCGCCATTCCTGACCTCTGAAGCTTCACCCCATTCAATAATGGTTGAATAGATCCAAACTGGGGAGACCCAAGTGGAAGGACTACAAACTTGGAAGAGTTAGACAGGCCACATTTCACCAAACCATAGGCAGAGTAGAGGAAGAAGAGAGGAGAGAGAGACAATTATTTGATATCTGTGACCGGACCACATATATCTATGATCCCATGAAAGAGGAATTCTCTCTACTCAGTCTCTGGAGAAAATATATATCATCCAAGTTCCTGGAGGAATAAGACTTGTGAGAGCATAGAACAAGATAGAGATTGCTCCTAATTCTAAATTACAAACAGATCAACAACAATCATGTCAGAAGGAAGTCTATCTGATATAGACATTAAAATAAGCCACATCCTCTCTTTCGATGCATAAAACCTTTAGAGTGAGATTAAAGTTTTTTAATCACATTCCCTCATATTCTTGGCTTCCCAGGTAGCTCAATGTTAAAGAATCCACCTGCCAAAGCAGGAGATGCAAGAGACATAGGTTTGATCCCTGGGTGGGGAAGATCTCCTGGAGAAGGAAATGGCAATCCACTTCAGTATTCTTGCCTGGAAAATCCCATGAACAGAGGAGCCTGGTGTGCTAGTGTCCATGAGGTCACAAAGAGTCAGACATGAGTCTTCTTACTGAATATCAATTCTCCTGTAAGTCAATGTGCAAAATTATCTGTCAATACAGACCATCTGCTCGTCCTGCTATATGGTGATATTAATTTTCATTCAGGTTCTGAGGTTACTAGCTTCCAAAAGGAGAATTACTATGAATAAATTCGGGATGGAAGTCACTCATGGAATTTAAAGTCAGAAGTTAGCCTTAAGATCCTCCCTAAACTGGATCCCACATTACCCAGGATGGTAGGCTCAGAAAAAAAGGATAAGAATTTGTTACAGGTGTGTATATTACAGGTGAAGCATAAAGGTATACATATTTTAAAGGACAGAGTCTTTGCAGGTCCTCAGTGCCTCAGAATTTGAGGGAAAGAAAGGACTTTCCTTAAGAGAGTTCCTTTCTCTTTCCTCCCTGGCCCCAGTGAAGGGTAAAAAGATACCTATTAACCCAAAACATTTTCTCTGTTGCACTCACCTAGTTGGTGTTGTGGTCATAGAAAAACAAAAGCAAAACAAAATAAAACTTTTGTGTGTCAGTGACTGTCTCCCCTCAATAGAAAACCCATTCCTGCCAAGCCAAAGCTCAAGGATTATTCATCTTTGTCATTTTCTCCAACCTCTCTGCAACCCTTTTCAATCATCTGTTATGGTTCATTGTCCTTACACTTAGGGAGCATCCTGCCAGTGCAAGCTAAGAAGTCAGAGTGAACTGATGCTGATTTTTACAAGCCCAATGCTATTCTCTGTGTCAGACCCAACCCTTCTTTGAGAACCTGTAATGCATTTAGCCCATTTCCAGGAATTTGAAAAGATTCAGTATTAGTATTATGCATCTGTCCCACTTAAGACTATAAACAATGTGAAGAAAGCTGCAAGATCCACACACAAAAAAAAAATTAATAGAAGACTTTATACAAATTCTTAAATAAGTTAGATAGGAATTTAGAGAAAATGTGCCAGTAAGGATTGCAGTTCTCAAGGAAGGATTTGTGAAGGAAGCACAATTTTTCAATTCTTTTTCAACAAGCATCATTATGATCACAAGTGTAATACATACACTTTAAAGAATTTACACAATGCATACATATAAGAAAAGGTAAATTTTCTCCCCAAGGTCACACTCCTCAAGAGATAATTACTGTTACTGATCTGGTTTATACTCTTGTCTTGTTTCCCTTACTATATATACACATATCAGAATTTACTTTTACTACAGTCCTTTTTTGTATTTGTAGTACACCCTGATCATGTTTTCTCACAGAACACATAACTGTAGCTCATTTTTTAAATTTTCAACATGATATGTCATAGTATAGATATAGGAGGAAAAATGATCAGTTGAAATAGATGGGGAAAAGAGATGATATTTCAAGTGGAAGAGACATAAAGAACAGGACTGAACATAGATTATTCTTGGAACAGTCAGAAAATGGACATCAGACTAGAGGAGTAGTAGATGTAAGGATGGAGAAGATGTCAGATTGTAAAGAGTATTGAAAATCAGGCAAAAAACATTAGATTTGGCTGAAAATATGAGCATTTTTAACTTTGGGAAAACTATGCTATTACATTCTGTTTTTGTGATAAAGTCAGAGGCTGAACTATTACCAGGGCTGGACAACTGGTCTTTGCTCCACAAACCAAAATATACAGAATCCATTTAGAGAGTAGACAATTTAAAAAAAACTCTTGCACTTACATCACAGTAGTGCCCAGGTGGTGCTGGTAGTAAAGAACCTTCCTGCCAGTGCAGGAGACATAAGAGATGTGAGCTCAATCCCTGGGTCAGGAAGATGCCCTGGAGGAGGGCATAGAAACCCACTGCAGTGTTCTTGCCTGGAGAACCCCATGGACAGAGGAGCCCAGTGGGCTAGCATCCACAGGGTCACAAAGAGTTGGACACAACTGAAACAACTTACCATGCACACACGCAAGTGCAATAAAAGAACTGAACCTAGCAAGTGAAATTGATTAAAACCCATGCCCACACATTGGATGATGGGTCCTTCCGTGGACTCAAGAGGAAAGTTTATTCAAAGTTGACACTAGCATTGATCCTAAAATGGCTTGTCACAGCCTTGTCTTGAGCGAGCTCCTTCCTTACAGCTCGTCTTGTGTTTTTTCCTTCGCTGATGAATTGAAGTGACTTCCGTACATTTTTCATTTTAAAATCAATGAATTGGCCAACTTGGTGACTATGTTTTGGAAGACAAGAGATGGAAGTAGAACTCTCCCAGTTCCTGCTGTGGCTCAGTGTGACACTGGAAACAGACCCACTTCAGCATCCTGCACACCCCCCAGCAAAACTAAGAGTGGCCTAGAAGTGTAAAAACCTTTATGATCTATTCTATATGGGTCTGTAGAATTTGAATTTTTAAGTGTTAATAATTCTCATACTATATGTGTTATATAAGGCATTTTTAAATATTCAGAGACATTTTGAAAAGCAAAGAATTCCTTCTCATATCTCCTAATTGAATTTTTCTCTGATTGTGAGTCCTGTCCCTTTTTCCTTAGCAGTATAATGTCTATTTTATGAACTCTAGTTAAATGATTTCTACTGATTTGGGGGAGGGGGATGATGAATCATTTTTTAAGTTCTCATAATAGGTATTAAAGACAGAAGCTATGTGTTCACTGCAACTAAGTTATTAATTTAACTTGACCAGAAAGTGAAAACAATAAAATTAATTTAATCTCTTTCCCTTTTATAGTTAAGATATTTTTAGGCCTCTTATACTCATTTCTGACCCATTCTCCTGCCTGACTCAATTAAGAAGTCCTCTTTGGTGACATCTATTTAATGTTATTTTAACTGCTTTGAAATCTAGTCTGAGGAACTACATGACTCCAGTATATGAGCTAGTGTCTAATATCTGGCTCTAACATTTGCCCGACTACAAATGATGTGGCAAGTTTGTCCAAATATATACAGCAAATATTTTATCTAATACTGGAAATACAACAATAAACAAACAGAAAATACTCTGCCCTTCAAATAGTTTACATTCTAGTTGAAGATGAAAACCTTAATGTCAAAGGATTTTCTCCTCCAAACTAAAATCTTTTGCCCTGGACTTGGAGTATATATTGCCTTTAAAAATGAGATGATAATTTATCCAAAGCATAGATGTCAAAGGCTTTTGAATGAAAACAAAAAACCCTTCCTCTTGATGTCTTCCTAAGTAAGGGCCTAGGTAAGTTAAGATTTCTACTCCAGTGTAGAAAATATAACCGTGAGATATCTGTGATAAAAATCTTCAGTTGGCAGTCATTGCCAAAGTGATCAGACCCTTAGGATTGCTCTTGGTACTCTGACCAACCAACTTGGCTTTCCCTGTTTGACTTAAATCTTCAGTTCATGATGAAGACATTGATGATTATCTGGTCTGAGGTATAGAGTAAGCCTTCTTGACTTACTCTTTCCTCTAGGGGCAAGACATCTTTTGTCATTTATAATCCAAAATTGCCTAATACTGAATGTGGCCATTTTAGCTAATTAAGAGGATAGAAAGATGTTTGAGGAAATAATATCAGACCCTGCAGCTAAATCCCAGAAAAATAAAAGAACAAATTTAAAAATGGGCCAAAGAACTAAACAGACATTTCTCCAAAGAAGACATAGAGATGGCTAACAAACACATGAAAAGATGCTCAATATCACTCTTTAATGCAAGTCAAAACCACAATGAGGTACCATCTCATGCCAGTCAGAATGGCTACTATCAAAAAGTCTACAAACAATAAATGCTGGAGAGGGTGTGGAGAAAAGGGAACCCTCTTACACTGTTGGTGGGAATGCAAACTAGTACAGTCACCATGGAGAAGAGTGTGGAGATTCCTTCAAGTGAAGTGAAGTTTCTCAGTCGTGTCTGACTCTTTGCGACCCCATGGACTGTAGCCTACACGGCTCCTCCGTCCATGGGATTCTCCAAGCAAGAGTACTGGAGTGGGTTGCTATTTCCTTCTCCAGGAGATCTTCCCAACCCAGGGATCGAACCTGGGTCTCCCGCATTGCAGGCAGATGCTTTACCATCTGAGCTGGAAATAGAACCGCCATATGATCCAGCAATCCCACTGCTGGGCATACACACTGAAACCAGAATTCAAAGAGACACATGTACTCCAGTGTTCATCACAGCACTGTTTACAATAGCCAGGACATAGAAGCAACCTAGATACCAAATGGCAGATGAATGGATAATAAAACTGGTACATATACACAATTAAAAAGAACATATTTAAATCAGTTCTAATGAGGTGGATGAAAGTGGAGCCTATTATACAGAGTGAAGCAAGCCAGAAAGAAAAACACCCATACAGTATACTAACGCATATATATGGAATTTAGAAAGATAGTAACGAGGACCCTATATGCGAGACAGCAAAAGAGACACAGATGTAAAGAACAGTCTTTTGGACTCTGGGAGAAGGCGAGAGTGGGATGATTTGAAAGGGCAGCGATGAAACATCTACATTATCATATGTGAAGGGGATTGCTGGTCCAGGTTCGATGCATGAGACAGGGTGCTCAGGGCTGGTGCACTGGGATGACCCTGGAGGATGGGATGTGGAGGGATGTGGGAGGGGGGTTCTAGATGGGGAACACATGTGCGCCTGTGGCTGATTCAGGTCAATGAATGGCAAAACCACTACAATACTGTAAAGTAATTAGCCTCCAATTAAAATAAATACATTAATTTTTTTAAAAAATAAAAATTAAGAAATGGAAAAAAATAATATCAGCCCTAATGCCTTTTTGTACCACTGGCCTCTGCACAATAGATGTTTACAGATTATCAGTCTATGTTTTAAAATGTGTGTGTTAATAAATGTTCCCCCTAATCTAGGACTTCCTTTATTACAGTCTAGTCAAGGCTATGGTTTTTCCTGTGGTCATGTATGAATGTGAGAGTTGGACTGTGAAGAAGGCTGAGCACCAAAGATTTGATGCTTTTGAACTGTGGTGTTGGAGAAGAGTCCTGAGAGTCCCTTGGACTGCAAGGAGATCCAACCAGTCCATTCTGAAGGAGATCAACCCTGGGATTTCTTTGCAAGGAACGATGCTAAAGCTGAAACTCCAGTACTTTGGCCACCTCATGCGAAGAGTTGACTCATTGGAAAAGACTCTGATGCTGGGAGGGATTGAGGGCAGGAGGAGAAGGGGACAGCAGAGGATGAGATGGCTGGATGGCATCATCGACTCGATGAACATGAGTCTGAGTGAACTCCTGGAGTTGGTGATGAACAGGGAGGCCTGGCATGCTGTGATTCATGGGGTCGCAAAGAGTCGGACATGACTGTGTGACTGAACTGAACTGAACTGAAGGAAAGTAAAGAAATAGTGTTATGTTCCAGATAATCATTCAAATGGAATGGAAATAATACCAAAATATCAGCCTCCTTAGGGATCAGGAATTACTACTGGCTATTTAAATACACAAACACACACTTGCTCACCCCTGTGTCATTGATCCTTTTTTCCCAAGGTTGCTAAATTAAAAGTAAAAAGGAAAATCTCTCACTGATTCATTTTTTCTAAGATTCATGTGTAATCTTATGAGCATCTAGAATATTATTGGCTAAACTATGCTGTCTTAGCCAAGAAAACACTGTGAAAAGGTCATAATGTTCCTTTGGCAAAATCATATAAGCCAATACAGCACTATTTTTTATATGCAGTAAGTTAAAACTTTCTTACCATATGAACACTATCAATAAGCTTCTAGTTTCTTTTTTTTTTTCCAAAATAAAAATCTCCCTAAATTTAGCGTATTGAAAAACAGAGACATTACTTTGCCAACAAAGATCCATCTAGTCAAGGCTACTGCTTTTCCAGTGGTCATGTATGGATGTGAGAGTTGAACTGTGAAAAAGGCTGAGCGCTGAAGAATTGATGCTTTTGAACTGTGGTATTGGAGAAGACTCTTTAGAGTCCCTTGGACTGCAAGGAGATCCAACCAGTCCATTCTGAAGGAGATCAGCCCTGGGATTTCTTTGAAGGGAATGATGCTAAAGCTGAAACTCCAGTACTTTGGCCACCTCATGCGAGGTGCTGACTCATTGGAAAAGACTCTGATGCTGGGAGGGATTGGTGGCAGGAGGAGAAGGGGATGACAGAGGATAAGATGGCTGGATGGCATCACGGACTCGATGGACGTGAGTCTGCGTGAACTCCGGGAGTTGGTAATGGACAGGGAGGTCTGGCATGCTGCGATTCATGGGGTTGCAAAGAGTCAGACACAACTGAGCAACTGAACTGCACTGAACTGAAGAGGACTAGCCCCATGATACAGGGCTTATTAAGAATTTTCTGGCATCATACTGTTTGTGTCAAACTGTATGAACCAAGTTACACAACCAGTCAGTGTAGCCAAGTTACACAGCCCTGTCAAGGCAGGAAGAGACCATCCAAAGATGGAAAGGGACTCACCTGGAGGCAGTGGCATGTTGGTAAGAGTTTAACAACCAGCTCTCTGAGAGAAACAGCTCTGACTTAAAACATTTGCCAGTTTCTAGAATACAAATTTGCATAGTGTGGCCCTTGAAGGGCTTCCCAGGTGGTGCTAGTGGTAAAGAACCTGCCTGCCAGTGCAGGAGACATAAGAGATGTGTATTTGATCCCTGGATTGGGAATGGCAACCCACTCCAGTATTCCTGCATAGTGAATCCCATGGACAGAGGAGCCTGGCGAGTACAGTCCACAAGGTTGCACAGAGTTGGATACAAGTGAAGCAACTTAACACACACATACGCAGCACACCTGGCCCATGAGGGAGGCCTGGCATGCTTCGATTCGTGGGGTTGCAAAGAGTGGGACACGACTGAGCGACTCTACTGAACTGACCTGAACTGAAATTTAGTGTTATTTGGGATTACTAAGGGAATTTAGAAAGTCAGTTAGATTCAAAATCAGTATTCCAAACCAATGCAAGTTAAATTACCAATAGAGAAGAGATTTCCTAACAAACAGATCCTCCTGCAAATAATAGCTACAAATAAAAGGGAAAAAAACACAAAAACCAATCTGAAGCCTCTAAAGACTGAAAAAAGGGTCAGGCATTTTTGGAGGAGCAAAAGCAGAGCAAGTGATTAGCATGGAGTGAGTGCTCATTTTCTGGTTTTTCCTTTAGAGTAGCTAAAACTTTAATGGGAAGCTTGCCATCTTTCTAACCAAAGGAACTGGGAAAAGAAGACTAGAAAACCCAGAGCCACTAGGGAGAGAGGGAGGACACAGAAGAGAGAAATCCATAGAAGAGTAACCTCCAATTTTGTGTTTAAACTCTGCCCAAACCTCTGACTGAGCCCTGAACCACTCACTCATGGAGAAAACAGAAAGAATCTTACAGCTAAAGGCTTAAAGAACTGAATTAGATCTGAGCTACAACCAACCGTAGACATGACAATTTTTAGTTTCAATCTAGCTAAGTTAATTGCTTGTTGTATTAGTTTGCTAGGCTGCCATAACAAAGTGCTATAGGCTGGGTGCCTTAAGTAACAGAAATTTATTTTCTCACGATTCTGGAGGCTAGAAGTCTAAGACTAAGGGANTTGGTAAGAGTTTAACAACCAGCTCTCTGAGAGAAACAGCTCTGACTTAAAACATTTGCCAGTTTCTAGAATACAAATTTGCATAGTGTGGCCCTTGAAGGGCTTCCCAGGTGGTGCTAGTGGTAAAGAACCTGCCTGCCAGTGCAGGAGACATAAGAGATGTGTATTTGATCCCTGGGTTGGGAATGGCAACCCACTCCAGTATTCCTGCATAGTGAATCCCATGGACAGAGGAGCCTGGCGAGTACAGTCCACAAGGTTGCACAGAGTTGGATACAAGTGAAGCAACTTAACACACACATACGCAGCACGCCTGGCCCATGAGGGAGGCCTGGCATGCTTCGATTCGTGGGGTTGCAAAGAGTGGGACACAACTGAGCAACTCTACTGAACTGACCTGAACTGAAATTTAGTGTTATTTGGGATTACTAAGGGAATTTAGAAAGTCAGTTAGATTCAAAATCAGTATTCCAAACCAATGCAAGTTAAATTACCAATAGAGAAGAGATTTCCTAACAAACAGATCCTCCTGCAAATAATAGCTACAAATAAAAGGGAAAAAAACACAAAAACCAATCTGAAGCCTCTAAAGACTGAAAAAAGGGTCAGGCATTTTTGGAGGAGCAAAAGCAGAGCAAGTGATTAGCATGGAGTGAGTGCTCATTTTCTGGTTTTTCCTTTAGAGTAGCTAAAACTTTAATGGGAAGCTTGCCATCTTTCTAACCAAAGGAACTGGGAAAAGAAGACTAGAAAACCCAGAGCCACTAGGGAGAGAGGGAGGACACAGAAGAGAGAAATCCATAGAAGAGTAACCTCCAATTTTGTGTTTAAACTCTGCCCAAACCTCTGACTGAGCCCTGAACCACTCACTCATGGAGAAAACAGAAAGAATCTTACAGCTAAAGGCTTAAAGAACTGAATTAGATCTGAGCTACAACCAACCGTAGACATGACAATTTTTAGTTTCAATCTAGCTAAGTTAATTGCTTGTTGTATTAGTTTGCTAGGCTGCCATAACAAAGTGCTATAGGCTGGGTGCCTTAAGTAACAGAAATTTATTTTCTCACGATTCTGGAGGCTAGAAGTCTAAGACTAAGGGACTGGCATGGCTGGCTTCTCCTGAGGCCGGTCTCCCTGGCTCCTAGGCAGTCATCTTCTCCCTGTGTCTTCACATGGTCTTCCCTGCTATATGCGTGTGTCCAGATTTCCTATTCTTATACATAATGGATATATAAAGGATACATAATGAATTAGAGCTCACACTGAAGACCTTATTTTATTAAAACTTAGTTGGTTCTCTGTATCCGCAGGTTTCACACAGATTCAGCCAACTATGGATCAAAAATATTTGGGAAAGAAATTCCAGCAAGTTCCAAAGAACAAAGCTTGAATTTGCCATACACTGGCAACTATTTACATTGTATTTACAACTATTACATAGCATTTTCATTGTATTACCTATTATAAGTAATCTAGAGATGATTGAAACTATACAAGAGGATTTAAGTTATATGTAAATACGATATCACTGTATATAATGGACATGAGCATCCACGAATTTTGGTATCCATAGGGCCTGGAACCAATCCCCCACAGACACCAAGGGACAACTCTACTTTTTAAAAGACTATATCACCAACATATACATCACATTCTCAGTTAATGAGAATTATGACTGCAACATATGAATTTGGGGAGAACATAACTCAGACCACTTGCTAAAATACTGGTAGTCTTAGAACAATGTAACAAAATCCACAATCTCCAAAAAATAAAATTCAAATGTCCACTTCACATACCAAAACTACTTGACATATGAAGATCCAAGAAAATAAAACCCAACCTCAGGAGAAAAATCAGATGCTAGTCCCAAGGTCAACCAGATGCTGAAGTTATCAGGTAGAGACTTTAAAGCAGAACTTATAACTGGGCACAATGAGACAAAGAAAAATTTACCTATAATGAATTGGATATAAAATATCAACTGCATTTATACCTATAGCAAATTGAAAATGAAAAGTATAAAGAGTATATTAGTATAAAATATAACAGACCTAGGAGTAGGCCAACAAGATATGTATAAGAACTTAAAAAGTATTATGAAACTTTTTGAGAAAGATTTTTAAAAGGCCAGTAAATAAAATACCATGTTCCTGAATTAGAAGTTTCAATATTATAAGGTGGTCAAATGTTTCAAATTTGTTTATAGATTCACTACACTAGCAATCAGAATCTCAGCAGGTTAGATTGTAGAACTTGATAAGCAGATTCTAAAATTTAGATGGAAGTGAATGAAATAAACAAAAATAACTAAGATACATCTAAAAAGGAATAAAAGAGGTTAATTTGCCATAAGTACTAGATATGATATATATTATAGCATTTTAATAAAGATGATGATATAGAGAAACAATAAATATCTCAGATATTTTTCTTCATTAGTACTAGGTTGATAACAGTTGTCCTTACAGTAAACTGGGGTATGATTTTTTTGTTAAAAACTTATGGATCTTTTTCTAACACTACCCAACAAAAAAATCAATTTCATGCTCATTAACCACATAAATGAAAAAGTAGAAATTATAATTCTTTTAGGAAATATTATATAAGAGTATTNTACAGTAAACTGGGGTATGATTTTTTTGTTAAAAACTTATGGATCTTTTTCTAACACTACCCAACAAAAAAATCAATTTCATGCTCATTAACCACATAAATGAAAAAGTAGAAATTATAATTCTTTTAGGAAATATTATGTAAGAGTATTTTATGGCCCTAGCTTAAGAAAGCGTTTCTAGGCAAAACACACACACACTACATACACACTCACACACACACACACACAAGTCCACTGTTCTTAAAGAAACAAGCAAATTGGAGCATGTCCTCAGCGAGATGGAGAAATAGGTGGTTCACAACTTAAGTCTTCCTCATAAAGAACAGTTAATATCCATAGAAAGACACCTTTGTGAAAAACTCAGAAATCAAGGCTGAGGTTGAAGTACGCCTTAGATCATACAAAAAAAGAAAAGACATACTTTAAGGAGTGATTTCCTTTTGACCTGTTGCCCCTCCCCAAGGCCACACAGTCCAGCCGGGGGCCTACAGTCCTGCAGGGGTAACGAGGACACAGGTGGACACCTAGCTTCCTAGCATTCCGGGTTGCTTTCTGGGAGGTTCTCTCAATGCACTGCAGGGATTGCTGTAGAGAGTGACTGGAGGCAGAGAAGTGTTGAGGCTCATAGCAATTAGCATGCAGATCTTGGCAGACTCTTCCTACTGGTCTCAGCATTGGTGCAGAGATCCCATACAGTGGTTCCATTCATTCAGAGAGCTGAGGAAGTAGCCCTGCGTGGCATAGCTACACAGTCAGAATTTCTGCTGAGTTTGGGCCACAGGTCAGCAGGCCATCCTCGCTGTGGAGCACAGTCTAGATCAACACCTAGTCACTAGTCATGCCCAATGGCTGAGCACATCCTTCAGCTCCTCTGACTAAGGTGCTAGGCAGCTGTACAACAAGTCCTATGACCTAGCCAAGAAAGGCCGTGAGGCAGCAACACTGCCCAGCTGCTGAGCGGGAAGCCTGTCCCGAGACACTGGACAGCCACACAGCGTATCCTGAGTCCTGCTGGGAAAGGACAATCAGCAGCCTGATCCAACAGCTAAAAATGACAAGAAAAGGAAAGGAAACTATTTCTTCCAGTGTTAAGATAAGAATGTGAGAATTCAGGATGACCAAGAATCAGATAAACATGCCACCAAAATGTCTAGCATCATCCTGATACTAGAAAATAAATTCACTACAAGGAAAGAAAACTACAGACCAATATCCATAATGAATATACACGTGAAAATTCTCAACAAAATAACAGTAAACCAAATTCCATAGCCCATTGAAAGTATTATATGCCATGATTGAATAGGATTTACCCCTCAGGTGCAGTGATGCATCAACATAGGCAAATCAACAAATGCTATGCACCATATTAACAGGATGAAAATTTTAAATCATATGATCAAAACTCATAGGAAAAAAACATAGGCAGTATGCTTTTTGACATCAGTCTTAGAAATATTTTGGAGGGATATCTTTCCTCGGGTAAGAGAAACAAAAGCAAAAATAAACAAGAGGAACTACATTAAATGGAAAAGTTTTTCATAGCAAAGGAAACTATCAGCAAATCAAAAAGACAACCGGCTGAATGGGAGAAAATATTTGCAAATGATATTTTTGATAAGGGGTTAATATCCAAACGACACAAAGAACTCCTATAACTCAACATCAAAAAAATAAACAATCTAATTAAAAAATGGACAGAAGACCTGAGTAAACATTTTTCCAGAGAAGACATACAGATACCAAGCAGGCACATGAAAATATGCTTAATATCACTAAGCATCAGGGAAATGCAAACCAAAGCCCTAATGAGATATCACCTCACACCTGTTAAAATGGCTATCATCAAAAAGACAACAAATAACAAGTATTGGCAAGAATGTGGAGAAAAGGGAACTGTCATGCACGTTGGGGAGAATAGAAATTGCTGCATACACTACAGAAAACAGCAATTCCTCAAAAATTAAACACAGAACTACTATATAATCCAGCAATTCTATTTCTAGGTGTTTTTCTGAAGAAAAGAAAACCACTAATTCTAAAAGATAATATACCCTTATGCTTACTGTGGCATCTTTCTTAATAGTCAAGATATGTAAAAAGCACAGCTTCCATCAGTAGGTAAATGAATAAAGAAGATATAATGTGTGTNTTTCTAGGTTTTTTTCTGAAGAAAAGAAAACCACTAATTCTAAAAGATAATATACCCTTATGCTTATTGTGGCATCTTTCTTAATAGTCAAGATATGTAAAAAGCACAGCTTCCATCAGTAGGTAAATGAAAAAAGAAGATATAATGTGTATGTGTATACACACACGATGGAATACTGCTGAATCATAAAAAAGAATAAAAGCTTGCCGTCTGTGACAACATGGGTGGACTAGGGGGATATCATGCTAAATGAAATAAATCAGAGGAAGACAAATACCATGTGATTTCATGTATACACGAGTCTAAAATGAACAAAAGAAAACAGACATAATAAAACAGAAGCAGTACAAACAGGTGGCTGCTGAGGAAGAGGGGTGCTGGGATGAGGGAAAAGGCGCGGAAAATTAAGAGGTACAAACTTTTCAGTACAAAATAAACAGAGGGATAAAATGTATAGCATAAGGAATATAGTCAATAATAATGTAATATCTTTGTACGGTTATAGATGGTAACTAGATTTATCATGGTGTCACTCTGTAATGTAAGAAATATTGAACACTCTATTGTGCACCAGAAACTAACATAATGTTGTAGGTCAATTATACTTCAAGAAAAAATCAAACTCCTAGAAATAGAGATGAGATTTGTGGTTACCAGAGGCAAAGGTGGGGGAATGGAAAATAAGATGAAGGTGTTTAAAAGGTATAAATGTCCAGTTACAAGATAGACAAGCACTAGAGATGTAATGTACAACATAATCTAATTAACACTACTATGTGTTGTGTATGAAAGTTTTTAAGAGTAAACCCTAGAGTTTTCATCACAAAATATTTTATTCTGTTTTGAACGTATAAGAGATTAGAGATGGTCATTAAACTTTGTGGTATCATTTTATGAGCTATATAAGTCAAGTCATTATGCTGTGTACCTTAAACTTGTACAGTGCTAAATATCAATTATATCTCAATAAAACTGGAAGAAAACAAATAAAAAATTTTAAATCATATGATCATCTTACTAGATACAGAAAGAGCATCTGACAAAATTCACCATCTTTCAAGAGGGAAACTCTCAACAAATTGGATATAGGAGGAAAATAACAACATAATAAAGGCCATGTATGAGGACTCCATAGCTAACATCATAGTCAACAGTGAAAGGTTGGTAGCTTTTCCCCTAAGATAAAAAACCAGACAAGAGTGCCTACTCTCACCAGTCCTATTAAACATAGCACATACAGAATTCTTAGCCATAGCAATTAGGCCAGAAATAAAAGCCATCCAATCAGAAAAGAAGAAGCAAACTGTCTCTTTACAGAAAATTGCAGATGACAGGGACAATTTGCATATGACAGGACCTTATAGACAGAAAATCCTTAAGACTACATCAAAAAACTGTTGGGACTAATGAGTAAATTATGTAATGTTTCACTCTTCAGTTCAGTTCAGTCGCTCAGTCATGTTCTACTCTCTGCGACCCCGTGAATCGCAGCATGCCAGGCCTCCATGTCCATCACCATCTCCCGGAGTTCACTCAGACTCATGTCCATCGCGTCAGTGATGCCATCCAGCCATCTCATCCTCTGTCGTCCCCTTCTCCTCCTGCCCCCAATCCCTCCCAGCATCAGAGTCTTTTCCAATGAGTCAACTCTTCCCATGAGATGGCCAAAGAACTGGAGTTTCAGCTTGAGCATCATTCCTTCCAAAGAACACCCAGGGCTAATCTCCTTCAGAATGGACTGATTGGATCTCCTTGCAGTCCAAGGGGCTCTCAAGAGTCTTCTCCAACACCACAGTTCAAAAGCATCAATTCTTCGGTGCTCAGTTTTCTTCACAGTTCAACGCTCACATCCACACATGACCACTGGGAAAACTCTAGCCTTGACTAGACAGAACTTTGTTGGCAAAGTAATGTCTCTGCTTTTCAATATTAGCATATAGATTGGTCACAGCTTTTCTTCCAGGAGTAAGCATCTTTTAATTTCATGGCTGCAGTCACCATCTGTAGTGATTTTGGAGGCCAAAAAAATGAAGTCTGACACTTTCCACTGTTTCCCCATCTATTTCCCATGAAGTGATGGGACCAGATGCCATGATCTTCGTTTTCTGAATGTTGAGCTTTAAGCCAACTTTTTCACTCTCCACTTTCACTTTCATCAAGAGGCCTTTTAGTTCCTCTTCACTTTCTGCCATAAGAGTGGTGTCATCTGCATATCTGAGGTTCTTGATATTTCTCCCAGCAATCTTGATTCCAGCTTGTGCTTCTTCCAGCCCAGCGTTTCTCATGATGTACTCTGCATAGAAGTTAAATAAGCAGGGTGACAGTATACAGCCTTGATGTACTCCTTTTCCTATTTGGAACCAGTCTGTTGTTCCATGTCCAGTTCTAACTGTTGCTTCCTGACCTGCAGATAGGTTTTTCAAGAGGCAAGTCAGGTGGTCTGGTATTCCCATCTCTTTCAGAATTTTCCACAGTTTCACTCTTAGCAGTCATTAAATTAACAAATACTTCACTAACAATATATTCAACATTAGGCCCTAAATTCTGAGTGACAGAACATTATAACAAACATACCATGGTGTTGCTACATCTCTATTCTTTTGCACATACCCTTTCTTCTACCTGAAAGGCCCTTTCCCCCTCTAGACTACCCAGTAAATACCTATTCATGTATTACTAATAAATCCCAGTTTAGATATTCCCTTTTCTGGTAAACATTCTAAGACTCAGTATATAATTAATTTGCTCATGTTTCCTTTTTACTTTGCACATATGTTTCCTATTATATTTAACCACTCTATTTTAGTCATTTACTTATTGTAAGTCACGTCTCTCATTAGATTATGAGTTCCCTGAAATCAGATAACTGTCTTTTGTGCATTATCAAGTGTCTCATAATTGTAAAACCCTTAGCACAGAAGTGATGCCTAACAAATGTTATTAGGTAAAGTGATCTATCTGGTTTTGAACTCACCCTTCCTTGATGAGCAGAGACAAGTATAATAAGTAATGATGGTCACATAGGAACATGGGAAAATTACAAGTTGTGGGTTACTCATTACTGTAGTTGCAGACCAAGGAAAGCATTTGAAATTTACTATTGGAGGCAATGTNTTATTAGGTAAAGTGATCTATCTGGTTTTGAACTCACCCTTCCTTGATGAGCAGAGACAAGTATAATAAGTAATGATCGTCACATAGGAACATGGGAAAATTACAAGTTGTGGGTTACTCATTACTGCAGTTGCAGACCAAGGAAAGCATTTGAAGTTTACTATTGGAGGCAATGTTATAACCAAAGCCAGGAATAGGATCCCCAGAGGGTCCACAGTCAAACTGACCTTGATAATCATGGCAACGCAACAGAGTAATAAAGAGTATGATTCCAGAGAATTAATTCTAGATGAGGTACTGGGTTAAACCTGGCTCTGACCCTTGCAGGTTGTGTAACAGTGGGTAAGTTTCTTAATCTCTCTACTCCTCAGTCTCCTCATCTATAAAACTGAGGATAATAAATAGTAATATGATAGTTTTAAATATTATCTGCAAATTATTTGACATTATTCCCATTAAAAGTTAAATCTAATCCCCCTCCCTTTGTTTCTATTGAGCAGAATTATGGTAGAAATTACCCAATTTCTTCAAATGGTTATTGAAGCTAGGTTATAAGTGATGGCACAGTGATACAATTTCTCCTTAACTCTGTCTCTCTTGAGAATTGTGCCTATGAAGTCCTAAGCTGCTATGTAAAAAGTATATAAACATTAAATCTGCCATATTGAAGAAACCAGATAAAGAGTCCACATGAGGAGAGAGAGATGTCTGGAGATTCCCAGCTGTCCTGATGGCGGAATCCTGCCAATCTAGTGCCATACATGTGAGTGAGCTTTCAGCTGACTTCAGCCCCAGCTTTCCAGCTACCCAAGCTGACACCAAGTATAGAAAAGTGTGTTCCTCTACTACATTTTGCCCAAATTGCAGATATGTGGGCAAAAATAAATTTTTTATTTTTATTTTAAACGACTGAGTTTTGGTTTCAAAAATGGAGTGCTGCTAAAATAAAATCTAAAATGAGAGGCTTT
Organism: Raphicerus campestris; assembly: GCA_006410735.1. NCBI lineage: Eukaryota > Metazoa > Chordata > Mammalia > Artiodactyla > Bovidae > Raphicerus > Raphicerus campestris. Next base: position 122,264 of record SJYW01041575.1, read on the forward strand.
GATACTAGAAGAAGAATCTGGAATAACATAGACTGTTAGCCAAAGCATGGTGAACCAAGAGGCTGTTTATGAAAGTTTAAAAGAAGTTTTTTAAAATGCTATGAAAGTTGGAGGAAAATGTAGTCATAGGGAATTTAGCAACATTGTTGCCTACAGTAAATTGGAAAATAAAAAATGTGTACCTAACGAAGTAGATGATCAGCCAAGGGATTTGCAGGTGCTACCTGACTCTCTGTATGTTTTGTGCGTGCGTGCGTGCGTGTGTGTGTGTGTATTTGTAGCCTTTAGTAAAGCATGGGAGGATAGAGGTAAAGCAGTGAAGTAACTATTAAATGTATGTAAGTGAGCTACGACTTTCTGTATTTGAAAATAAAATTGTTTTTTAGTCTCTGATGGCAAATGATGCTAAAATTAAGAAATGACTTTCTAGAAATGATCAATTCCTGATGTTATAAAAAGTGATCTAAAGATGCAGCCAAGTATGACTCTAGAGTTTTGGGAAATTTAAGATAGGTGCCTCACATACAGAAACATAGAGCCCCCCAGTTATCTTAAGAACATGCTTTATGCATCCTCTTCATAAAAAATAGGGTTTCTAATAGTCTTAAGCATATTTTCCTATAGCTGCCTTATGGGAAGATCAAGGTGGATAAGGCTTATATCAGTAAGATTTGTGAATGTAACTTTTGTCCAATAGAGTGGCTNCTTTATGCATCCTCTTCATAAAAAATAGGGTTTCTAATAGTCTTAAGCATATTTTCCTATAGCTGCCTTATGGGAAGACCAAGGTGGATAAGGCTTATATCAGTAAGATTTGTGAATGTAACTTTTGTCCAATAGAGTGGCTCCAACAAGATTCCCATACGTTCTTAGAATAATGTTATAAACAGGCTAAGTGAACTGTTCAGCTGCAAACACCAGCCATTTCCTATGGAGAAGGAAAAATGTGTCTGAGTACAGAACCAAATTGTCAAGAGTCATTCTTAGGAACAAGGACTGAGTTCTGATCAAGGAACAGACAACAAGACATGAACAGGATTTTAGACCAGGAATTCTTGTGTGCTTCCCTTTCTTTTTTTGAACAGAAGGGTCTACAGAAGTTCTACCATGACTGTTCCACCAAAATACACTGAGCGTATGGAGGAAAGATAACATGTCTCAAGGGCTCAGCTTTTCAGGAACTCAACCCAAAAAGCTGACTTCAAGGACGTACAGAATTTAGTCTCATCTGTACCTGGATCTGATTTGGATGACCTTAATGTTGAGCTTGAAACCACATTAAGTAAGATTTCTCGGAGGTCTTGAGCAGAGGTGAGTATATTTTGGTATCAGAAGAATACAAATGATTTGTGACCAAAGAGCAGACTGTGGTGGTTTTAAGAGCTATCTGTAAATTCTCTGACATTCCCTTCATAAAATGATGGTTCCTAATCTCCTTTCGCTTAAATATAGACTGCTTTTAGTGACTTGCTTCTTAAAAACATTGAATGAAACTAAAGTGACATTTTGTGATTTCCAAGGCCAAGTTAGACAAGTTAAAACAGCGTTCATCTGGCTTGCTGTCTCTCTTACTTCTGGCTCTGATATTGTCCATGAACACAATTTTTTTAAAGTACTTGGGAGTTGATATATCTCATGTGAAAACTGATAGAATCAGAAGAAAAACACTATGTTGATTTTTTAAAAGAGAGTAAAATATAAGACTAAAATCTTAATAAAGTCAATAGATAAATACTACTTTCATCTGAGAGTCATCTAGTAAGAAAGGAAGTGAGAAAGGGGGAAAAAATCTATTACCAATCTAGGAAGTCAAAAAATAGCAAAATCATGTTCACACAAAATGCTCAAAGGAGACAACTAACCTTTGTTCTAAATAAAACACAGGATCCTCACAGGCAAGCGCATTAGAAAAGACCACTGATCAATTAAGTAGGACAAAACACTGGAGCAAGTACACGAGTTCCCTGGGTGTATATGAATTTCAAAAAATAAAAAGATGTTCTCAAGCTGAACTCTCATTCAAAGTTAGTTTTGAAGTGTTCATACTTTAGATAATAGCCCACTATGATTGGTAAGATGAAACAAAGCTTTGAAACGCAGACCCTTCTCTTCTTTGAAACATACTTTGATAGTACATTGCTAGAAAAGATGCAATTGAAATCAGGGTGAAGAGATGAGTCACCATTTGATGTCATTTTGTTAGCCTGTGAGGCAGGTCACATTAAGCTCTGTAAGAATCAACCTTTTTCCTCCCATATCTGCCTTGCCCTTGAGCCTAATCTTCTAAAGTACAGTGGGTAGTGCATTTTATTCACATCATTCATAGTAATGATTACATTCTACCTTGAGACCCAGCGTGTACACACATCCACATATACATAAAACTGAAATTAAAGTTTTATACTGGTTATGACTCAGTAAATGGATTTTGTAAACTACTCTCAACAGAGCTGATCGACACTTTAGATACCACTGAACTAAGGAAACTGCCTAGTCCTTCTAAAGTTAACTTTGTTGATTCCCCTATGAATTGCTCAAATTTTCAGGCAATAAATCCATCTGGTTTGAGATGTTATCTGTCTGGAGATTTGGATTTCTGTTCATTTGTGCAATGGTCTTATTTGTGTCAAATATAACTTTCATATGTCATATATTCTAGGCGTATAGGAATGAAGGATATAGTGGAAAACAAACATAGTACTACTTTCAAGGAGCTTAAGGTTTAAACAATATGAATTTTTAAATAATATCATGAATGTAAGGTAAAATATTATAGTTAATATTATATATTATAATAATACAATAAAGAAAGTCTATAAGATTCACTGATAAAGAAAACTAATAACGTAAGAGACTTACTTAGATACAGTGATCCAAGAAGGATTTGCTCTACAAGATGGTATCTCAACCAGATCCTATGCTAGACTATTATTTGCTCCTTAACAATTGGTCATCTTTTCCACTTGAACATTGTCTTAATTAGGGCCATTTTCCCCCAATTAAATATTCTATTTCTCAGCTTCCTTGGCAGCTAAGTATAACCAAGTGACTAAATTCTATCCACTGTGATGTGAGCTGAAGCAATCTGTGCCATTTCTGAGTATTGTTCTATTTAAGAACCCAGTAAAATTTTAGGTGCACAGTACAGTTGAGCATATATTCCCTTGATCTTTTTTCCTGTCAACTGGTTGAAAGATGGTACACTCTGGGACTTAGAAACAAAGTCACGTGTGAAAACTGCTGAGTAACTTACCAAATCTGGATCACCAATCTGTCTTTGGACTCTCACATGAAAAATAAGTAAACTTTAATATTATTGTGTGTTAGTCACTCAATTGTGTCCGACTCTGCAACCCCATGGACTGTACCCTGCCAGGCTCCTCCATCCATGGGATTTTCCAGGCAAGAGTACTGGAGTGGGGTGCCATTGCCTTCTCCAAGGGAATTTCCTGACCCAAGGATTGAATCTGGGTGTCCCGCATTTCAGGCAGATTCTTTTCTGAGTGAGCCACCAGGGAAGCCCCTAGAAGAAAAAGTGAAATTCACTCAGTCCTGTCTGGATCTTTGTGACCCCATGGACTATACAGCCCCTGGAATTTTCCAGGCCAGAATACTGGAGTGGGTAGCCTTTCCCTTCTTGAGGGGATCTTCCCAACCTAGGGATCAAACCCAGGTCTCCTGCATTGCAAGTGGATTCTTTACCAGCTGAGCCAGAAGGGAAGCCCCGAGTCACAGTATTATAGACTCACTTTGTTCAGTTTCCCAACATAAAAACAGTACAAGAACTTAATGATGACAGGGACTAGCCACTTGAAAAATCAGGTTTATAGGTAATAGCTGAGGGACAAGAGTGCTAAAGTCAGAGGGAACAGTATATACAAAACCCCCAGGAAGGGAAGATTTCCTAGTTTCCAGGGAAGAGAGGAAGCTGATATGCTTGGAGTATAGGAGATGAATAGAGAATGGAACAAGGTAATACTGAATGAGATGAATGAAAACAAAGCTGATCACAGCAGTGTTTTGAATAGGTATGAGAACAATTCTGTCAGAGTGAATAGAGAGAACTCCATGATGCCATGGATTAAACATCTTGAACAGTGCCTGGGATATATTAGGTGCTTGATTCCTTTTCTTTCTCTCCTCTTTCTTTGATTTACTCTGAGGCCCCAGACAATCTGCTGCTTCCTCCCTCTAACAACCTAGCAGGGAATTTCCACAGCAGTTCAAACTTTGTCTAAGGACCTGTTTCTCTCTCAAATTGATTAAATTATTGACTTCCAAAACCACATGGGACAGTACATGTCTTTGTCCTAGATGAAGATTAGTATTTTGCCTGATTCTACATAAAAGAGATGTGAATTTTATTTGAACTAATTTTTTAAGAAGTCATAGCATTGCCTCATTGACTATTTAGCACAATTAATGTCAATGTTCATTTTTGTCTTATCATTATGAAGTAAAATTAGTTCTACCCCAGTCAGCTCAAACCACAAACAATATAATCGAATTTGCTTTCACTTTCATAGCTTATTTTCGCTGTCTTTCATGCTAAACTTGTCAGTAAATCAACTNCAACATTTTTTAAATTTTATGGCTAACTTTATGAGTTGAAAGTAAAAAATTTATTTGTAATTTATTTCATGTTAATTTTTATATCAACATTGATGTATCTCTTTTCCTGAATAAGCATATTGTACAAATGTTGAAAATATTTAACAATGTATTGACTATTAATCTGCTTAATTTCTCTTTATTTTCTTTTGATTTTTCTGCATAGTTCCATCTTGAATTTGCTGTAACATACATTTATTGATTAACTGGAAAAATTGTATAATGGTTACCCACATTATTAGAGCTAAAACTGGGATGGGAAATGGCCTATCTATAGTTTGACTGGCAGAGAAAAAAAAAATAAATGAAAAATAAAACATTACATCATTAATTCAATTGTGAAGTAATGTGTAATTGATCTAAATATTAAATTTTGAAGTAAAATAAATTCTGATATAGAAAAATTTGGTAAGAAACATACAGCAACTTTTCATAGTATGGACTTTTCTTATACCTGCAAATGGATATCATCATTAAAAAAAAAAAAAATTGAATTCTATCTTTGAGTCTGCTCTTACCTTTTTTTTTTTTTTTGTAATAAATTTCTCATCATCTTCCACGTGAGATGTATATACCAACTGATTAGAGTTTCAATCCCTCTAGCGTTTTCTCATTTCAAAGAGATTTGGTCTTTCTAAGTAATAAGCAGAAGGTATCAGTCCATATATTACAGCTCCACTTTGCTACAGTAGATCAATATCCAAACCAATGGGCATTTTATAATGCTCCCACTGTGGCAAGAATGTCCCTACAGTGCCTACTTATGGTCAATAAAATTACAGTTATAAGCAAAAATTCATATTATTTATCATTATTCTCTAAATTTCAAATGGCTTTATGCCAGTACTTGTGTCAACAACCTAAACATCATATGGTGTAAAGTTAATATGAAGTCCAGGACTTCTACCAGCTGTTCTGCCATGTCTGGAACCTTACTGTGAAAGATTTACCTAACATAAAGATTGACATGACTAGACAGAACACTTTTCCTCAAAGTTCTTGAACTCATTTTGCAATTTTTCCACTTTCTATCGTCTATTAACTCCACATAAAAAGCTTTGGCAAAATACTGCAGTTTATTTTTACACTGTAATTCTAGGATGGGAGGTGCCTACCTTCCCTACATTTGCTTTAAAAAAGAGGACATCTGGAGAAATGCAAAAAAAAAAAAAAAAAAAAAAAAAAAAAAAAAAAAAAAAAAAAAAAACAAAAAAA
>SJYW01041575.1:128176-144195 GCA_006410735.1 Raphicerus campestris
TTACTAAAAAAAAAAAAAAAAAAAAAAAAAAAAAAAAAAAAAAAAAAAAAAAAAAAAAAAAAAAAACTAAAAAAGACAATGCAACAATAAAATAGGAAAAATTACATTGGTTAACATTTTCTAAGGTAAAATAAAACTTGTTTGGAAATACTCTAAAATTTATCTGGGATATTAATTTATAGAGGGAAATATTACATTTTATTTTATATAGTAAGAATTACAGAAATTAAGATTTTAATCTGGGCAACACTATATTTTTAGAATTACAATTCATGAATTTCAGCAGAAAATCATATTAGACTATTACAGCTCTTAATAAATAATGGCATAAAATAAAATCCATGGCTATACTGTGGATCTAAAAATCAAAACAAAAGGTTACAGAATATAACATAATACGTTATGTCCATGGCCACAGAATTTTTTTTTAAAACAAGAAAGGTCAATATGAAAAAGCCCAACAGAAACATGTGTAAGAGACCCAAAAGACACATAAAATAAATAATGCTGGACTTCAGGAATAGCACACTCTTAAACACTGAAGATTAGCTGTTTTACCTTTTTCCCTCAAATATTGTCATTTTATCATGTACCTCTGAACTTCCAAGAGAAAACAACAGTTATTGTCATGTTCAGAATATAAGAATTAAATGTCACCTTACAGAATTCTTCACAACTGAGCTTAGATGAGATTTTAATTACCATTTCAAATCACTTAAAATTAGGTGCCCAATATGCCACTGGAGATCAGTGGAGAAATAACTCCAGAAAGAATGAAGGGATGGAGCCAAAGCAAAAACAATACCCAGCTGTGCATGTGACTGGTGATAGAAGCAAGATCCGATGCTGTAAAGAGCAATATTGCATAGGAACCTGGAATGTCAGGTCCATGAATCAAGGTAAATTGGAAGTGGTCAAACAAGAGATGGCAAGGGTGAACGTCGACATTCTAGGAATCAGCAAACTAAAATGGACTGGCATGGGTGAATTTAACTCAGATGACCATTATATCTACTACTGTGGGCAGGAATCCCTCAGAAGAAATGGAGTAGCCATCATGGTCAACAAGAGAGTCCAAAATGCAGTACTTGGATGCAATCTCAAAAACGACAGAATGATCTCTGTTCGTTTCCAAGGCAAACCATTCAATATCACAGTTATCCAAGTCTATGCCCCAACAAGTAATGCTGAAGAAGCTGAAGTTGAATGGTTTTATGAGACCTACAAGACCTTTTAGAACTAACACCCCCAAAAGATGTCCTTCTCATTATAAGGGACTGGAATGCTAAAGTAGTAAGTCAAGAAACACCTGGAGTAACAGGCAAATTTGGCGTTGGAATGTGGAATGAAGCAGGGCAGACTAATAGAGTTTTGCCAAGAAAATGCACTGGTCATAGCAAACACCCTCCTCCAATAACACAAGAGAAGACTTTACACATGGGCATCACCAGATGGTCAACACCGAAATCAGATTGATTATATTCTATGCAGCCAAAGATGAAAAAGCTCTATACAGTCAACAAAAAACAGGACCAGGAGCTGACTGTGGCTCATTCATGAACTCCTTATTACCAAATTCAGACTCAACTTGAAGAAAGTAGCGAAAACCTCTAGACCATTCAGGTATGACCTAAATCAAATCCCCTATGATTATGCAGTGGAAGTGAGAAATAGATTTAAGGGCCTAGATCTGATAGATAGAGTGCCTGATGAACTATAGTATGAGGTTCATGACATTGTACAGGAGACAGGGATCAAGACCATTCCCATGGAAAAGAAATGCAAAAAAGCAAAATGGCTGTCTGGGAAGGCCTTACAAATAGCTGTGAAAAGAAGAAAGGTGAAAAGCAAAGGAGAAAAGGAAAAATATAAGCATATGAATGCAGAGTTCCAAAGAACAGCAAGAAGAGATAAGAAAGCCTTCTTCAGCGATCAATACAAAAAAATAGAGGAAAAGAACAGAATGGGAAAGGCTAAAGATCTCTTCAAGAAAATTAGAGATAAAAAGGGAACATTTCATGCAAAGATGGGCTCGATAAAGGACAGAAATGGTATGGACCTAACAGAAGCAGAAGGTATTAAGAAGAGGTGGCAAGAATACATGGAAGAACTGTACNAACGTAGTCTTAAAATTTAAAAATTAAATTCATTCTGCTAACATTTATTGAGCTCCTTCTGTGGACAAAGCATTTATTATAATAGAAACCAAAGTATAGTGCTTGCCATAGAATAGATCAAGAGTAATATGGAAATCTTTTAGGGAGGTTTTGCAGTCCTCACATTGGTTGTTAAGAAATGATCTCCTGATGACTTTCTTGGCAGTTTAGTGGTTAAAATGCGTGCTTCCACTGCAGGGAGCACCGGTTCAATCTCTGGTCTGGGAACTAAGATTTCACACGTCAAGCCGCAACAGCCAAAAAGAGAAAAGAAATATTTGCCTAAGGACCAGAGAGGCTCAGAGAACATGTACAAGCTGCTTAAACATCAAATCTTTGTTCCACCAGTTATTACACATCATGTGACCATGAGGAACTTACTTAACCTTTCTGATCCCCAACTTCATTGCCTTAAGTATGAAGAAAACATTGTATTCTAACTCACAGGGTTACTATGAGAATTTATTGCAATAATTAAAGAAAAGCACTGAGCACACATTATTATTATTATTATTATTATTATTATTATTATTATTATCAGTGTTAGCATTACCTGGCCCAAACCAGGCAGACATGATTGTTCTAACTTAGTGATCAGCATGGATCAATCACAGACTTCTCCTATGCTTTAGTTTTCTCATCTGTCTGATGGGCTAAGGTTATCTACCAATTCTTTATCTCTCAAGTCCTGTTTCTCACACTTGTAATAACACTGGGGTTTTGAAAAACCTGACCAGTATTTAACTTGAGAAGTGCTCTTTGCATAGTTTCCTCAGGATGGAAACTGAGCAAATTAACTAAATCCATATCACTGAGTACCCTCAGCCACCTGCTTGTCAAACCATCCATGGTGACTCGAGAGAGAGAGAGAGAGAGAGGTAAGATCATTACTTCAGGGAACTTGGAATGTGCTTTTCATTAACCGGCTCATTACATTTGATTAGCAAATAGGCATTGCATTTCTCCCTTATTAATGGTTGGCTAAGGAAATGTGGTTCCCCTGAAAGCTGCCTTTTACTATATACTCTTAACATCAGAGTGTGATGAGAGGAGACCAAGCAATAGCAGGCAGTAATAGTCTACCCAGGCTGTGAACCTAAACACACATGAGGAGTCATTTAGCTCTCATCAAATTTGAATGAAATCAAGCCCCTTGTATGTACAGAAACCACACATCCTGGACTGTCCCCAACATTCTTGATTTCAAATATTCCGTCCCATTTTTCCCATGAAGTCATTCATATTTGTCAGAGAAGAGAATTGATTTTCAATTCAGAAAATATGGGAACTCTATTTCTAGACAGCCTAATACGCACAGAGCAACAGCCAGTCCAATTCATCTGCAGCCTTGAATGCCAGTAATTTTCATTCACTGCTGTACAGCTGATGAAAAAAAAAAATCCACAAAGATTGAAATTTTAAAACCTGGCCAAGCATGGACATAGCGATGGAGCAGAAACTTTTGTTGCCATGACCTTTGGGATAGATTAAATGCACTTTCCAAAAGCTTTCTAAAGTATCTAGTGAGAGAAAAAATCAAAAAGATGCAAGCACTATGCAAGGGCTTCTGTGAACTGGCTATTTGGGTTTCTTTTCTTGTGAACTGACTGGAGGAGAGAAAGTGACCCTTTGACTTCCTGTCAGTAGTCAGAATTTCAAGCCCATGTCTTCTCATGGATAGTGATGACACCGAGAACCTGATCAAATGTAGCACTCTGAGTTGTTAACCTCTGGATAACTCATCAGAGAGCTGTTTCTTGAAGCTACCTAGAGGGATAGCTGGTCATTTTCTGAGGCAGTGGGGAATCCTGCCAAACCTTAGCCACAGCTGCATTCTTTGCATACTGACTCCAAAGACCTTGGCTCATCGAACATGAAATCAATGACAGCCATGATTTAGAGCTGAGAAAATATATTTGTTCTTAAAAACAGAGAGCTGCCTGCCACTTAAACAGATGTGGTATGCCAAGTTACTATTTGGATTTGGAAGAAATGTCACCATATCCTAAAGTAAGTGATTTTTGCAACTTTTTGCAGAAGCCTGCAAGTCAGGCTTCTCTGACCCACAAGTTCTTGATTTCAGATGATCACTAATGCTCATATTTATCCCAAACAGCACTACTTACTCATTTACAGAAAAATGAAGCTGTTCAATTTCATCAACTTCTTTTTTCCATTTTTGGGAGACAGTAGAAAAAATACCCAGTTTAGAATGACAAGACATATGTTTCTGACTGCCTTAGAGTATATTTTAATATCTTTAAAATTGGGACATCACTGCTTAAGAAATCTCCTAAAAATGGAATAAGAAGTTTAGTGTTCAGGCAACTTCTGGCTGCTGAGAAAATGAGGACTTGATGGTATTTGTGATATATATTTTTGAAATTATGTACTAGAAAGCTTGATTTTAAGTGACTTAAATGCTAAGAAACATTGAAAGAAAAGGAGAGAAAATTTTTAAAGTTTAATCAAGCTGTTTCTAGCTTTGTTTTATATAATCCATGATGGGAATAATTGAAGAGTTCTCTATCTATTTTCCTGTTTGGATTGAGGAAAGAGGAAACTTAACTCGGAGGAAATTATTCATGGACTACATAAAGAATGTCAATGATTTACAATTATGGTTTTTGTACATTCAACTAGCTGTACCAAAACCAAGGTAAGTTATTCTGTCCTTCAAAAATTCTAAGTCTGCTTTATTTTACTGAATCTATAGCTTCCAGATCATTCAGTTTAGGGATTAATAATATTTCTCATCTACAGCAATGGGGGATTTTCAATAGACAAGTAACTAAGCTTCCACTCCATTTACTACTGGTCCAATTTTGACCTTAAAGTTGAGTTGCTGCATTTGGACTCCTGTTTCCTTTCTTCTGTGCCTAAGTAGAAGGGTCAGCGGTAGCCTGCTGCAGAGTTGGGGGCAAAGACTGTAGAAGTGTATGCATGGGACCATTTGAAGGAAGTCACCATTATCTTCATTCAGTTCAGTTCAGTTCAGTCACTCAGTGGTGTCCGAGCATATGCAACCCATGGACTGCAGCACGCCAGATCTCCATGTCCATTACCAACTCCCAGAGTTTATTCAAACGCATGTTCATTGAGTCAGTGATGCCATACCACCATCTCATCTTCTGTTGTCCCCTTCTCCTCCCGCCTTCAATCTTGTCCAGCATCAGGGTCTTCTCCAATGAGTCAGTTCTTCACATCAGGTGGCCAAAGAATTGGACCTTCAGCTTCAGCATCAGTACTTCCAATGAATATTCAGGACTGATTTTCTTTAGAATTGACAGGTTGTATTTCCTTGCAGTCCAAGGGACTGTGAAGAGTCTTCTCCAACACTGCAATTCAAAAGCATCAGTTCTTCGGCATTCAGCTTTCTTTATAGTCCAACTCTCACGTCCATACATGACTACTACACAGCCTTGATTAGACAGACCTTTATTGGCAAAGTAATGTCTTCACTTTTTAACATGCTGTCTGCTGCTGCTGCTAAGTCGCTTCAGTCGTGTCTGACTCTGTGTGATCCCATAGACGACAGCCTACCAGGCTCCTCCGTCCATGGGATTTTTCAGGCAAGAGTACTGGAGTGGGATGCCATTGCCTTCTCCTAATATGCTGTCTAGGATGGTCATAACTTTTCTTCCAAGGAGCAAGAGTTTTTAATTTCATGGCTGCAGTCACCATCTGCAGTGATTTTGGAGAAATAAAGTCTGTCACTATTTCCACTGTTTCCCCATCTATTTGTCTTGAGTGATGGGACCAGATGCTATGATCTTAGTTTTCTGAATGTTGAGCTTTAAGCCAACTTTTTCACTCTCCTCTTTCACTTTCATCAAGAGGCTCATTAGTTTTTCTTCACTTTCTGCCATAAGAATGGTGTCATTAAAATCTCTGAGGTTATTGATTTTTCTCCTGGCAATCATGATTCTAGCCTGTGCTTGATCCAGCCCAGCATTTCTCATGATGTAGTCTGTATATAAGTTAAATAAGTAGGGTGACAATATACAGCCTTGACATATATCTTTCCCTATTTAGAACCAGTCTGTTGTTGCATGTCCAGTTCTAACTGTTGCTTCCTGATCTGCATACAGGTTTCACAAGAGGCAAATAAGAGGCAGGTAAGGTGGTCTGATATTCCCATCTCTTGAAGAATTTTCCAGAGTTTGTTGTGGTCAACACAGTCTAAGGCTTTGGCACAGTCAATAAAGCAGAAATACATGTTTTTCTGGAATTCTCTTGCTTTTTCTATGATCCAGCAGATGCTGGCAGTTTGATCACTGGTTTCTCTGCCTTTTCTAAAATTAGCTTGAACATCTGGAAGTTCACGGTTCATGTACTGTTGAAGTCTACCTTGGAGAATTTTGAGCATTACTTTGCTACTGTGTAAGATGAGTGCAATTGTGTGGTAGTTTGAGCATTCTTTGGCATAGCCTTCCTTTCAGATTGGAATGAAAACTGACCTTTTCCAGTTCTGTGGCCACTGCTGCATTTTTCAAATTTGCTGGCATATTGAGTGCAGCACTTTCACAGCATCATTATTTTTTAGGATTTGCAATAGCTCAACTGGAATTCCATCACGTCCACTAGCTTTGTTCATAGTGATTCTTCCCACTTGACTTCACATTCTAGGATATCTGGCTCTAGGTGAGTGGTCACAACATCATAATTATCTGGGTCGTGAAGATCTTTTTTGTATAGTTCTTCTGTGTATTCTTGCCACCTCTTCTTAATATCTTCTGCTTCCGTTAGGTCCATACCATTTCTGTCCTTTATTGAGCCCATCTTTGCATTAAATGTTCTCTTGGTATCTCTAATTTTCTTAAAGACTGTCCCATTCTATTGCTTTCCTCTATTTCTTTGCAATGATCACTGAAGAAGGCTTTCTTATCTCTCCTTGCTATTCTTTGGAACTCTGCATTCAAATGGGAATATTTTTCCTTTCTCCTTTGCTTTCCCTTTTCTTTACACAGCTATTTGTAAGGCCTCCTCAGACAGCCATTTTGCACTTTGCATTTCTTTTTCTTGGGGATGGTCTTGATCCCTGTCTCCTGTACAATGTCTCAAACCTCCATCCATAGTTCTTCACGCACTCTATCAGATCTAATCCCTTGAATCTATTTCTTACTTCCACTGTATAATGATAAGGGATTTGATTTAAGTCATACCTGAATGGTCTAGTGGTTTTCCCCACTTTTTTCAATTTAAGTCTGGATTTGTCGATAAGGAGTTCATGATCTGAGCCTGGTCTTGTTTTTGCTGCCTTTTTAGAGCTTCTTCATCTTTGGCTGCAAAGAATATAATCAACCTGATTTCAGTATTGACCATTTGCTGATGTCCATATATAGAGTCTTCTCTTGTGTTGTTGGAAGAGGGTGTTTGCTATGACCAGTGCTATGACCTTTTGAAGAAGGTCGCCATTATCTTCATTACCTCCACCATACTTTGTCTCCAGGTAAATAACAGGGAGGGAACACAGCCCCACCCTTCAACAGAAATTAGATTAAAGATTTACTGAGCATGGCCCTTCCCATCAGAACAAGACCCAGCTTCCCCCTCAGTCAGTCTCTCCCATCAGGAAGCTTCTATAAGCCTCTTATCCTTCTCCATCAGAGGGCAGACAGACTGAAAATCACAATCACAGGAAACTAACCAAACTGATCACATGGACCACAGACTTGTCTAACTCGATGAAACTATGAGCCATGCCATGTAGGGCCACCCAAGATGGACAGGTCATAGTGGAGACTTCTGACAAAACGTGGTTCAGTGGAGACAGGAATGGCAAACCACTTCAGTATTCTTGCCTTGAGAACTCTATGAACAGTATGAAAAGGCAAAAAGATAGGATGCTGAAAGATGAACTCCCAGATTGGTAGGTGCCCAATACACTACTGGAGATCAGTGGAGAAATAACTCTAGAAAGAATGAAGAGATGGAGCCAAAGCAAAAATAACACCCAGTTGTGGATGTGACTGGTGATGGAAGTAAAGTCCGATGCTGTAAAGAGCAATACTGCATAAAAACTTGGAATGCTAGGTCCATGAATCAAGGCAAATCGGAAGTGGTCAAACAGGAGATGGCAAGAGTGAACATTGACATTTTAGGAATCATAAAACTAAAATGGACTGGAATCAGTGAGTTTAACTTGGATGACCATTAATCTACTACTGTGGGCAAGAATCCCTTAGAAGAAATGGAGTAGCCATCATAGTCAATGAAAGAGTCTGAAATGCAGTACTTAGATGCAATCTCAAACACGACAGAATGATCTCTGTTTGTTTCCAAGGCAAACCACTCAATATCACAATAGTCCAAGTCTATGCCCCGAGGAGTAATGCTGAAAAGCTGAAGTTGAATGGTTCTATGAAGACCTACAAGACCTTCTAGACCTAACACTCAAAAAAGGTGTCCTTTTCATTTAGGGGACTGGAATGCAAAATTAGGAAGTCAAGAAATACCTGGAGTAACAGGCAAATTTGGCCTTGGAGTACAGAATGAAGCAGAGCAAAGGCTAATAGAATTTTGCCAAGAGAATGCACTGGTTATAGCAAACACTCTCTTCCAACAACACAAGAGAAGATGCTATACATGGACATCACTAGATGGTCAATACTGAAATCAGACTGATTATATTCTTTGCAGCCAAAGATGGAGAAGCTCTATACAGTCAGCAAAAATAAGATCAGGAGCTGTCTGTGGCTCAGACCATGAATTCCTTATTGCCAAATCCAGACTTAAATAGAAGAAAGGAGGGGGAAACCACTAGACCATTCAGGTATGATCTAAATCAAATCCCTTATTATTATACAGTGGAATTGAGAAATAGATTTAAGGGACTAGATCTGATAGATAAAGTGTGAATAACTATGGATGTAGGTTCATGACATTGTACAGGAGGCATGGATCAAGACCATCCCCAAGCAAAAGAAATGCAAAAAAGCCAAATGGTTGTTTAAGGAGGCCTTACAAACAGCTGTGAATAGAAGAGAATGAAAGGCAAAAGAGAAAAGGAAAGATATATCCATCTGAATGCAGAGTTCCAAAGAATAGTAAGGAGAGATAAGAAGGCCTTCCTCAGTGACCAGTGCAAAGAATTAGAGGAAAACAATAGAATGAGACATATTAGAGATATCTTCAAGAAAATCAGAGATACCAAAGAAACATTTCATGCAAAGAGGGGCTCAATAAAAGACAGAAATGTATGGACCTAACAGAAGCAGAAGATATTAAAAAGAGGTGGCAAGAATACACAGAATAGTCTGTTCATCGCTCAGTCACGTCCAACTCTTTGCACCGCATGGACTGTAGCCAACCAGGCTCCTCTGTCCAAGGGATCCTCCAGCCAAGAATACTGGAGTGGGTTGCCATGCCCTTCTCCAGAATACACAGAAGAACCATACAAAAAAGACCTTCACGACCCAGATAATCATGACGGTGTGTTCACTCACCAAGAGCCAGACATCCAGGAATGCAAAGTCAAGTGGTCTTTAGGAAGCATCACTACGTAAAAAGCTAGTGGAGGTGATGGAATCCCAGTTGAGCTATTTCAAATCCTAAAAGATGATGCTGTGAAAGTGCTACACTCAAAATGCCAGCAAATGAGGAAAATACAGCAGCGCCCATGTGACTGGAAAAGGTCAGTTTTCATTCCAATCCCAAAGAAAGGCAATGCCAAAGAATGCTCAAACTACCGCACAATTGCACTCATCTCACATGCTAGGTAAAGTAATGCTCAAAATTCTCCAAGCCAGGCTTCAGTAATATGTGAACCATGAACTTCCATATGTTCAAGCTGGATTTAGAAGGCAGAGGAACCAGAGACCAAATTGCCAGCATCTCTTGGATCATGGAAAAAGCAAGAGAGTTCCAGAAAAACATGAATTTCTACTTTATTGACTATGCCAAAGCCTTTGACTTTGTGGACCACAACAAACTCTGGAAAATTCTGAAAGAGATGGGAATAACAGACCACCTGACCTGCCTCTTGAGAAACCTATATGCAAGTCAGGAAGCAACAGTTAGAATTGCACATAGAACAACAGACTGGTTCCAAATAGGGAAACGAGTGCATTAAGACTGTATATTGTCACCCTGATTATTTAATATATATAGAGTACATCATAAGAAATGCTAGGCTGGATGAAACATAGGCTGGAATCAAGACTGCCAGGAGAAATATCAATAACCTCATATGTGCAGATGACACCACACTTAAGGCAGAAAGTGAAGAAGAACTAAAGAATCTCTTGATGAAAGTGAAAGAGGAGAGTGAAAAAGTTGGCTTAAAACTCAACATTCTGGGGAGATGGAAAAAGATGGCGGCAGAATAGGACGGGGAGAACACTCTCTCCCTCATTACTTCATCAAAAGAACATTTCAACGCTGAATAAATTCCACAAAACAACTTCTGAATGCTGGTAGAGGACATCAGGCATCCAGCAAAGCAGATCATTGGCTTCAAAGACAGGTAGGAATAAATATAAGGGACGAAAAAAGAGACAAAGGAGGTAGGGAGGGAGCCCCGTCCCAGGAAGGGAATCCCGTCCCGGGAAAAGACTCTTAAAAAGAGAGGTCTCCAACCTCCAGGAAACATTCTCGCAGCTGTGTCTGTGTCGAGCCTGGGAAGCACAGACGGCAACATAACAGGAAGGAAAAATAAATAATTAAAACCAAAAGATTACGAATCCAACAGCAAATCCCCGCGGATAAGCAGCGCAAACGCCTNGCGGCAACATAACAGGAAGGAAAAATAAATAATTAAAACCAAAAAATTACGAATCCCCGCGGATAAGCAGCGCAAACGCCCGCCTCCTGCACCAGCGAGTGGGGGCTGGGGAGGGAGGAGCGGACCCACCAGCCCCAGTTTTCTAACAAGCGGGCCGCGGAAACGCAGGCTTCAGGGCTTTTTGCGAGAACTGGGTCATAACGCAGCCAGAATCAGGTCCATGCATGGCCAGAATGAACTAACTTGGACTAGCAAACCAGACTGTGTGATAGCCACCACAAGAAACACTGGAACATAAGACACCGCGGTCCCACGCACAGAACAAAGGGCCAATTGGAAATAGCTGGTTGCAGACCAGCCCCCTCGGGGGACGGGCAGAAAGAGCCATAAGTGCTGGAAGGGGGGTAATCGAAGCGCAAGAGAATTACCTACCAAATTGCAAGGAGATTTATTTACTAACTAAGACTTCTGGGGGCCTCTGGACAATCATCATCCACCTGAGAAGGAGNTTTATGTTTTCATCAGTATTCAACTCATGATGACATGTGTGCATGCTCAGTCATATCCAGCTCTTTTCTGACCCACCCGATGGACGGTAGCCCACCAAGCTCCTCTGTCCATGGGACTTTCCAGGCAAGAATACTGGAGTGGGTTGCCATTTCCTCCTCCAGAGAATCTTCTCAGCACAGGGATTGAACCCACATCACCTGCATCACACGCAGATTGTTTACCGCTTGAGCCATCAGGGAAGCCCTCAACTAATGATGCAGGTCCTTAAACAGTTATCTGGGAATAGCTTTCTTCAGAGAAGTGACTTGGAATGTGTCCAAAGAGAAGGGGAATCCTTTCTTAACAGAGAACTCTATATTCATGATTCCAAAACAAATGAGACACTGCCAGAATATATGAAGACACAATGCAGGCAAGTAAAGGAAACCAGATTCCATTAGTACTCAAATTAGTCGTGTAAACTTGATGCCACTTGTGTTAGTCATCGTCTTGACTGATTAGGATTCTTGCTATCTGCTTAATAAGTTAAACTAAGATGGTAAAAGAGCAGATAAGTTTGGTCATTTGTTAGATTTTTTTTTTTTTTAAAGAAAGCAACACAACTGAGTGATTAATTTGTAGTCATTTTGTCAAATCAATTAATTTGAAAAGATTCCATTGTTAAGGGATGACCAGTTTGCTGATTTAAACATCACCATAGAGAGCAGAGTAAGAGCAATTTCGATGGTGCAGCCTTGTGGGTCATTTTATATTTAGCACTGTAATTGGCATTTCTTCTTTCCCTTTATAAATGCTATGAAACATGGGACAACTCAGGCTATTGACTCCTTTGCATGCTGGGTTTATGGATCAAAAATTCTGACTTAGGAGTGAAGGTATCTTTGCTTGGTTCATTACGGTGGTTTGTAGGATCAGTCAACCTAACGGGTAAGCTGGAAGCCACTGATACTGGTATGATTGAAGACCAAAAAGAAAGCTCTATCATCCAGGGAGGAGGAAGGTACATTGTGTGATAATTTTAAGTTGAAAAGATACTGTGAATCTCAGTTTCCTCATCTTTAAAATGAGGGTAAAGATCCTTAAATTTTAGGATTGTTCATGGATAAAATATAATAAATAAGACGTGTTTGAAATATAGTTTCAATTCAGTTGTTCAGTTGTGTCTGACTCTTTGCGACTCCATGAATTGCAGCATGCCAGGCCTCCCTGTCCTGAAACTGAACTGAGGCCTCCCTGTCCATCACCAACTCCTGGAGTTCACTCAAACTCATGTTCATCGAGTCGGTGATGCCATTCAGCCATCTCATCCTCTGTCATCCCCTTCTCTTCCTGCCCCCAATCCCTTCCAGCATCAGAGTCTTTTCCAATGAGTCAGCTCTTATGAGGTGGCCAAAGTATTGGAATTTCAGCTTTAGCATCAGTCCTTCCAAAGAACACCCAGGACTGATCTCCTTTAGAATGGACTGGTTGGATCTCCTTGCAGTCCAAGGGACTCTCATGAGTCTTTTCCAACACCACAGTTCAAAAGCATCAATTCCCTGGTGCTCAGCTTTCTTCACAGTCCAACTCTCACATCCATACATGACCACAGGAAAAACCATAGCCTTGACTAGATGGACCTTAGTCAGCAAAGTAATGTCTCTGCTTTTTGATATGCTATCTAAGTTGGTCATAACTTTCCTTCCAAGGAGTAAGCATCTTTTAATGTCATGGCTGCAATCACCATCTGCAGTGATTTGGGAGCCTCCAAAAATAAACTCTGACACTGTTTCCACTGTTTCCCCATCTATTTCCCATGAAGTGATGGGACCAGGTGCCATGATCTCGTTTTCTGAATGTTAAGCTTTAAGCCAACTTTTTCGCTCTCCTCTTTCACTTTCATCAAGAAGCTTTTTAGTTCCTTTTCACTTTCTGCCATCAGGGTGGCGTCATTTGCATATCTGAGGTTATTGATATTTCTCCTGGCAACCTTGATTCCAGCTTGTGCTTCTTGCAGCCCAGCATTTCTCATGAAATATAGTAGGCTGAATAAAGACTAGTAATAGTATCCGAATAGTTACCATCTCACAGCCTATGGCCAGTCCTAGAAAGGACTAGCTCTGATTGAAATGCCTCTGGAAAGTGTTTCACATTGAGTCTGTCTGAGCAGTCACTTACTTCTATGTGTCATTTACTTATGTGATTCCTTCAACTCAGCTGTGGAGTGGAGAACCCAAGGATGGAGTTAGTGGCCTCAGGGAAAGTTCAGTGTTTGTTGTGGTAACACTTACTGATGAGAAAGAATAGAAAATTGTGGGAGAGGCAGGCTAATGGGGTTTACAGAAGCTGCCTTCGATTCTGGAAGCAGCAGGGCTGTCACTGAGCAACAGGAGCCAACTGCTGTCAGTGGGTGCCAGCTACTTCCCAGGCAAAGCTTTACCAGGCAGCTGTTGCTCTGGTTTGCAAAAGACCTCACTCTTGCAGTGCTGAAGAACAACTTAAACCTCAAGGCCAGTCCACTGAGCAGGATTAATAGTGGAGAGAAAGTGGAAGGCACTGCTCATTGTGAGGAGTAGGGATTTAGCCACCTGCTTAGAGAGAAGGGTTATAGATCTTCCCTGTAGCTCAGATGGTAAAGAATCTGTGCCTAAAATGCAGGAGACCTGGGTTCGATCCCCAGGTCAGGAAGATGCTCTGGAGAAGGGAATGGCAATCCACTCTAGTGTTCTTGCCTGGAGAATCCCATGGACAGAGGAGCCTGGCAGGCTACAGTTCGTGGGGTCCCAAAGAATCAGACACAACTGAGCGACTATCAACTAACATTGGTTAGAGAGAGGGCAGATGCCATGTAAGGAGAATTTTCTTCAGTCTCACACATGGACACCAGCTTTGTCCATAAACTTGTTGTTATCTGGTTCTCAGGAAGTAGATTTATATTTACAGTATTGTTCTCAGTGTGTTCTATAAGTTAGAAATAGTTCCAAATCAGTCATAGTTTTATTCTTTATTTACTCAAATTGAGGATACTTGTCCAGGTCTTCATTTACAGATTAAGGAATTGATTAAGTTTTTTTAATTAATTAATTTATTTTTAAATTTTACTTTATTGGTTTTGCCATCAGCTTTCGTAATCATTGGCTTTCAGACAATGATCTTATTCTGTCTCTTATACACATCTTACAGAAGCTGCCTTGATTCTGGAAGCAGCAGGGCTGTCACTGAGCAACAGGAGCCAACTGCTGTCAGTGGGTGCCAGCTACTTCCCAGGCAAAGCTTTACCAGGCAGCTGTTGCTCTGGTTTGCAAAAGACCTCACTCTTGCAGTGCTGAAGAACAACTTAAACCTCAAGGCCAGTCCACTGAGCAGGATTAATAGTGGAGAGAAAGTGGAAGGCACTGCTCATTGTGAGGAGTAGGGATTTAGCCACCTGCTTAGAGAGAAGGGTTATAGATCTTCCCTGTAGCTCAGATGGTAAAGAATCTGTGCCTAAAATGCAGGAGACCTGGGTTCGATCCCCAGGTCAGGAAGATGCTCTGGAGAAGGGAATGGCAATCCACTCTAGTGTTCTTGCCTGGAGAATCCCATGGACAGAGGAGCCTGGCAGGCTACAGTTCGTGGGGTCCCAAAGAATCAGACACAACTGAGCGACTATCAACTAACATTGGTTAGAGAGAGGGCAGATGCCATGTAAGGAGAATTTTCTTCAGTCTCACACATGGACACCAGCTTTGTCCATAAACTTGTTGTTATCTGGTTCTCAGGAAGTAGATTTATATTTACAGTATTGTTCTCAGTGTGTTCTATAAGTTAGAAATAGTTCCAAATCAGTCATAGTTTTATTCTTTATTTACTCAAATTGAGAATACTTGTCCAGGTCTTCATTTACAGATTAAGGAATTGATTAAGTTTTTTTAATTAATTAATTTATTTTTAAATTTTACTTTATTGGTTTTGCCATCAGCTTTCGTAATCATTGGCTTTCAGACAATGATCTTATTAGTAAAAATGTGATTTGATTCAGGGTCCTTGGTAACAATTAATCGGGGGTGTGTAAAGTCAATACTCTTCTTTGCAGCCATCATATAGAAGGCTGGTCCAAGTGGTTAGCCCAGATATAAATCTGCTTTCATCACTGTTTAAAAGCAAAAAATGTTAGAAGCTAATCAGACTGTTGACATCCCAGAAAATGTCGATATTACCTTGAAGGGATGGACAGTTATTGTGAAGGGCCCCAGAGGCACCCTTCAGAGGGACTTCAGTCATATCAATGTAGAACTCAGTCTCCTTGAAAAGAAAAAGAGGCTCTGTGTTGACAAATGGTGGGAAAACAGAAAGGAACTGGTCACTGTTTGCACAGTCTGTAGTTATGTACAGAACATGATCAAGGGTGTTACACTGGGCATCCGTTACAGGATGAGGTCGGTGTATGCCCACTTTCCCATCAATGTTGTTATTCAGGAGAATGGTTCTCTTCTGGAAATCCGAAATTTTGGGGGTGAAAAATACATTTGCAGGGTTCGAATGAAGCCAGGGGTTGCCTGTTCAGTATCTCAAGCCCAGAAAGATGAGTTGATTCTTGAAGGAAATGACATTGAACTTGTGTCAAATTCAGCTGCTTTGATTCAGCAAGCCACCACAGTTAAAAACAA
>SJYW01041575.1:152562-200650 GCA_006410735.1 Raphicerus campestris
GGGGGCAGGGGGTGGGGGTGGGTTCCAAACTCACTGCAGACAGTGACTGCAGCCATGAAATTAAAAGATGCTTGCTCCTTGGAAGAAAAGTTATGACCAACCTAAACAGCATACTAAAAAGTAGAGACATTATTTTACCAACAAAGGTCTGTCTAGTCAAAGCTATGGTTTTTCCCTAGTCATGTATGGATGTGAGAGTTGGACTTTAAAGAAAGCTGAGCACCGAAGAATTGATGCTTTTGAACTGTGGTATTGCAGAAGACTCTTGAGAGTCCCTTGGACTGCAAGGTGAGCCAACCAGTCCATTCTGAAGGAGATCAGCCCTGGGATTTCTTTGGAAGGAATGATGCTAAAGCTGAAACTCCAGTACTTTGGCCACCTCATGAGAAGAGTTGACTCATTGGAAAAGACTCTGATGCTGGGAGGGATTGGGGGCAGAAGGAAAAGCGGATGACAGAGGATGAAATGGCTGGATGGCATCACCGATTCGATGGACCTGAGTCTGAGTGAACTCCAGGAGCTGGTGATGGACAGGGAGGCCTGGCGTGCTGTGATTCATGGCATCACAGAGTCGAACACGACTGAACAATTGAACTGACTGACTGACTGACATATATAAATAGGTTTGCGTAGTTTCTTCACATAGCATATTTGTATTCATATACATGGTTTCTTCTCCTATACAAGTGGGAATTGTGCGATCTTAAAATGTGAATTAATTTTTAAATATATAACTTTCATTTACTATAAGTGGTGATACTAGGGTAATTTATTACTTCTTTATGAGTTTCCAAATTTTCAAAAATTTCTCTAGTAAGTATGTTTCAACTTTATAATCTGTAAAACAATTTTAGAAAAATCATTCACAATAGGTCTGTACTATATAATTATATAATAAAATCATCAAAATCACTCATTTGGATTTTGGAAAGATTAAAATAATCAAGTGTGACATTTAAATTTCAATACGTGTTTGTCCAGTATATTCAATATATCATACTCTCCAATGATTCAATATAAATAACAAACAAGTAACAAAATGTTCCTGAGATTTTATATCTTGATATTAATAGATTAAAACTTATCTAACATTATCCTATAAACTTCCAGTTTTTATAAGCATGTTTTATGTCCTAGATATTGTTTTATGAATACTATTGATACAGCTGGCTGAGTGGTAAAGAATCCGCCTGCCAATGTAGGAGACTCGGGAGACATGGGTTCAATCCCTGGGTCAGGAAGATCCCCTGGAGGAAGAAATGGCAACCCATTCTAGTATTCTTGCCTGGAGAATGCTATGGACAGAGGAGCCTGGTGGGCTGCAGTCCAGGGGGTCACAAAGAGTCAGACAAGACTGAGTGTGCACACATTTATACTTACTTACACTACTTATTGATACACTTTTCTATGGAAAAAATAGCACAAGTGGGCCATGAGTATGACCCAGAGGAGCACCTTTGATTAGTAGAGATTAGATGGAAAGATCTCTGACCCCAGTTGAGTTCCATAATCAGTCTGGAAGAGGTCAAGACACTCAGTAAATAGAAAAATGTAAAATAAATATCCTTAGAAGTTCCAAAGGTTGTCATGTAAATGTTTTCAAGACATAAAAATAAACTTTAGTTTCCTGTCTTCTATAGTAAAATTTTTAAACTGATACCATATATAAGATAGATAAAATGGTGTCATCAGTGACCCAGAGCCAGACAATCTGGAATGCAAAGTCAAGTGAGCCTTAGGAATCACTGCTGTTAATAAAGCTAGTGGATGCTATGGAATTCCAGTAGAGCCATTTAAAATCCTAAAGGATGATGCCATCAAATGGTTGCATTCAATATGTCAGCGAATTTGGAAGACCCAGCAGTGGTCTCAGGACTGAAAAAGGTCAATCCTCATCCCAATTCCCAAGAATGGTAGTACCAAAGAATGGACTAACCATCAGAAAATTGCATTAATCTCCTATCCTAGTAAGGTCATGCTTAAAAGCTTGCATGCTAGGCTTCAGCATTATGTGGATGAAAAACTTTCAGATGTCCAAGCTGGGTTTAGTAAAAGAAGAGGAACCAGAGATCAAATTGCCAACACTCTTTGGATCATAGAGAAAGCAAGGAAATTCCAGAAAAACATCTACCTCTGTTTCATCAGCTACACTACAAACTTTGACTATGTGGATCATAACAAACTGTGGAAAGAGATGGGAATACCAGACCATCTTACCTGTCTCCTGAGAAACCTGTATGCTGGTCAAGAAGCAACAGTTAGAATCCTGTATGGAACAACTGATTGGCTCAAGATTGAGAAAGGAGAATGACAGGGCTGAATGCTGTCACCCTGTTTGTTTAACCTATATACTGAGCACATCATGAGAAATGCTGGGCTGGATGAGTTACAAGCTAGAATCAAGATAGGGAGGAGAAATATCAACAACCTCAGGTATGCAGATGATACCACTCTACTGGCAGAAAGTGAAGAGGAACTCAAGAGCTTCTTGATGAAGGTGAAGGAAGAGAGTGAAAAAGCTGGCCTAAAATTAAGTATTAAAAAACTAAGATCTTGGCATCCAGCCCCATTACTTCATGGCAAATAGAAGGGGGAAAGGTGGAAGTAGTGACAGATTTCCTCTTCTTGGGCTCAAAAATCACTGCAGATGGTGGCTGCAGCCATGAAATCAGAAGACAACTGCTTCTTGACAGGAAAGCTATAACAAACCTAGACAGGGTGTTGAAAAGCACAGACATTACTTTGCCAACAAAGGTCCGTATAGTCAAGGCTATGGTCTTCCCAGTGGTCGTGTACAACTGTGAGAGCAGAACCATAAAAAGGCAGGATGCCAAAGAATTGATTCCTTAGAACTGTGGTGCTGGAGAAGATTCCTGAAAGTCCCTTGGACAGCAAGGAGATCTAACCAGTCAGTCTTAAAGGAAATCAACCCTGAATACTCTTTTCAAGGACTTATGCTGAAGCTCCAGTATTTTGGTCATCTGATACAAACAGAAAACTATGAAGCAAAAAAAAGAAGAAGAAATTCCAACCCACCCAATGAATGCCTCAGTTGGGGTGCACTCATATGAATTAGCAGTCAGATAACTGACCTAGAAAGGATCTAGGTTGAATGTCAGTCTTAATATTATAAATGCCAAATCAATGCCAGTAACCAATTCAGCTCAGTTCAGTCGCATCCGACTCTGTGACCGCATGAATCGCAGCACACCAGGCCTCCCTGTCCATCACCAACTCCTGGAGTTCACTCAGACTCATGTCCATCGAGTCAGTGATGCCATCCAGTCATCTCATCCTCAGTCGTCCCCTTCTCCTCCTGCCCCCAATCCCTCCCAATATCAGAATCTTTTCCAATGAGTCAACTCTTCTCATGAGGTGGCCAAAGTACTGGAGTTTCAGCTTTAGCATCATTTCTTCCAAAGAAATCCCAGGGCTGATCTTCAGAATGGACTGGTTGGATCTCCTTGCAGTCCAAGGGACTCTCAAGAGTCTTCTCCAACACCACACTTCAAAAGCATCAATTCTTCAGCACTCAGTCTTCTTCACAGTCCAACTCTCACATCCATACATGACCACTGGGAAAACCATAGCCTTGACTAGATGGACCTTAGTCGGCAAAGTAATGTCTCTGCTTTTGAATATGCTATCTAGGTTGGTAATTAGGTTCTGAATTTCAACTATGAATCTGTCCTAAAAGAAGTAATTGACCATCTTGAGCAACAACCTGAAGAAGAGAATACCGGAAGCGAGTCAGAAGACCGTGCTGAATGCCTCATCCAAGTGTTTTTACCATAGGAGACTTGGCTTCCTTTTCTATACTAAGAAGAGATTGGATTATATGATCTCTAAGGATTTTTCCATAGCTGCAGTTCAATGAATTTTTTATTGAAACACTGTTCTACTTCTCCCAGGCTTTTTCCAGTAGCCAGGTCATTAACTCTGGTTACCAGTCATTGTCCCTGTACATGGAAAACTGACTTCACTCTTGTCCCTTGGATTTAAAGTTGCTCATGATAAACTCTCTAGAAGTAATTATTCCTGCTACCCTGGTGTGTAGCTCCAATTTATAGCAATTACATATGATTAGCCACTGTTTCCTTATCCTTTTACTTTTTAGATCTTAACATTCAAGAAAGGGAAGTCATTTCAGACAGTCAGTATGTATCAGAATAAATATATCCAGGCTTTCAACAGAGAATATCTTTCTATTTTCCCTTATAATAGAGGGAAAAGGATGGGCCTTTGTTTTCTACATTATTTGTAAAATTGCCCACCACTCAGGCCAGCAGATTTTTGCCAAAAAGAGAAATAAATTGAAAAAAAATTCTAAGGGGTCTTGCGGTTAACTTTATGTATTTTATTTTTAAATTATCACTGGTAAATATTTCTGGGTTTTGTGGTTTCAGCTGTTATCCTAGGCTTGTCTTTCTGTTTTCATTTCAGAAGATAACTGCCTGCCTCAGGATATTGTTCTTTTTATGAAGGAAAAAATTTTTTTTTCTCATATCAGATTTTAAGTACTTCTTTAAATTAACTCTTGGGTTCCCACTCTGGCACGGTTAGGAACCATTCTCCAGTGAGGGCCTGCGTGGGGTATGCTACAGGTCTGTTCTCTTTTGCCCTATCACCAAATATGAAGATTCATAGTTCTTGATGATCCTGCTGAGTTTATTGGAAAAATAAAGCTCTGTGCACAAAATTGTCACAAGCCATTTAGGTGGACATTCTAAATATCATTTTTTCTTCCATGTGTACTAGCAAGTCACAGCACAGTTGTGAAAGAATGGGCGCTACCTGAAAACTTATTGATGGATACATGAATGAGTAAATACAGGAAAGCATTTTCATTGACATCTTTTAAGTGATGGTACAAAACACTCACCACATGTGGGGCTATTTGATGGATTAATAAAACAAACACATTTGGCTTTAACTTTGAATATCCCTGCTCAGATTATTAGAGTGTGGGTTAGAAATAAATTTATTAAGCTATCTAGAGCTTATCAGGTTAGATATCTAAACCTTTAGAAGATTTTGATAGAGGAAAGTAGTAAAGAGCATTTCAACTAGCAGAAATAAAAAAGTGATTCTGTTGCTGAAAGAGACGGTAGAGATAATTTTAATCCAGGAGCCTCTAATTCACTGTCCACTGGCCAATATAGTCCAGACATACCTTTGTATTTTCAGAATGTGGTTTTTCATTAAACTTTTTATTTTGTCAATACAAAATGGTTGATTAACAATGTTGTGATAATTTCCAGTGGACAGCAAAGGGACTCAGCCATACATCAACATGTATACATTCTCCCTCAAAATGTGATCTGAAAGCCTCTAATCAGAGCTAGTAATTTCAATTATCCATGAGCCTCAGTACCCGTTGTCTTTCACAAGCTGATTCCATATTCCACGTTGCTGCCTTGCCTGTCATCATTTGCATTCATGGCTTCTGATATAGGATAGCACCTTTAAGGCTATAACCACTGAGGCCTGAAGGGCACCAAGGCAGAGGGGGGATTAGAGCAGAGCCCCGGGGTTGGACTCTAGTCCAAACAATGCTTATTTCAAATAAGCAATAATAGTTTGCTTTTCAAATAATAGCTAGAGAAGAGCTAAAAACCTCTGAATTGCCCTCTCACTTAGTCCACATTAGGTATATATCGAGTCAGAAAGTGAAAGAAAGCGAAGGCGCTCAGTCGTATCCGACTCTTTGCAACCCCATGGACTGTAGCCTACCAGGCTCCTCAGTCCATGGAATTTTCCAGGCAAGATTACTGGAGTGGATTGCCATTTCTTTCTCCAGGGGATCTTCCCAATCCAGGGACTGAACCCGGGTCTCTGGCATTGCAGGCAGACGCTTTACCGTCTGAGCCACCAGGGAAGAGTGAGAAAACAGAATTTATTTGTGACTTCCCTGGTGGTCCAGAATCCACCTACCAATGCAGGGGACACGTGTTCAATCCCTGGTCTAGGAAGATCCCACATGCTGCAGAACAACTAAGAGCATGTGCCACAACGACTGAGGCCTGCGTGCCCCAGAGCCCGTGCCCCCCACCAAGAAAAGCCGCTGCAGGGGGTGACCTGAGCACCACAGTGAAGAGCAAACCCCCACCTAGAGAAAGCCTGTGCACACAGCAACAAAGACCCAGGACAGCCATAAAGAAGTGAATACATTCCTTAAAAGGAATAGTGGTTATTTGGCTGCAAAGGAAATTAAGCCCAGAGTGGCTATGATTTGCTTAGAATCACACAGCCACCAAGAGCTGAACTGTCATCACATGGGTTAACCCATCAAGCGTAACTGGCATTGCCCTAGGGCTGTGGTTCTCAACTGAAAATGATTTTGCCCTCCCAGGGGGCATTTTACAATTTCTGGAAATATTTTTAGTCATCACAACTGCAGGGGTTACTAATGTCTAGTGGGGTGATGGCCAGGGATGTTCCTGATCATCCAATGATATACAAGACAACACCCCACCCCCATCAAGAAAGCATCAGGCTCAAAATGTCAACAGTGCAAGGTTGAGAAACCCCATTCTAGAAAATCAGGCTAGAAGGAATATCAAAAATTATTTTTGGAAGGATGAAAAGGGCTGTAGGGTGTGATAAATGAGCCTATAAACGTCTTAATCCATTCCAGTCACTTAATCTCTAACACATGACTTTCTATTAGTCTATACTCAGCAAGTGTGTAAAGCAAAATTAATGCAAGAGAATTCATATTTGGAGGACAATCAGGCAAGAGCATAGTAGAAAAGACAGGGATTCTGGAGCCAGATTCCTTAGGTGTAAATTCTGTCTCTGTCTCTGTGCTAACTTGAGCAAATCACTTACCCTTACTCATCTCAGAGCTTCCCCTCACTTTTTTCATTTATCTGTAAAATAAAGGTAATAATATTGCCTTCCTCACAGGATTAAATGACCTACCCCATGCCAAGCACGTGGCATGTACACAGCACTTAGCTACAATGACTTTCCAACTTCGTCTCCCCATCTTCCTAGAGAGAAGAAGTAGTATCCTAGTTTGATAGATGAGGTAAAGGGAGCTCAGAGAAGGTTTTGCAGCACTGGCAGCAGCAACCAATTCAGAGTAGATTGGGGGTGCTGCAGGGAGTGGGCAAACCACAGCCACCCCTCCCTAGCGCACCTCGATGACACGCTCCCTCCCACTCTCTCTCTCCTTCCCCCTCCTCCCTCTTCCTCCTCCTTCCCTTTCATATACCCACACACCTCACAAGCAGAAGCCTCTGATTACAAGAAAACGCTCTCCAAGACAAGCTGTTCATTGTTTATATTTTAATTTTTTGTTTGTTTTAATAAAAACAAAGATCTTTAACACTTCCACTGTTTCTGAACAAATAAAACTTTTCTTTCACAATTTATGTCACTTATGGCATGTATTACAATCTTTTACATCTTATCAAATTTTAGATAATAATAATTTCCTACAACTACATGATTAATTACAAATGGACACATATTTAACTTTACCATGAAGAAACCTGGTGTACATCCCCTTAACCAAGTGATTCAAGTTAACATATCAACTTTGGGACAAACACCTTTTGCCTCCTAACATACACTGAGGACATATTTTCCCTTAAATTATACTCTTACCAAGCAACGCATACTTAACAGGCAAACTGAAACTGGCTTATGCTCTCCAAAAATATCAAGGTCATAAAGATGAAGAATGCAAGAGGAACTATTCCATTAAAAAAAAAACCAATGAGACATGCCAACAAAATATAATGTGTAAGCCTGAATTGGATCCTATTGGGATAGACAATAGCTATAAAGGACTTTATTGGAAACACTGATGAAAGTTAATATAGACTTAGATTATATAATGACATTATATAATAAAATAATAAATTTTCTTATGTTGGTCTTTTTACTGTGGTTGGGTAAGATAATGTCCTTATTCATAGAGGCAAGAAATATTAGAAGTAAAGACTGCTATAATGCAGGTAAATGAGATTTCTGGGGAAAAAATAAAACAAAATCCGTGATTTGTAGTGTTNTAGGTTCTGAATTTCAACTATGAATCTGTCCTAAAAGAAGTAATTGACCATCTTGAGCAACAACCTGAAGAAGAGAATACCGGAAGCGAGTCAGAAGACCGTGCTGAATGCCTCATCCAAGTGTTTTTACCATAGGAGACTTGGCTTCCTTTTCTATACTAAGAAGAGATTGGATTATATGATCTCTAAGGATTTTTCCATAGCTGCAGTTCAATGAATTTTTTATTGAAACACTGTTCTACTTCTCCCAGGCTTTTTCCAGTAGCCAGGTCATTAACTCTGGTTACCAGTCATTGTGCCTGTACATGGAAAACTGACTTCACTCTTGTCCCTTGGATTTAAAGTTGCTCATGATAAACTCTCTAGAAGTAATTATTCCTGCTACCCTGGTGTGTAGCTCCAATTTATAGCAATTACATATGATTAGCCACTGTTTCCTTATCCTTTTACTTTTTAGATCTTAACATTCAAGAAAGGGAAGTCATTTCAGACAGTCAGTATGTATCAGAATAAATATATCCAGGCTTTCAACAGAGAATATCTTTCTATTTTCCCTTATAATAGAGGGAAAAGGATGGGCCTTTGTTTTCTACATTATTTGTAAAATTGCCCACCACTCAGGCCAGCAGATTTTTGCCAAAAAGAGAAATAAATTGAAAAAAAATTCTAAGGGGTCTTGCGGTTAACTTTATGTATTTTATTTTTAAATTATCACTGGTAAATATTTCTGGGTTTTGTGGTTTCAGCTGTTATCCTAGGCTTGTCTTTCTGTTTTCATTTCAGAAGATAACTGCCTGCCTCAGGATATTGTTCTTTTTATGAAGGAAAAAATTTTTTTTTCTCATATCAGATTTTAAGTACTTCTTTAAATTAACTCTTGGGTTCCCACTCTGGCACGGTTAGGAACCATTCTCCAGTGAGGGCCTGCGTGGGGTATGCTACAGGTCTGTTCTCTTTTGCCCTATCACCAAATATGAAGATTCATAGTTCTTGATGATCCTGCTGAGTTTATTGGAAAAATAAAGCTCTGTGCACAAAATTGTCACAAGCCATTTAGGTGGACATTCTAAATATCATTTTTTCTTCCATGTGTACTAGCAAGTCACAGCACAGTTGTGAAAGAATGGGCGCTACCTGAAAACTTATTGATGGATACATGAATGAGTAAATACAGGAAAGCATTTTCATTGACATCTTTTAAGTGATGGTACAAAACACTCACCACATGTGGGGCTATTTGATGGATTAATAAAACAAACACATTTGGCTTTAACTTTGAATATCCCTGCTCAGATTATTAGAGTGTGGGTTAGAAATAAATTTATTAAGCTATCTAGAGCTTATCAGGTTAGATATCTAAACCTTTAGAAGATTTTGATAGAGGAAAGTAGTAAAGAGCATTTCAACTAGCAGAAATAAAAAAGTGATTCTGTTGCTGAAAGAGACGGTAGAGATAATTTTAATCCAGGAGCCTCTGATTCACTGTCCACTGGCCAATATAGTCCAGACATACCTTTGTATTTTCAGAATGTGGTTTTTCATTAAACTTTTTATTTTGTCAATACAAAATGGTTGATTAACAATGTTGTGATAATTTCCAGTGGACAGCAAAGGGACTCAGCCATACATCAACATGTATACATTCTCCCTCAAAATGTGATCTGAAAGCCTCTAATCAGAGCTAGTAATTTCAATTATCCATGAGCCTCAGTACCCGTTGTCTTTCACAAGCTGATTCCATATTCCACGTTGCTGCCTTGCCTGTCATCATTTGCATTCATGGCTTCTGATAAAGGATAGCACCTTTAAGGCTATAACCACTGAGGCCTGAAGGGCACCAAGGCAGAGGGGGGATTAGAGCAGAGCCCCGGGGTTGGACTCTAGTCCAAACAATGCTTATTTCAAATAAGCAATAATAGTTTGCTTTTCAAATAATAGCTAGAGAAGAGCTAAAAACCTCTGAATTGCCCTCTCACTTAGTCCACATTAGGTATATATCGAGTCAGAAAGTGAAAGAAAGCGAAGGCGCTCAGTCGTATCCGACTCTTTGCAACCCCATGGACTGTAGCCTACCAGGCTCCTCAGTCCATGGAATTTTCCAGGCAAGATTACTGGAGTGGATTGCCATTTCTTTCTCCAGGGGATCTTCCCAATCCAGGGATTGAACCCGGGTCTCTAGCATTGCAGGCAGATGCTTTACCGTCTGAGCCACCAGGGAAGAGTGAGAAAACAGAATTTATTTGTGACTTCCCTGGTGGTCCAGAATCCACCTACCAATGCAGGGGACACGTGTTCAATCCCTGGTCTAGGAAGATCCCACATGCTGCAGAACAACTAAGAGCATGTGCCACAACGACTGAGGCCTGCGTGCCCCAGAGCCCGTGCCCCCCACCAAGAAAAGCCGCTGCAGGGGGTGACCTGAGCACCACAGTGAAGAGCAAACCCCCACCTAGAGAAAGCCTGTGCACACAGCAACAAAGACCCAGGACAGCCATAAAGAAGTGAATACANTAGAGCCCGTGCCCCCCACCAAGAGAAGCCGCTGCAGGGGGCGACCTGAGCACCACAGTGAAGAGCAAACCCCCACCTAGAGAAAGCCTGTGCACGCAGCAACAAAGACCCAGGACAGCCATAAAGAAATGAATACATTCCTTAAAAGGAATAGTGGTTATTTGGCTGCAAAGGAAATTAAGCCCAGAGTGGCTATGATTTGCTTAGAATCACACAGCCACCAAGAGCTGAACTGTCATCACATGGGTTAACCCATCAAGCGTAACTGGCATTGCCCTAGGGCTGTGGTTCTCAACTGAAAATGATTTTGCCCTCCCAGGGGGCATTTTACAATTTCTGGAAATATTTTTAGTCATCACAACTGCAGGGGTTACTAATGTCTAGTGGGGTGATGGCCAGGGATGTTCCTGATCATCCAATGATATACAAGACAACACCCCACCCCCATCAAGAAAGCATCAGGCTCAAAATGTCAACAGTGCAAGGTTGAGAAACCCCATTCTAGAAAATCAGGCTAGAAGGAATATCAAAAATTATTTTTGGAAGGATGAAAAGGGCTGTAGGGTGTGATAAATGAGCCTATAAACGTCTTAATCCATTCCAGTCACTTAATCTCTAACACATGACTTTCTATTAGTCTATACTCAGCAAGTGTGTAAAGCAAAATTAATGCAAGAGAATTCATATTTGGAGGACAATCAGGCAAGAGCATAGTAGAAAAGACAGGGATTCTGGAGCCAGATTCCTTAGGTGTAAATTCTGTCTCTGTGCTAACTTGAGCAAATCACTTACCCTTACTCATCTCAGAGCTTCCCCTCACTTTTTTCATTTATCTGTAAAATAAAGGTAATAATATTGCCTTCCTCACAGGATTAAATGACCTACCCCATGCCAAGCACGTGGCATGTACACAGCACTTAGCTACAATGACTCTCCAACTTCGTCTCCCCATCTTCCTAGAGAGAAGAAGTAGTATCCTAGTTTGATAGATGAGGTAAAGGGAGCTCAGAGAAGGTTTTGCAGCACTGGCAGCAGCAACCAATTCAGAGTAGATTGGGGGTGCTGCAGGGAGTGGGCAAACCACAGCCACCCCTCCCCAGCACACCTCGATGACACGCTCCCTCCCACTCTCTCTCTCCTTCCCCCTCCTCCCTCTTCCTCCTCCTTCCCTTTCATATACCCACACACCTCACAAGCAGAAGCCTCTGATTACAAGAAAACGCTCTCCAAGACAAGCTGTTCATTGTTTATATTTTAATTTTTTGTTTGTTTTAATAAAAACAAAGATCTTTAACACTTCCACTGTTTCTGAACAAATAAAACTTTTCTTTCACAATTTATGTCACTTATGGCATGTATTACAATCTTTTACATCTTATCAAATTTTAGATAATAATAATTTCCTACAACTACATGATTAATTACAAATGGACACATATTTAACTTTACCATGAAGAAACCTGGTGTACATCCCCTTAACCAAGTGATTCAAGTTAACATATCAACTTTGGGACAAACACCTTTTGCCTCCTAACATACACTGAGGACATATTTTCCCTTAAATTATACTCTTACCAAGCAACGCATACTTAACAGGCAAACTGAAACTGGCTTATGCTCTCCAAAAATATCAAGGTCATAAAGATGAAGAATGCAAGAGGAACTATTCCATTAAAAAAAAAACCAATGAGACATGCCAACAAAATATAATGTGTAAGCCTGAATTGGATCCTATTGGGATAGACAATAGCTATAAAGGACTTTATTGGAAACACTGATGAAAGTTAATATAGACTTAGATTATATAATGACATTATATAATAAAATAATAAATTTTCTTATGTTGGTCTTTTTACTGTGGTTGGGTAAGATAATGTCCTTATTCATAGAGGCAAGAAATATTAGAAGTAAAGACTGCTATAATGCAGGTAAATGAGATTTCTGGGGAAAAAATAAAACAAAATCCGTGATTTGTAGTGTTCACTTATTTCTGTGGTATAAATGCCCCCACCATGGCCAATTTCAGGCTACCAAAGGGAATTCACTGAATGCAGAATTTGGAAGACATATATTATATATGTGTATGTATACACACACACAAACACACACACACACACACACACACACATACACACGTATATAGGCTTTCCTGGTGGTTCAGATGGTAAAGAATCTGCTTGCAATGCAAGAGACCCCAGTTCAGACCCAAGCTTCAGTCCTTGAGTTGGGAAGATCCCCTGGAGAAGGCAATGGCTACCCCCTCCAGCATTCTTGCCTGGAAAATCCCATGGACAGAGGAGCCTAGACCGCTATCGTCCACGGGGGTCACAAAGAGTCAGACACAACTGATTGACTTAGCATACACATACATATACATGTAATCTATATATGTATCAAATAAGAGAGAGAGAAAGCAAATATGGAAAATATTAATGAGAACCTACATAAAGGGATGAGAAATCTTTGTATTGTATTTGAAATTTTTCTGTAAATTAAAAATTACACCACAATATTAAAGTTTAAAACTATCTAGATGGTTACAAAATGTATATATATACTTCTCCATCCAGTCCAAGGAATGTTTTGCAGTGTTAGGGGAGGATTATAACCTGATTATGACCTGTAGGATGAGCATTTTCATGCTAAGCTTCAGAGACATTGAGTTAACCACTTAAAATCACTGAC
Organism: Raphicerus campestris; assembly: GCA_006410735.1. Lineage (NCBI taxonomy): Eukaryota > Metazoa > Chordata > Mammalia > Artiodactyla > Bovidae > Raphicerus > Raphicerus campestris. Next base: position 165,780 of record SJYW01041575.1, read on the forward strand.
ATTTCATCTTATCCAGGGGATTAAATGTTAGTCTCAAAACTAACATGTTGAGTCTTAAATAGATTCAAAAACACCCTTAAGGGTTCTAAATTCATCCATTAAGACAATATAGTACTGGCCTTCAGTGAGTCCAAACAGCCAGTTTTTCCTCCAGCCCTAAAGCTCTGGAGAAGGAAATGGCAACCCACTCCAGTATTCTTGCCTGGAGTATCCCATGGACAGAGGAGCTCAGTGGGCTATAGTCCATGGGTCACAAAGAGTTGGACATGACTGAGCAACTTCACTAAAGCTCTTTGGACCTGTCTGCATGCTCAGTCCTATCTGACTCCTTGTGACACCATGGACTATAGCCTGCCAGGCTCCTCTATCCATGGAATTTTCCAGGCAAGAATATTGGAGTGGGTTGCCATTTCCTCCTCCAGGAGATCTTCCTAACCCATGGATCAAACCCACGTCTCTTGTATCTCTTGCATTGGCAGGCAGATTCTTTACCAGTTGAGCCACCAGGGAAGCCCCAGAACTGTTTGCTGTTCCTTTAATAGAACTTTAGAGGGAGAAGTTTAGGGACTACATTTTAACTGGAAAAAAGAAAGGAAATTCTTCCTGACCATTTAAACACTGAGACCGTAAGAGTGCTGAGCAATGGATGCTCACAGTGTGAGAGATGACTGGGCACACATTTAACTAAAAGGATAACAGACTGATTGCTACAAGGACATGAGGAATGGAAGAAGGACACTATTTAAATCCCGCTCTTTTCCCTCTTGCTCGCTCACTTTCCCCCTTCTCTGCAATTACAAATTTCAGAGTCACTATTATTATTTTTTATATGCATTCACTTTCACTTTCACATATGCCTTCACTTCAGTTTTTTCAACCTGAGCATTTTTATTTATTTTGAATTAATTTTTATTGGAGTACAGTTGCTTAACAATGCTGAGTTAGTTTCTACTGTACAGCAAAGTGAATCAGCCATGCATATACATACATCTCCTCCTTTTTGGACTTACTTCCCATTCAGGTCACACAGTTTATACAGAGCCAAGTAAGTCAGAAAGAGAAAACCAAACATCATTATTAATGCATATATGTGGAATCTAGGGAAATGGTACATATGATCTTATTTACAAAGTAGAAACAGAGACATAGACGTAGAGAACAAATGTGTGGGTTCTAAGGATGGAAGAAGGAGGTGGGAGGAATTGGGAGATTGGGATTGAAACATATACACTATTGATACTATGTATAAAATAGAGTCAGAATCATTTGAACTCTAACTGGAGGCCTTTTCTCTTCTATTACGTCACATTTGTCTCCAGTAGATGCCAGAGTTGAGGACCACCTTAGGGAGACTCTACATCTGAGGGCTGGACAAGGAGACAGAACAATGATGGAAAAAGACTACAGGAGACAGATTTGTCCAATTGGTGGGAGCTAGAAAGGCAGAAAACTTGAGAAAATGGTAATGAATAGCACCAAATAGGAAAATATAGACTGGAAAAGAGCATAGGGTTGAACAACTGGGTACTCATTTGGTCTATCAAGAAAGGCATTTAAATAAAACAATAGAAACAAAAGCAAGATTTAAGTGATAAATTGGTGCTGAGGAAAAAGACAGAGTATCAACTTTTATTTAAGGACTGCTTCTGCTGCTGCTAAGTTGCTTCAGTCGTGTCCAACTCTGTGTGACCCCATAGACGGCAGCCCACTAGGCTCCCCTGTTCCTGGGATTCTCCAGGCAAGAATATTGGAGTGGGTTGCCATTTCCTTCTCCAATGAATGAAAGTGAAAAGTGAAAGTGAAGTCGCTCAGTCATTTCCGACTCCTAGCGACCCCACGGACTGGCCTACCAGGCTCCTCAGTCCATGGGATTCTCCAGGCAAGAGTACTGGAGTGGGGTGCCATTGCCTTCTCTGTATTTAAGGACAGNATTGAAAGTGAAGTTGCTCAGTCATTTCCGACTCCTAGCGACCCCATGGACTGGCCCACCAGGCTCCTCAGTCCATGGGATTCTCCAGGCAAGAGTACTGGAGTGGGGTGCCATTGCCTTCTCTGTATTTAAGGACAGTACAGAATAAAAAAAAATAGAGTGGCTAAAGACTGAAGGAGTAACAGAGTGATCGCTTTCAGGTGGTTTTTGTGGGGGTTTTTTTGTTGTTGTTGTTCTCTAAGTTCAACATTCACATCACCAAAAAGAAAAATAGTAGTATTTATATTCACCTGGGCAGTAATGCTGCTAAAACATTCTTTAAGTCATTTGGGTTCAACTGTGGTATGAAGCTGTGCTTCCATGACTTGTGACTTTGGGGAGGAATATAACTTAGAAGAAATCCAGTAGTCTGTGCAAATACTTGTATATTTACAGAATTAAAGACTCAAGTGTATTCCTTGCGGGTTGCCTATAGTAGTCTCTAATTGGATAAGGATACAGCTGTATCCATCCAAGATGGCCCATCAGATCATATCAAAGTAAAATACTTCCCCTTCTACTCAGCAGAGTTTCCGCTCATTCCATATGGCACTTCAGTTTATGTCCATGGGGCTGGCTTTTCTACATTCAGCACTGAGAGTTGTTCAGAAAGTATGAGGTTATTGTCTGCACATGGTAGACAGCCTTCAACCTTCTGTAGGCACTTCAAAAAATTCCCTGATTAACAGCTTGAGAAAAACCACCCCTACCCTCAACACTATATTTATATAATCACAATAATTTCATTACTAAATTACTTGTTAGTACACTTAAGATTCAGAAGTACAGTCAACAGAAGGCATTTATTGCTCTGTCTTTTAAAGCTTTCAAACAAGCAAACAATAAAAAAATAGCAATATCTTTAGCAGGTAAAAATTACAATAATATTACAGAATATACACATTTCCATTTTGGTAACTAAAACACAAAGCTAATGGTTTTAAGCATTAAATGGTTGCTTTTAGGAAAATCCTGTGAAGCGAAGTGAAGTGAAGTTGCTCAGTCGTGTCCGACTCTGCGACCTCATGGACTATAGCCTACCAGACTTCTCCGTCCATGAGATTTTTCAGGCAAGAGTGCTGGAGTGGGGTGCCATTTCCTTCTCCAGGGAATCTTCCCCGCCCAGGGATCGAGCCCAAGTCTCTTACATTGTACGCAGATGCTTTACCCTCTGAGCCACCAGGGAAGTCCCTCTAAAACTGCCTCTAAAGCTACACTGATGGCCCATATGCCCTCCCTCTGACAATCACCACGCTCGTTATTTTTCTCCTCCACTCTGTGTCTCACCACTTCGTTTCCTCCTTCAACAGAAAATTTCCTTCCTACTGTGGAAAGTATGACCAGATTTTTGGTTCAGAAAAATAACATCAAAATATTTGCATGCAAGCAAGCTGGTTGTCAAACATCAGAGCATTGTAAACTGTCAATCAGTTTCGCTCAAGTTTTTGCAAGCCTACATCTTACTGAAGTTTTCAATATTCTTCTTAAAACATTATCCAATATAATACTTATTTTAAATGCTGAGGCCATTTTTCCAAAGTAGCTTTCCCTCTCTCTCTCTTTCTCTCTCTTCTAAGCATCATTCTAGAAACGCTATTAAGTATAACATTTGAAAAACTGATTATGTAGATTTGGCAACATGGATTCTTGGTAGTCATGCTAATTTTTCTTCCCCTTTTCTTTCTGGTAATGTATTTGGGTTTTCTTTCAGTTTCCTAAAACTGCCATAATAAACTACCACCAATGGGACAGCTTTAAATAAGAGAAACATTTTCTCACAGTTCTGAAGGCTAGAAGTCTACAATCAAGACATACACTGGGCCACTCCCTCACACAGGCTCTAGTGGGGAATCTATTTTGTGCCTTTCTGATGTCACCTGTAATTTTTGGTGTTCTTGACTTACAGCTACAGAACTCCAATCTCTGCTCTGTCATCATACAGAGTTCTTCCTCTGTGTCTTTCTCTGGGTCCAGATTTCTCTCTTCTTATAAGGACACCAGTCACATCACTCTGCTGCTGCTGCTAAGTCTCTTCAGTCGTGTCCTACTCTGTGCGACCCCATAGACGGCAGCTTACCAGGCTCCCCCGTCCCTGGGATTCTCCAGGCAAGAACACTGGAGTGGGTTGCCATGTCCTTCTCCAATGCATGAAAGTGAAAAGTGAAAGTGAAGTCGCTCAGTTGTATCTGACTCTTAGTGACCCCATGGACTGCAGCCTACCAGGCTCCTCCATCCATGGGATTTTCCAGGCAAGAGTACGGGAGTGGGTTGCCATTGCCTTCTCCACACATCACTCTAATGACTTCATTTTAACTTGACTACATCTGCCAGGTCCTGATATCCAAATAAGGTAACATTCACATGTAAATTAGAACTTCTATATATCTTTTTCAGAGACACAATTCAACCTGTAACAGATTCATTCATCATAACACAGCCTATTATCCTCACTAGTATGCTCACATCAATATTTCCCAGTTGAAAGTTCAAACTAGTAGAGAAATCAGTATCTTTTTTTTAATTATTGGAGAATAATGTCATGTTAGTTTCTGCTGTACAAGAGTGAATCAGCTACATGCATACGTATATCCCCTCCACCTAGAATCTCCCTCCCACTCCCCATGTCCTCTTTTTACACTACAGGATGTCTTTGGATGGTGGATATCATGCTGTATTCAGCCACTATCTGGCTGTCTCAGCTATATGGAGTTAAGCCTCCAGACATCCGGAAATACCTAGAGTCATATGCATTAATTCCATTTTTGGTCATTATGCAGACCTAACCTCTTTTACTTCATAATACTTGGAAGACTCAAAGTCACATGAGTTCATAGAAGACTAATAATGTGTGAAACAAAGCTATAACTGGGTCCTTTTATGTAGCTTCTGCTGTTCACCTGTTCGTTTTACTTATTACTTCAAAAGTAATACATATTCATTGCAATAGATCAAACAATATAGAAGCGTATAAAAGTTATTACTACTCTCATTCTCCTATCTTTAATCCCAAATCCATGAGGTAAGCAACATAATCCTTCCCCATATTTTCAGTGCTCATAAATAAACATAGACAAGGATGTACAGCTATATCAGAATTTTTCTCATTTTTACCAATAAAAAGACTGTGCTCTACATATTAAATTTCACCTTGCCTTTTTCACTTAACATTAATAAATGTTAAATTATTAATAATTTATTGGATTATTTTTAATATCAAGATAATAATTCTAATTCCTAGTAAGCTGGACATTCTTCTCAGATATTTCCTACAGCAAACATTCTTGTCTTTACCTACTNTTAAATTTCACCTTGCCTTTTTCACTTAACATTAATAAATGTTAAATTATTAATAATTTATTGGATTATTTTTAATATCAAGATAATAATTCTAATTCCTAGTAAGCTGGACATTCTTCTCAGATATTTCCTACAGCAAACATTCTTGTCTTTACCTACTATTACTGTTGTAAAATAAATTTTTAAAAATTGAATTCCTGGGTCAAAAGCTATATGCATTTTAAATATTTAAAAGATTATAACAATTCTCATTCTTACCAATATGGCTTTCTCCCCACATCCTCACCAGTACTGGAGTGATCGATATTCTTTCCTGAACAAATGTTCTTGTATTGCATTTTTTCCTTAGAGCCTTTGATGCTTGGTTCCAAAAGAGACAATGTATGCCACACAGTGAAAACACAGACTTTCCCCATTAGAGGTCTCTGTGATCTCTAGGGAGAGAAGTATTCTCTCTTATCTTTCCCCTACACATCTCCTAAACATTCTATTGCCCTAAACAGTCAATACTGGCTCCAAGCTAATATTGCTCACTTGGCTAAAGAAATCCTCAGTTCAAACAACCATCCCTCAGAATGCAGTCCCAGAAAATGACCAGGAACCGTGGTTTCAGGCCTTTCGGGGGATCTCATTTTACACCCTTAGTAATTGCTCAAAATACTTATGCCCATAACCAAAACAATTTATTTTCTCTATTTTATTATACATATACTGATTATTACCCTGCATTGATTCAAAAGATTTAATAAAATTTTTAAAAACACTGTTGATAAGAATCCTGATAGAATGTTTGAAAATGTTTCTGTTGGTCTTCATAAAAAATAAAATTATCCTTAAAAAGTGATACTTTTTATGGCTATTTGTCTTATTCAGCAATATAAATATGCTCTGGTATATTTCTTGAAAATGATCTTAATGATACAGTTTAAAATTTGTCACTAAAATTTCTAAATTTCCTAAATGATTTTTGATCTGAAAAATGTTATTTAAACATTTGCTTTTGGTGTTTAAGTCAAATACAAAATAGATGTATAAGTAGACATATTTGATATAAATAATGCCAGTTGAAAATTTTTTTAATTTTCAAAAAGTNGTCACTAAAATTTCTAAATTTCCTAAATGATTTTTGATCTGAAAAATGTTATTTAAACATTTGCTTTTGGTGTTTAAGTCAAATACAAAATAGATGTATAAGTAGACATATTTGATATAAATAATGCCAGTTGAAAATTTTTTTAATTTTCAAAAAGTATACTAAAAAGTGTGGATTCATGAGGTTGCTTAGAAATTAAATGGGGCTTCTGTTGTGGCTCAGCTGGTAAAGAATCCGCCTGCAATGCGGGAGACCTAGGTTTGATCCCTGGGTTGAAAATAACCCCTGGAGAAAAGAAAGGCTACCACTCCAGTATTCTGGCCTGGAGAATTCTATGTACTCTGTAGTCCATGGGGTTGCAAAGAGGGACTGAGTNAAGTAATGTCTCTGCTTTTGAATATGCTATCTAGGTTGGTTATAACTTTTCTTCCAAGGAGTAAGTGTCTTTTAATTTCATGGTTGCAATCACCATCTGCAGTGATTTGGGAGCCCATTATAGACAGCCAGAATTCTTACCAGTTTGTATTACAAGACAAAATGGTGATTCTGCAATTATCCAGTTAATTTGAATCTTGAATCATGCTGATAATGTTTCTGAGTAAAGAGGGCCAAACAAAAGTGTTAATAATAAAAAGTGCTGAAATAATCTGCTTTCACCTGCATAGATCAAGTGAACTAGGCAATTGCCAAAACCTCACTTAGTTCAAAAGTATATAAACACAGAAAGAGCATGAGGTTCACGATATTTGATTTCACCTTCTCTATAGAACACCAAATCCTCTTTAAGAGTTCCAGTAGAACAGTAACGACAGGGGGGAATTGGAGGTTCAACCTCTCCTTCTGGGGAGAGGCAGAGGGTCTGGGTACGGCTGCATACCAAACATTTACTAGCTTTGAAAAAAGGGTTGCTAGAAAATTGCTCCTGAGAGAAGATCAAAGGTTGGGGCTTTGTGGAGAAAAGAACAGGATGGTTTTATAAATCAGTTTTTAAATCATAATGCTTTGTCAGTCAGCTCAGCACAAAGCATCAAGGCCTCGGCAAGATAGAGAACAATTCTGACATACAGAATGAAATAGGAAAACAAGATGAAAGAGGGAAATTTAATGAACAATTTGTATAGACTTTTAAAAATTGGATTCGATTCTCTTTTTTTAAAGAAAACTTTCAAAATAAAGGCTAGCCAATGACGTCAAAGAAAAAGCAATAGCAGTCAGGCCATCCAGATGTGACTGGCACATCACACATTGGAGGAAACAAGCTGACAAGTCAGACAGACGGGTTCAAAGCCTGACTCTATCACTGACTAGCCTTGCCAAGCTACTTTCTTGAAAAGTTTGCTTCCTCATCTGTAAAAGTAGTATGAGGAGTACTTCCAATGACCGATAGGTATCAATTTCCTTGTTGGAAACACAGGAATTTTAAATTTTGAATTGTTCAAATTGTATGCAAGGAAATTTTTCAAAACTGCATTCTCCTTTCTATATCCATGAGTTCACTCAAAAAAAATCAAAAAATTTCATTAACCTATTTTTAGAAAGCTGAAGCACAGCTGCCATCCAAAAAAAATTTAAAAAAAAGCATCATGTCTAATAAAAAGGGGCTTTCCAGATGGCACTAGAGCTAATGAACCTGCCTGCCAATACAGGAGACATAAGAGACACAGGTTCAATTCCTAGGTCAGGAAGATCCAATCATCCCAGGGAAGATGGAGGACATCTTCCTGGAGAGCATGGCAACTGACTCCAGTATTCTGGCCTGGAGAGCCCTGGCGGGGTACAGCCATAGGGTCGAAAAAAGTGGGATATGACTGAAATGATTTAGCATGCACTAATTAAAAAAAAAAAATCTTCCTTGCAGGGGTTAGTATTCTGAATTTTATGTTTAGAGGAGACCTTGGTATTCTCATTTTTCAGATCAGTGAAGCCAAGGTAACATTTGAAGAACTGAACCTGGGAAAGGAGATGACCCCTCTGCCTGGACTAAGTAGATACAGCACAGAGGAGTAGTGGAGAGCAGGGTCTTGAATAAGAAAATTCTGAGTCCTCATGTAGGCCCTGCAATGGGCTAGTTGTGTGATTCTGGATGTGATACATATTTTTCCAAATCTTAGCATCCACTTGATAAAATGAGGAATCACAAACCTCACTGGATAATTGTGTGAATTATATGAGTAAATATATGTAATGTATCCAGTATAATACCTAGCAGGTAGTAAGGGCTCAATAAATCATGACTGTTAGTATCATTATTCGAGTGCACTAACTAAAGGCCTTTGGTTATAGATACAAATCATACCTCCCTCCATGGAATCCAGGTTTTTCATTCTCAAGTATTCTACTGGGCCAGGGGGCTTTCCAGGTGGCTCAGTGGTAAAGAATCCACCTGCCAATGCAGGAGATGCAGGTTTGACCGCTGAGTCAGGAAGATCCCCTGGAGAAGGACATCACTTCCAACTTCAGTACTCTTGCCTGGAAATCCCATGGACAGAGAAGCCTGGAGAGCTACAGACTATAAAATCACAAAAGAGCTGGACATGAATTAGTGACTAAACAGCAACAAGTCTACTGAGAAGCTGGGTATATGAGCTGTGACAAATATTCCACTGCAGTGTTTCGATAAAAAGTTACAGCACCTTACTTTTTGAGCACTTATTCTGTTCCAAGTACTCCTGTAAAAGATTTACATATATTTTATCTTTTACTGTCCACAACAGTCATATGTGTGGCATTATTATTATTATCCCTATTTTACAAAATTGTAGTCTGAAGCAGAGAGAAGAGCCTTGCTTAAGATCACACAGCAAAGTGGCTCTGGTGGGCAGATGTCACTCTTTTTATTATCTCTATGCCCAGTAACTTAAACTTAGGGGAAGTTTGAAGAGGGATCTTGTTATGAATATTGAATGGCAGGATGATTAAATTTACACATCAATTTGGCTAGGCTATGGTGCCCAACTGCTCAGTCATACACTTTTCTAGATGTCACTGTGAAGGTATTTTTTTAGATATAATTGACATTTAATCAGTGGACTTCGAGTAAAGCAGATTACTCTCCACATTTTAAGTGAACTTCATCAATCAGTTGGAGACCTGAAGAGCAAAGGCAAATTTCCCCAAAAAAGATTTCAGCTTCACAACTACTACATAGAAACTCTGACTGTTCAGGCTACCTGCCCTGCCCTGTGGAATTCAGATTCAAGACTGCCACATCAACTCTTACCTGAATTTCCAGGCTGCCAGCCTGCCCTAAGAATTTTGGACTTTTCAGCATCCACAATTACTTGAGCAATCCTCAGTAAAATAAAATAGTGCCATGTTGGTTTGTTTCTCTGCAGAGTCCTAATACAAATGGGGACATAAATTTTATCTGCCATCCTTTGAGACTCAAGGGCACCAATCACAAAAATGGACCAAGATTTGAGAAACTACTCATAGTAGCACTGACATCAAGGACGTGCTGGTGGCAAATATTCAGTGGCACCTTCCTCTTTGGGTTGTTCCTGGGATTTGACCTTGGCTGACTTCCCACTGCCTAGCCTCCCTTGGTTCTCTGCCCATTCTCTGAAACTCATTTTCCACTTTTAACATAGGTTCTGTTATTCATTTTCCTTCACGCAATGTCCTTTGATGCTTACGGAAGCCCAGTCTGTTGCTTACAACCAGAGAACTCTGACTATCTGGCAGTGGGGTTGTGATATGAATCCTGGTGTNTCTGTTATTCATTTTTCTTCACGCAATGTCCTTTGATGCTTACGGAAGCCCAGTCTGTTGCTTACAACCAGAGAACTCTGACTATCTGGCAGTGGGGTTGTGATATGAATCCTGGTGTCTAATTGCATCGCCTGCCCTTTCAGCCTTCTTCCTTCCACACCAAGAACTTCTGATTTGGAAAGGACCTTAGCAATCAAGTCCAATTTTATAGATAAGAAAACTAAGACACTAACAATTGATTAAAAACAAGGACTCTAAAATTCAGTGTGGATGATGACTGGAAAATGATTCCAGGTTACAAAGAATTCTATACAAAGAAAGGATTCTACAAAGAAGTATACATGTGACCTGCAAATCCCAGTGCATCTAAACTATTTAGGAATTGAAGATGCAAAGAGATAAACTAAGAATGAATTAAAGATCCAAAAGAGACATTGCTCCCTTATGTTTCAGAAATAGGAGCATATTACACATTCCGCACACGTCAGCAGAAGACAGAAGTTTTCGTGTGAAAATAAACCAAATTAGAGAAGCTCTGAAGCATCAGCTAAGGGACACTGGCTACAAAGAAAGAGGAGAGTGAAGGGCTGCACTAGAAACAAAGGGGATTACCTGAGCAACTCTAAACCAAACCCTGAGCCCACCCAACACCCAACCACAGCTACTTTCTCCCAGCTCAGGTTTCTTGAAAACCATGGCAGACAAATGTAAAATTTTCAGGCAAGAAATTGGAGAATTCCTCTTCATGGATGCCTGTGATCCAAGGGAAATAACTACAGATGATGGCACCTAAGAGTATCCTGATAAAGCAACAAAGCTCCTGCCCAATCCTAATGATATTATTAGGTTCGTCAACTAACAAGTCATCCTTATATGCACAGTACTCCCAAGCAGTATCTCAATACCTGGTTCTTAAATATAAACCAAAAGCCAAGGATCTCCAGATATTTAGGAAAGGTCTATATCATAAAACAATAATAATCCAAATCAAATTTAATTCAAATAATAAATAATCCAAAAGGAAACGCCTTCATAAAATACATAGAATATTTTAACCCCAGTGACTTCTGATGAAAAAAAACAGGAAATATTGAAATAAGTCGTTTCACTAACATGATGATGCCAATTGAAAGAATTGAGGGAGAGAATTACATAGAATGATTTTATTTACTTGCAGGTAATTAACCCCAAACTGGTCATTTAGTAACATAACCTGAATGAATTTCTGCCTGAGCTTCCCCTTGAAAGAGCAAAGGAAGGCCACTTTAGAAACCTGAATGCTTGCCCAGAGATTGACATTCATAAGAGCAGGTACTGGAAATGGAATTTGTTTCTGAGGTCCAACAGTTCAGTCCAGAAATTAAATAGGCTAAGCATCCTACTCAAATTAAAAAAAAAAAAATAGCATTTGAAAACTGAAGCTCGAAGGACACACTCAAAAAGCAGGAATACAAGACCTCCTGCCAAAATGGTGGCCTGCAAGTTAATTCCTGGAAGTTTAGCCCCTTTCAAGTTTTAGGGTATGAATTCCTCAGACTGGTAACAACAGCTATCAGAAAAGTACTTTTTACAGTAGATCTATCAATCCAGGCAATTTAAGCTAGGGAAATTGGTTCTGACTTAGAATGGAGGGAATTGACAAATATCTGTTCAGTCCCCCTGGGACTCAACCTATTGATACAATTTTAACAGAGAATGGTCACAGATTATGTGTTGTAAAGTGCATTATAATAACCTCTATAATGAAATATTTTAAAACTTCTCTTTTTATTTGGCCCACTAACTTAAAAAAAAAAAATCTCAAATGTCTCTCTTGCTTTCTTTTTTTAAAATATGACAATGGTGTGATAGTTCTGTTATTCGAAAAGACTAATTTTTGAGCAGTTTTAGGTTTACAATAAAATTGAGAGGCAGATACAAAAATGTCCCATAGAGTCTGTATGTCCACACATGCATAGCCTCCTCCATTATCAACACCACCCAGCAGTGTGGTACATTATTTTACCAAGGATGAACCTACATTGATATAATCCCTACAAATCATATTTCACTTTAGGGTTCATTCTCGGTGTTGTACATTCTATGGATTTTGAAAAATGTATAATGACATGTTTCCATCATTATAATGGATGGATTAATTTTTACTGCCCCCTCAATCCTCTATGATCTGAGTATTCAACTCCCCCGACCCCACTCTCACTCCTGAAGACTACTGATCTTTTACACTGTCTTCATAGTTTTGCTTTTTCCTTGGAATCATACGATATGTAGGCTTCCCATATTGACTTTTTTCAGTTATTAACATGCATGTAAGTTTCCTCCATGTTTTTCATGGCTTTATAGCTCATTTATTTTTAGTACTGAATAATATTCCATTGTATGGATGTACCATGGTTTATTCATCCATTATCCTACTAAAGAGCATCTTGGTTGCTTCCAAGTTCTTGACAATTACAAATAAAGCTACTATAAGCATCCAAGTACAGATTTTACTGTGGACATAAATTTTCACCTCCTTTGGGTAAATACCAAGGAGTATGCTTACTGAATCATATGGAAAGAGTATATTTAGTTCTGTCTTCTTTTCTTTAGCTTCTCTATTTTTTTTTTATTGTTAGGGGGTATGATATCTTTGATGATGCATTTAGATAGTTCCAAAAAACAAATCTATAACATTACTAAAGTAAATTTAATATAATTTTCCCTAGTACTTACTTTTCAGTTTTAAGGGCAGCAACAAAATACCAGCAATTGAAATATATAATAAGCATTGTTTTATATTAGAAAATAAAAAGAATGAACCAGTACTTCCACTTTTCTCCATATCATCTCTTTTTCTTCATATCACTGCTCAACCCTGGCCAAAAGTCTAAACTTTTCCAAGAGCCCAATGTGTCTACTGTAACCAGTGTTATTAAGGAAATGGAAAAGGGAAGAAGATGGCTGCTTACAACTTCTTGAAATCGTGCGATTGGGAGGATCCAAAGTTCTGTCTCCTACTTTAAGAACCAAGGGATTAAGTAACGGATTGCTCATTGCTATTGCCTTGAAACAGGACAAATAGGGTATAGTGTAAGCACTCTAACTGTGGATTTATAGTCATTCTTCACTTTCTAAATTAGTTCATTGAAATGAGTTTAGGTGAAACGACCCATTAGCAGAGGTCAGGAATAGGAATTGAACCGAACTGAAAAGATCTTGGAGTTCCTGAGCATGATCCTTGAATGGGAATTCAGAGGGCTGAGGCAGATGAGAAGAATGTGAAAAACAAGGCCTCAACTAAAGCAGAGGGAGAAACAAGGAGAAATTTACTTGTTGGGGGTAGTAAAAGAGCATTTTAAAATCTGAGTGCCTGAGGTTTTCCTTTGAAGTTACTCTTTCCTGGCGCACAAACACCACTTTCATGAGCACCACTACACCTTGCAGTAGGTGGGTATGTATGTGTGTGAGCGAGTGTGTGTGATGAACCAGGGGCCAAGTCTGACATCTGAGAATATACCAGATGGACAGATGCAGACAATGGAAAAGCAAAAGCCTGGAATTAGAGGAGACATGGGGATATAAGCAGCTAGGCAGCTCACAAACTCTTGGAGAGCACTGTGAACTTTAAAAAGAAGATCAGAGAGATTCATAGACAGCTCTGACCCCCCAAAAATGTCATTTAATGAAACAGATTAAATGCAATTTCTAGCTTGACATACTGAGCTTTTATCATTCTAAAGCCCCAGACTCTTTTTCATTTTTGGAGGAAATTGGATGGAGCAGGGAACTGTTATAGAAATAGGTGGCTTATATTGTTCACCTTTTGGCCCACCTGAAGCACAATTACTTCCTTTCCTTAAAAATTTAGCACCTTTAGGAAATTTATTTTTGTTTCAACTGGGTATTTTGGAGGAGGTACTTAATATAACTTAAGAGAAATTTAGTTAAACCTGTCATACATTTTGTTCATATTCTCCTCATATTCTCATTTGTTCATATTCTTCTGTATTTGAAAAAAATTAAACAATTTAAGTATTCACTGCTACTTTGGTACATTCATGCTGAAAATTCTTTTTTCCTTGGAAATGCTTTACTTATTTCCTGTATCTCAATGGAGCTGAAGTTCCATCTTCCTTCTCTTTTGATTTTAGGAAGTTTGTCTTTAAAAAATAGATTACTGTTTCCCCAGAACTGAAGGGAAAAAAATAGTTCTTTTCATTAGGTTATTATTCACCCTTTATGTTTGCCTTCTCTTCTCGCCTGTCAGCACATTCCACTAAAAAAATCTTGTTCAATAACTAGCTAGCTGAGTTCATTTTCTCATAAATTTATTCATATCACAGTAGCTACTTGGCAAAGAATTCTACAAAATTCACTGACCCTGAAAACCAGATCGGTGTGAGGGATGCTCTTAACTCTATATACCAAATAAGAGAAATATTTACAACATGATGGTTTTTAGATACTGGAGGTTTCAGTCTGAAAAACAGTACCATAACTGTTTATAAAGAGCACCAACTTTATTCCCTTTGGACCATGAGCTTATTATTTTGATGACAACACGCCAGTACTCATTTGCTGCAAGACTGGTGTGTGTTGCCCAGTGATATGGGCAGAGGTTCCTGAACAGATTGCCTTGGTCATTATGATCCATATGGCCAAACACAAGTGAATGGGTGAGGAGGGAGGGCATCTTACTCCATGTCACAGAGTCACTCATCCTGTCCAAATGAAAGAGGCAGGAGAGAGTTGCAACATGTGACTTTTTAAGAACGTTCCCATTTTTGCCATCTGATGATTCACTGAATATCACCTCCTCAAATCTCTTCTAAGCACTTATCCTGGGGAGTACACTTCTAATCTTCAAGATGATTTTAAAGAAAAAGAAACATATATTTTACAGGAAGAAAGTGAAGAAGATTCAGAAATCTTGTGGTCAGGACAACTGATGAATCCAATACAAAAGAAACAATAGTGTCTTTATCACTTCTGTGCTTTTCACAGAAGCTGCCGTTACGATGAGAAAAACAGTATAGCATCACGACTCAATAGACGTGAATTTGAACAAACTCCAGGAGACAGTGGAGGACAGAGGAGCTTGGCATGCTGCAGTCCATGGGGTCACAGAGTCAGACATGACTTAGAGACTGATCAACAACCACTCTTTATCCCACAGAAATGCAGAAGGAAAAAGTTAACCTGGAACTCTATGACCCTGCAATAATCACTGTTAACATTTTAGTGACTATCTCTATATATATGTCCATGGGTGCACATCCATAATTTTGATATAACATGCCAACAAAGTGTCCTCATAATGTATAACTAGCCTTTCTTGTCTCTTTCTCTCTCACACGCATCTTTCATCCAACAATCTGTTTGTGTTTTTCTCCATGTACACATGTGCACACACAACATACACGTTCATGACCCAGTTCAGTGAACATGGTGAAGAGAAATGACAAATTTAATGTGAGCCAGCATTCACATGTATCCTTGTCTTATACCCTCTCCCCACTGACTCACATTGAGATTCTTGGGAGCAAGAGCTAGAAATAAAATCTTGAAGATGTGCTTCCATAAAAACAGTACCAAACCCAGGGCTCAGACAGTACTACTTTAGCAGACCACCAGCAGTATGGGGGCTTTCTCCTGCTGCACCTCAGACCACAGGGCAGCTCTGGGCAAGTCAAAGCTACAGTGCCCCGTAGGAGACTCCAGAGGAAGAAGAGTATGTGAGTGCTGCCTGGAGATGTCAATCAAAAGGCTGTGGGGTGGGAAAGGGTAGGAGGTGGGAGGGAAGTTCAAGAGCAAGGGGGACATATGAACACATGTGGCTAATTCACATTGATGTATGGCAGAAATCAAATCAATATAGTAAAGCAATTATCCTTCAATTAAAAATAAATAAATTTTTAGAAAATAAACAAAGGCTACCAGGAAAAAAAGATATAAAAAGCTCCAAGAAAGGAAAGGTCCTTAACTAGGAAAAGAGACAAGAGAGACAAGAGACAATTGATAAAATGGGTAAAAACACCAATATTAGAGTTACAGTGCGTGAGTTTGAATCATTTGCCCAGGTGGCTAACCCTTAATTCCTCTGTGTCTTGCTTTCTTCATCNCAAAAGAGACAAGAGAGACAAGAGGCAATTGATAAAATGGGTAAAAACACCAATATTAGAGTTACAGTGCGTGAGTTTGAATCATTTGCCCAGGTGGCTAACCCTTAATTCCTCTGTGTCTTGCTTTCTTCATCTGCAAAATGAGAACAATTAATTGTACCTCCCTCCCAGAATGTATTAATTTCCGAGGGCTGCCATCACAAAGTACCAAAAACTGGATGGCTTAAACAATAGAAATGTATTGTCTCACAATTCTGGATGCTAGACGTTCAAAACCAAGATACTGACAGTGTCGGTTCCTTTGGGGAGCTGCAAGGGAGGACCTGTTCTATGCCTCGCTCCCAGTTTCTAGTGGTATGCTAACCATCTTTGGCTTGTAAATGTGTCATTCCAATATCTTCCTTTGTCTTTACACAGTGTGCTCCCTGTGTGTGTCCACATCTTCTTCCCTCTGTGCACATCTGTTCCATGGCCAAATTTCCCCTTGATATAAGGACATCAGTCATTCTGGATGAGAGACCCTTGTAATGACCTCATTTTTAATTGTTTGCTTCTGTAAAAACCCTATTTCCAAATGAGGTCACATTCTGAGGTACTTAGAACATCAACATACTTTTCGGGGAGGACACAATTCAATCCACAACATAGTGTTTGTGATAAGTGAGTAACTTGACGTGCATAAGTGATTAACATATGGCTTGGAATATAATTACTACACAACCAGTAGCATTAATAATGGCAATACGTTCTGTATAAATTAAGAGCCAGTGAGTATATTTAGTGAATGAGGGCTTCCCAGGTGGCTCAGCGGTAAAAAATTTACCTGTCAATGCAAAAGACACAGGAGACATGGGTTCAGTCTGTGAGCAGGAAAGATCCTCTAGAGGAGGAAATGGCAATCAACTCCAGTACTCTTGCATGGGAAATCCCATTAAGAGACTGCTGGGCTACACATGGGGTCACAAAGAGTCAGACATGACTAAGTGACTGAGAGTGATTATTTACTGAATGTACCTGGCAGGAGAAGCAGCTCTGGCTCATGCCATATTGCAAGTGGATAATAAATTTACTGGACATAGCTACAAATTTCCTAAAGTGTTGGAGGAAGGAGAACAGGAGGACTAAAATCCTGAGTGAACAAGAGGAAGCAAAGGTCAGTGGAGGTCGGTCTAAGGAAATTCATGTGACACACACACAAAACATGGACTATTTCAAAATCCCTGAACTAACCTTTACTTACACAAGAAATCGATTCAGTATCTAGTCTAGTGTTTTTTCTACCGGGTGCACCCTAGGAATCTAGGTAGAGGGTCCTGGCTTTCTCCCAAATCACGTCTTACCCTAGAAGGTCAAGGATTGGCAGGAAATCAAGAATGAAATCAGGAACTGTCCAGGGAACTGGTAATATATATAAAGTAGAAAGCCAATGTATTCATTTGAAATTAGGATCCTATGCATTGGTGAGGCAAACATTTACACTGTCTCCTTGAAATCAAGACATGTGGGAAGTGAAATTGTCTGAAGGTTTCATTAACACTTGTAATGACAAGGGCAAAACAGGGAGAGTCAGTTCTGTGGTTTAAGTGGTCAATAGCAGCAGGTTCAGAGAGGATGTTGCCTCTGTCTCTATAATACAGATATAACTGCTCAGAGATCAGGAGAGGTGTCCCATGGGAGTCCTTCAGACCAGTCTTGTCCTCTGCAGTCCCTCCACAGTCAATGCAGACACCTCCCTGCCCTTTCCACCACATCCTCCTACCAACCACTGACACATCCTTTATACAAATGGCAAATCACATTTTGAAGTATTAGCATGTGAATTTTTCCCCAACATTCTCTGGTATCCCTTAAAATTTCTCTCATTCAGGAACTTAAGGTATTCCATACTCATTGCCTCTGGTGATGGAGCAGAAAGACAAAGGAAAGGAGTTTTCCTGGTTTTGGAGTTTCAGTAGTTTAGTCTCTGTGGGGAGAAGGAAGAATCCTGCCAAGATGATAGATTGGGAAGAATATAATGCTATAAGAGCAGGACTTCCTGTCCTAGACACTAGATAAGTTGCCTTGTCTAGGGGTAATAGAGAAGCCAGAGTTATTAATCCACAAGATATTAGATGCTGGTCTGGCCCCCAACAAGCCATCAGGGGCCTGTCCTCCCTGGCTAGAGAGAGGGGCATAGATACCTGAACACATTGTAATTAAATTTCTACCAGTTGTAAGAAATGGGAGCTCAAGCCAGAAGGCAAATAGACTTACAGGAAAACAATGCCTTGTATTAGAGGCAAACACAAGCTCATAAACAATTTCTCAGTACATATTAATGCTGTCAATCAAAAAGTAATCTAGTGTCCCTCTATCCAGAAGCCACTGCTTCTCTGGAAGGGAATTGCCACTCTCCACTCTGATCCATCAGTTTTTATTTGCAGTTCAAAGCTCTGAAGACAAATTTATTTCCCCTATTTTCTTCTTTTTTTTCTTAATTTCCAATTGACCACAATGTTGCCTATGTCATAATCTAATAAATTTAGCTATTGGAACAACTAAACAGAGTAGCTGAAATTGGAACAATGTCAGAAAAAATATTATTTCTCACATTCTACAGGGGCTCCCCTTTTGGATCAGACAGTAAAGAATCCGTCTGCAATGAAGGAAACCTGGGTTCTGTTCCTGGGTCAGGAGGATCCCCTGGAGAAGAGAATGGCTACACTCCAGTATTCTTGTCTGGAGAATTCCACAGACAGAGAAGCTTGGCAGGCTACAGCCCATGGGGCCACAAAAAGTCAGACACAACTGAGTGACTAAGACTTTCACCTTCATATTTCATATAAATACAAAACATGATAGAACATGAATGTAACCATTTTTAAGTTCAGAAATTCAATCACAGTATTTTGTGTATCAATTAACAAACATGCATCTGTAGACTGTTATCCAACTTTTTCTTGTGATTCTAAGTTAACAATGATAATATGAATTCTCAGAAGTTTGACATGTAGATATTTCTAATGTGGCTTCAATTAGACATTCCATTCTAGGGGGAAAAAAAAAAAAGACTCCTAGATTCCTATGCAATGCATTTTCTGGCAGAATGCTCTCAAAACGTAAGGAGAATATTTAACATTTATATTCAGTCTCAATTTTGAAATCGTTTGATAAATTTTTAATTATTGGTCACTTTATTTTTTAATAGATCTCCACCTCTTGAAATTTTTAAATTCACTCAATTTAATTCACTCAATCATCCTCAATAACCTGAAAATAACTGAGAGAGAAATGCATATAACTTCCCAGCTGTTACTCCCCACCCTTAACCATACACACACACATATGCATACAGACACCAATTAAGTATGCACAACACAGGAATAAGTCAAGACTGAAAGGTTAAGAAATGTGCTATTGATCATCAAGTCAGAATTTTTTAGCTGAGAAGAGATTTTCAAAATGTGACAGAAGACTCTAAAAATAGGCAATGTATTTCACAAGCCAAGCTGTAGCACGGGCCCACAGTACATGGAGTTCTCAAGTACACTCATAAAGTTACCCGAAAAGTTTCAAATTGCCACCTAAGAAATAAGAACTTATG
The DNA here is from genome assembly GCA_006410735.1 of Raphicerus campestris. Taxonomy (NCBI): domain Eukaryota; kingdom Metazoa; phylum Chordata; class Mammalia; order Artiodactyla; family Bovidae; genus Raphicerus; species Raphicerus campestris. The sequence continues at coordinate 185,537 of SJYW01041575.1, forward strand.
CCTCATGGCTGAGCAGTGGGATCCAAGGATTTGAAATCATGACAAAAATTCTCCTGGTATACAGGGGGTTTGTATTTGGAAAAGACTACAATACTGGCTTCCCTACTGCTGCAACATGAGAAATATATTTCTTTAAACAAAGAAGGTAGGAGCCTGGACCTAAGGATACAGGAGTATTTGTTGTTTAAGGAAAAATCCCTGTTGAGTTCAAAGAGAAGCTGAGACCAAAAAAAAAAAGGGAGGAGGAGGTCAAAAAAGCAGAGGAAAAATAACATCTTTCTGTTCTTTCTAATGCATTATTCTCCCTTGAGGGAGATTTTTTTTCCTCTAAAAATCATATTTTTCTTCACTTTGCCAGGATATAGAATTGGTTTGTGAACACTTTGTGCAGTAAAACTTTGCCTGGAGCTGAGTTTCTGTACTACAGAAGGGTCATGACAAATCTAGATACAAAGAGAATTAAAAAAAAGAAGAGATCATGTGTCTAGTGATGATGAAATCACAAACATAGCTTCTCATTTGAACGGGGTATTAGTTAAATGGTTGAAATCTAAAACTAGCACAACCCTTCCAAACCAGAGGTCTTGGAGAATTTTGATAAATATTATATAGGCACCCCCCCCAATCTAAACAATACATTCATTTTCTGTAGAACACATGAGTAAATATTCTGTCCTTCAGTTAAGCTGCTCTGACAGGCTTCTCCAAAATTTCTTTAAAAATAGTAATACTTTTAACTATCTAGTGCTCACTTGCACTGATTATTTTCCATTCTTTCTCCATTTAGAGTAACCAAAATGATCTCTAAACCAAGATTAAAAAATTATAACATGTGCTTGAGAAATTTTCCAAAAGGAAAAATCTTAGTCTTTGTTCTAGCAAGACTGAAATAATAGCAGCTCACATTTCAATCATCTCATTTGCTCCTCACAGTGAACCTGTAAGCTAAGGAGAATAGAGCGTGTGTGTGGAGTGGGACATGGGGCAGGGCGTGGTGGGGAGGTCGGCAGTGCAGTGCAACACAGTGTGAAGATCTTGGTTCGCTGATCAGGGATTAAATCCATGCCCTCTGCAGCGGAAGCATGGAGTGCTAACCACCGGACCACGAGGGAAGCCCTAGGAAAACAGATATTTGCAGCAGGAAGGAAACTTGATATTAACCTAGGACTGATTCCCCACTAGGACCTCACTCTCATCATTATTTTGTATAGGACCAGATCATTCTTTTTGTGTATAAAGTATAAAAGGGTCACTTGAGTCTTCAAACAGATAAAGTTTTGGGGCACTTTAGTAACTGGGTTTAAAATTGTACAACCACAGTGAAAAAGGTCTAGAAGGTTCTTATAAAATTAAATTAAACTGATCCATCAATTTCCCTCCTGGTTATTTACCCAAGAAAACCAGAACATGCCCACAAAAACACCTGTACAAAAATTATCAATTACAGTCATATAATCAAAATATGAAAACAGCCTAGGTGTCTACTTACTGAATAATGGACAAATAAATGCGATAATTCATGTGATGGAATGCTGCTGCTGCTAAGTCGCTTCAGTCGTGTCCGGCTCTGTGTAACCCCATAGACTGCAGCCCACCAGGCTCCCCTGTCGCTGGGATTCTCCAGGCAAGAACACTGGAGTGGGTTGCCATGTCCTTCTCCATTACATGAAAGTGAAAAGTGAAAGTGAAGTCGCTCAGTCCTATCTGATGCTTCGCGACCCCATGGACTGCAGCCTACCAGGCTCCTCTGCCCATGGGATTTGCCAGGCAAGAGTGCTGGAGTGGGGCGCTACTACTAAGCAGTTAAAAAAAAAAAAAGGAACACATTAGTGCAGATGCAAGAATATGACAAACTCAAAAACATGCTAAGAGAAGGAAATCTTACACAAAGGAGTTCATAATATATCTCCATTTACGTGAAGTTTTAGAAGAAACAAAGAGTCAAAACAATGGTTACTTGTGTGAGGAGGGAGGGTTTACTGGGAAGGAATGCATGAAACTTCCTGGAATGATGGTTATACATTCTCTATTCCCATTGGGGTTGAGATTGCACAAATTAAGCATTTCTTGGAATTCATGAAAAAAAATAAACATTTGTTCATTTCATTGTGTGTTAATTTTACCTGAAAAGAAAAAAGAACCATCAAGAAATATGAACTCTTATTGATGATAAGCATGCTCAAGTATCAGGAGCAGAAATACATATTTCAAATATACAAAAGGTTTAAAAAGATGGATTGATGGATGGATGGATGGTGCACTGGTTTCTTATTGCTGCTATAGGAAATGTAGTGGTTTAAAACAACACAAATTTATTGTCTTACTGGTGATCAGAAGTCTGAAATGAATTTCACTGGGGTAAAAGTCACATTGTAGGCAGGGCTGTGCTCCTTCTGGGCACAGAGGCTCTGGGAGAGAATCCATTCTCTTGCCTTTTCCAGCTTCTAAATGCTGCCCACACCCCTTGACTCATGCCCCCTTCATCTCCAAACTTCTGACTCCGCTTTCACTGTCTCTTTGGCTTCTCTACTCTGAAAAGAATCCTTGCGATGACAATGAACCCAACTGGGTAATAAAAGATAATTTCCCATCTCAAGTTCCTTACCAAAATCATATCTGTAAAATCTCTTTTGCTATTAAGGCAACATACTCACAGGTTTCAATGACTAGACCATGACATCTTTGAGCTGACCAATATTCTGCCTACCATGGAGGGATAGAGAAATGGATATTTGACCAAACAAGTGTAGTAGAATGTCAGTTATACAATCTTAGGATAAGGACATGAGCACTCAGTGTAAAATCCTTTATATTATTTTTGCTTGTTAGAAATTTTCCATAATAAAACATTGGAGGAAAAAGCTAAAGCTTAAGTTCTAACCATGAACAGTACCCTGGCAAAAGCTTTGTGACCACAGAATGTGTCAAGGAGAGTGAGTGAATCCAAACAGACCTCATGGTCAAGATGAGAAGAAAGAGGGCCCAGAATGCCAGTGTGAACTAAGAATTAGAGCTGAGGCAGATCAAGGTTATGGAAATCTAACTGAGATGTGTCTGAATACCAGCAACCAAGGGTACATATAATGAGCTACCTCCTCACCAAAGCCAGCAGCTGCACTCTCCCCTCTACTCGACAGAATGCCAAAGTCCACATCTACCCCACCATCAATCCTGGGAAGAAGAGGCCTGAAACTCTAAATTCATTATTTATATGTATAAGCAATGACAAATACAATACTAAAGTACTCAAGTGGCAGGATTACATTTTCTCAACCAAGTGGTATTGGACCTTGAAAGGGCAAGTAATTTTTTAATAGAAAAATAAAATGATCATCTATGCAAATCTGAATCTATGGTCTAGAAATTCCTATCTGAAACATGCATACCCATTCTATAATGGAAGAAAGAGGCCCAGAGAAACAAGCTTTCTCTTTTTTAAGTTCAGGGTCCTTCTCACTGGAAAGAAATGAAAGCTGGCAAAAAAGGAGTAGAAGGGAGGTTGAGAATAAAGAGAGGGGTTTTTAATGATACTGCTGCTACTGCTGTTGCTAAGTCACTTCAGTCATGTCCAACTCTGTGCAATCCCATAGATAGCAGCCCACCAGGCTCCCTGGCCCTGGGATTCTCCAGGCAAGATCACTGAAATGGGTTGCCATTTCCCTCTCCAATGCATGAAAGTGAAAAGTGAAAGGGAAGTCGCTCAGTCGTGTCCGACTCCTAGCGACCCCATGGACTACAGCCCACCAGGCTCCTCCATCCATGGGATTTTCCAGGCGAGAGTACTGGAGTGGGGTGCCATTGCCTTCTCCTTTTAATGATAAAGCAAAATAAACCAACCTGGTCTGCCTAAGAAAAAAGTACTCTGAGAAATTTCCCAATTTATTGTTTTGAGTGTGAGATTTTATATTTTCTCTGAAAATCAACAAATCATGGCTGCCCTAAATCTTCTATTAATACATTGCCATTAGGAGTAAATTTCCTGAAATAAAAACATGACTGCCTTATACTAACAGTGGCCCAAGAGCCTTTGACTCTATACCTTTCCTGATACAAGGAAAAATGATACAGTCAGGGATGATACTCAAAATATGCAATGTTCACTATGGCAGGAGAACACACCAATCAAAACAGATCCAACTATGAACAATCCACATAACCATACAAGTGCAAGCCAGCCAAATCTTAGTTCTATAACCAGATTATTTCATATTCCACCATTAGGAGCCAGGTACATAAACCAATTCTTAATCAGTGGGAAAACATTCAAAACAAATAGACAATACATAAAATAATTCGAGATTAATCATAAGACTCAAATCATTTGATCTAATCTTCCACTTAAGCACTCTCCTAAACCAATCTTAAGACAAACTGCAAAGAAAGGATATTTTTTGGTAAACTATATGTTGGTATAAAATATCCTTGTTTTAATGCTATATTGTACTTAGCTGCAATCAGGAGTTCTATAAACAGGTATTCAATAAATACTGTAGAATGAATGGAAAAAATGAATGAACCAAAATATCATTTTGTTTCTACTGCCTCAAGAGTATTCATTAATTCACTAAATACTGTCACCTTGAGAAAAACTTTTCATTGCAGCAAGGTTGCATCTTTCATATAGGTAGATAGGAAACATAGTTTTTCCTTGAATGGAATAAGCTTAAAATGTAAGAAGATTAAGTTCATTCATGCAAAAAAAGTTGATTAGCCTTCTGAGACTGCTTAAAATCTCTCCAGCATGAAAAAGGAAAACTTAAAAAAATAAAAATAAGAAGTTACCATACTGGAATATTTTCTGAAATGGGATGGTTAGGAGATAATCACAGGTTTGCAGGCTGGGAGAAAGAACAGCTATGCCATTACTTATAAAGCTAAGTAGGATTTTGATGTTTTTGTATTTAGTACTTAACAAAACACAACAGCTGCCAAACATATTAATCCACTTCATTAGGTGGTAAGTTAATGAAGTTATAAAGTCAAATGACCTTTGTTACCACAATGTCAAGGTTTTAGTACCTAAGATAATAAATACCCAGGCTTGTCTTAGGTTTCAAAAGAAAAGCTTCCTACCTATTATCATCCTCTAAATTGCTTATTTTTTGAAAGGAGTTTAAAAAAAAAAAAGAGTGAAATAAAACATATGGTCTTGCATCACTTCTCCACACTTTTATAATAGTATGGGACAGGATTTGTACCAATGTTATACAATGAAGAGTTTCCATTCAGATTTTTTCAGTGCGATAGAATCAGGTTATGATTTTAAAAAAAAAAAAGAATCCAGTTTATATCTTGCACACTCAGAAAAATGCTAGTATTTTGAATTCTTTAACACTTAGGTGAAAATATGGCAGAGGTGGAAAAGATTTTTAGTTTTCTTAGAAAATTTTGTTTTCATTTCCTTAACTTTATTTTTAAAATGTAGACATAAGACATACAAATATTTCAAGATTCAATCAATACCTTGACATTTCCTACCTGAGTTTCCTTTGGTTTTCAATATGTCAGGTTTTGGCTGCTACTGAGCTTTTGACTCTTTCTGGTAAACACACCTCAGGAGCACTTGACCAGCCTGTGAAGGGCAAGTTATAAAACTGGGATCCAAGCAAGGTTTCAGTGTCACCAGATTTTGTCCAGGGCATTCCAAACACATTTCCAACACTCTGGTAGGAGGTGGGAGCAAATATACAAGTAATATATTCAAACTATAAGAGAGGAAGCTCTCCCTAGGCAACAGATACTTGAATCATCTGTATTTACAGTATAGTTTTTCAGCTGTGCTTCCCAAGACATTACAGATTCCACAAAGCCCTTTAGGAATCACTGCAAGAACAGAAAGGTAAGGGGTTTGTGTAAGTGGGGCTGCCAGACCTTTACTGGAACAGAGGGTGCATCATTTAAAAAAAAAAATAGAGGTAGCCTGGGAGTTAAATAAAAATAAGTTTGAAAACCGCAATGGCAGAATAAGAAGATAAAGAAAAAAAGTGGGAATCTTGATTACATAAAGACTTCTTTAGGTAGTTAGACCAAATAAAGAATGCAGAACGTCCTTGTGTGTGCTTCCCTAGTGGTTCAGAGGGTAAAGAATCTGCCTGCAATGCACAAGACCTGGGTTCGACCCCAGGGTCGGGAAGATCCCCTAGAGAATGAAATGGCAACCCACTCCAGTATTCTTGCCTGGGAAATCCCATGGACAAAGGAGCCTGGCAGACTACAGTCCATGGGGTTGCAAAGAGTCAGACACGACTGAGTGATCAACACTTTCAGTTGGTGTGTCATAATAAGATATATATTTGGTCTCTGCCCCCGGTTCCTGACACAGAGCTCCTAGATAACTTGGAATTTCCTGGGTAAAAGGAGTATCTCTTATTCTGATGAGAAAACTTTTGGTGGATTCCTGGATATCTTCAAGATGGGGGCTGGTCACCAGAAAAACTAAGCCATGATGAGAAACTGGGAGCTTAAGCCCCACCCAATCCCATCCTCTAGGGAGGAAAGCTTACCCGGAGACTGAGTTAATAATCAACCATGCCTCCATGAGGAAATCTCCATGAAAAATTCTAAACCATGGGGTTCAGCGAGCTTCCAGGTTGGTGAACACACCCATATCCTGGGAGAGCAGTGCATTCCAACTACACAGACCAGATGGACTTACCCTAGGTACGCTTCACCTGGCTATTCATCTGTACCCTTTGTCACATCTGTTATAATAAACTGGTTAACATAAGTGTTTCCCTGAATTCTGTGAGTCATTATAGCAAATTATTGAAGCTGAGGAGGGAGTTGTGGAAACCCCCAATCTGTAGCCAAGTCAGACAAAAGTGTAGGTAACCTGGGGACCCACTACTTATGGTTGGTGTCTAAAGTGAAGGGCAGTCTTCTAGTACTGAGCTCTTAACCTATGGGTTCTGACGCTAACTACACGTGGTTAGCGTCAGAATTGAATAAAATTGCAGGATACTCACTTGGTGTCTGAAGAAACTTGGAAATTTTCTTAGTGTGGAAAACCCACACATTTGGTGCCATAAGTGTTGCAAGTAGAAGAACAATTCTCCTTTATTTGTCCTGATAATATTACTGTCATCAAATGGTTGAGCCACTGCCTGGCTTTAAATAGGTCTTACATCTGAAGATCATGCACAAAAAGACACAGATATTGACTGGGGCCTCTTTACATGCTGTTATCCAATTAATAATCTTATTCTGAGAGTATAACATCTAGACTCTGGCTTGTTTTTTCTTAACTGGTATCAAATTCTCTCCACCCCCTGGTGAGACTATCTATGATCAATTGGGTGCCCCAGATTCTCTTCAAAGAAGTTCATTATGTGTTGATCAACTGGCTGAGTATCAATTCATGAAATGTTATGTAGAAGATTCAAGTAATATTGACCATTTTCTTACTTAGAAAAATAGAGGAGTCTGAGCAGTTGCTTATTAAAGTTTCTCACTCACCTCACAGCTTCAGTTTTCAATTTAAGTTCTCTACTTTATGCATTAGGTGAAGTTCTAAAATTACTGCACTCAGCCTAACCAAAGGCATCTGAGTTTATATTTACTGGTGTAAATAGCAATTTAGCAGGGTGATGGTATTTGTTACACACAAGTAATTTGAATTCAGTCAATTTTCTTTGCAAAATTCAGATTACAGTTCGTATTAAATTCTCCACAAGAAATCAAACAAACAGAAGCAATATGTGCTATGAAATGGAAGAAACCCAAACAAGCTCAGAGGCAGTTTGGCTCTGCCAGATGAGGTTATTGAATTTGGCACTCTGAGAAAAGGGTTCAAAGAATACAGCCATCCAGGACTATTGGATTTCAACCAAGTGAAGTTGGAAGGATTAAGGGATTTAGCCAAGGAGACACAGAAGGGCAGCCCACCGGCATTCACCAGCATAAGGAGTAAGTGCTATTCCCAGCAGGCTATAGAAGGCGCCCTGAGTAAAACTTCTTTGGGTTGGAATTTCTCTAAAAAGAACATGAAATTTTAGATGGATTCACCAAAGGGGGTTTATTCAAAGACCTGGGAAGACTACTATGCTAGCTAAACATGGAAGTAAAGTGGGGAAGAGAGAAGGAGATGGAAGAGTTACAGGAGGCAACAGGCAGGCAGCCTGGGGCTTAATACATTCTGGGAAGCCAGGCAAGGAAATGTGTGCACTCATAGGTTCTTACAGATGTACCAGGGAGATGGGGGAAACAAACACCAGATGGGAATAGGAAGACCACTAAATGAGGAAAGGTGAGGAAATTATCCAAATGAATCAAATGCTAAAACCTCCCTTTTTCCTGAGTTTTCTGTATCCTATTTCTACTGATCTCCCATTGATTCCTGAATATGACAAAGTTTCTCAGCGTGTAGCTGAGCTTTTACTGTTTCCTCAGCCTACAGAATTCTCCCATTCCTACTTATGAGACCAGCTACTATTATATTCTCATTCGCTGGATTTAGGTTTCAATATTATACCTTCCAGAAAGCATTTCTGGATCCTCAAGCCCCCATTATCCAATAATACTTTCATTTTGACACACATAACACATTAATAAATAGCTGGGTTTTCTGAGAGAAAAATCTATGAGCATAAAGACCATGTCTGCCTTACTGACCGTGATGACTTCAGTACCTAGAAGGTGCCTGGATGGTGTTTCATATTTTCTGAATGACTGTACAGAAGAGTTCATTTGACACTTGTAGTATATTCAGGTATATGGAGGCCAGGCTCACAGCAGCGTTGCTGTAGTTCTATCTCTGCTATGCATTCCTTCACCCCACTGCTTCACTCTAGCACGTGGTTTAATTAAGGGTCTACCTTTGCAGTCATTGTAATGACTGCATTACCTTTTCCAAACCTCTTTTCCTTTCCTTTGCTTTCTGTATTAGGGCAGTTAGGTTATACTTTGATAACAAATAACCTCAAATTTCCATGATTTAAATAGAAGGTTTTATTTCCCACCTATGCAACTGTGCTACTCAGTCAAGCAGCTCTCAAGGGCTCAAACAATGGCTCAGATGCAGGGCTGCTTCAGTCTTGTGGCAGCCTCATAGCAACAAGTGTCTTTGTGCTTGCTGTGATACAGAAGGAAGCATAAAGACTCACATGAAAGTTCCTGAATGCTTTGACCTGAAAATGACACCTGTTGTATATGCCATGCAGAAAACTACCTACATGACCACATTCAACTTCACAAGTAGGGAAGTGATCCTGGAGATAGAGGAGAACTGGATAACAGGAGATATCGGTGACATCTACAACATCGTCTACCCTAGAGGCTGCAAAGCTAAATGTTCGTTTCTCGACCTCTCTTGCAGTTATGTGTAGCCATGTGACATAGCGGAAATTATTTTTTCCTTTACAGCTCACTTTGAAAAGTTCTGGAAGACTTTTTCTAACCTGATTTGGACCAATTACTGTGGTCCTTCAGTTGATCTACTTGAATCAGGTACATTATTTCAGCTTCAAGTAACAGAAAAACTATCACCAGCTTAAATTTAGGAATGAATCATAAAATGTTTTGCTTGGCCTTATACGTAGCTCAGTTGATAAAGAATTTGCCTGCAGTGCAGGAGACCCAGGTTTGATCTCTGGGTTGGGAAGATCCCCTGGAGAAGGAAATGGCAACCCATTCCAGTATACTTGCCTGGAAAATCTCATGGACAGAGAACCTGGTGGATTGCAGTCCGTGGGGTCGCAGAGTCGGGCACGACTGAGCGACTCACACACACACATAGAGTTACTGGGTCAGCTTTAGAGTCATCTACAGCTGTAGTTCCTGTTCCGTGAGACACATGAGCCTCTAGGTTCATTTAAGCCACTCCTTCCATATGGAAAGTTGAGAAGATATGAGCTCAGGATTTACTGGCAGATATAGTGCCACTCTTTCCCATTCTGTTGTTTTCCTCTATTTCTTTGCATTGATCACTGAGGAAGGCTTTCTTATCTCTCCTTGCTATTCTTTGGAACTCTGCAATCAGATGCTTATATCTTTCTTTTTCTCTTTTGCTTTTTGCTTCTCTTCTTTCACAGCTATTTGTAAGGCCTCCTCAAACAGCCATTTTGCTTTTTTGCATTTCTTTTCCTTGGGGATGGTCTTGATCCCTGTCTCCTGTACGTCACGAATCTCTGTCCATACTTCATCAGGCACTCTGTCTATCAGATCTAGAACCTTAAATCTATTTCTCACTTCCACTGTATAATCATAAGGGGTTTGATTTAGGTCATACCTGAATGGTCTAGTGGTTTTCCCTACTTTCTTCAATTTAAGTCTGAATTTGGCAATAAGAGTTCATGATCTGAACCACAGTCAGCTCCCGGTCTTGTTTTTGCTCATTGTATAGAGCTTTTCCATCTTTGGCTACAAACAATTTAATCAATCTGGTTTCGTGTTGACCATCAGTGATGTCCATGTGTAGAGTCTTCTCTTGTGTTGAGGCGAGAGGGTGTTTGCTATGACCAGTGCATTCTCTTGGCAAAACCCTATTAACCTTTGCCTGCTTCATGCCGTATCCAAGGCCAAATTTGCCTGTTACCCCAGGTGTTTCTTGACTTCCTACTTTTGCATTCCAGACCCTATAATGCAAAGGACATCTTTTTTGGATGTTAGTTCTAAAAGGTCTTATAGGTCTTCATAGAACCGTTCAACTTCAGCTTCTCCAGTGTTACTGATTGGGGCATAGGCTACTATTACTGCAATATTGAATGGTTTGCCTTGGAAATGAACAAAGATCATTCTGTTCAAGCTGGTTTTAGAAAATGCAGAGGGACCAGAGATCAAATTCCCAACATCTGCTAGATCATGGAAAAAGCCAGAGAGTTCCAAAAAATATCTATTTCTGCTTTATTGACTATGCCAAAGCCTTTGACTGTGTGGATCACAACAAACTGTGGAAAATTCTGAAAGAAATGGAAATACCAGACCACCTGACCTGCCTCTTGAGAAATCTATATGCACATCAGGAAGCAGCAGTTAGAAGTGGACATAGAACAACAGACTGGTNGGGAGGCCTGGTGTGCTGCGATTCATGGGGTTGCAAAGAGTCAGACACGACTGAGTGACTGAACTGAACTGAACTGACAGTGCCAGTCTCAGTGACATAACCAGTTCCAAAGGAATGAAAAGCCCATAGAGAGAAGCAAAGACTAATGATAGAGAGGGAAAAGACAGAAAGAGACCTGAGAGCTTTCAATCTCAGGTTCTAAATGATATTTCTTAGCACATTCAGTACAAAAGCATGAATTCTTCGGCGCTCAGCCTTCTTCACAGTCCAACTCTCTTAGCACATTACAGCCTTCAAATCACTTTCCTAGCCATTGTCTGATTTCAAACAATAATTTCAATGAGACAGGCAGGGCAATTTCCATTAGTAGAGTAAGTAGAGCATATGCAACCTGGAAACACAAGGGCCAATGCCAGATTTGTCAGCCATTCATTGTTCAGGCTAAAGCATGTCCATAAAATACGGAGTTTGAACTACATTGGCACGTAAACGTGAATCCAGTCTTTTGACCACAAAATGACTTGTAAATCCTAGCTCATCCAGTCATAGGCTGTATAACTTCTGGTAAACTTAATTAAAGCATTAGGTTTCCATTACTTCATTCAAAAAACTGGGATGATAACATGTTCTGCACTTTAACAATTAAACAAAATAATTAAGAAGAAAGTATCTATCGCAATGCTTTACCCACAGTAGATCCTCAATAAATATTTTTTCCTACCAGTACATTTTCTTCTCCCCAAATTTCCTTTCTACCAAGAAATTACATTCCCATTTTACAAATAATTTTATTGAGTTACCAATGAGTTGAGTATCACTCAAATCAATCCAGCTAGCCAAGGTTTAAAATAGGGCACAGTTCTGAAATGAAATCAGAATCTATGCTTCTAGACTAACAGTTTGGCATCATTTCCATAATGCCCAAATCCCACAGTTGTTCAATTCATCTACCATTTATCAAGCATGTACTTTGCAAAAGCAGATTGCTCACCATCCCTTAAAGCACAATGATCTTCCCATTGCTATGATCTCCCCATAGACACAGGATGTTTATAGTATCATATAATTTGAGGATTGGAATGGTAATGGTAATTTGCTTTAACTTCCTACTCAGAGCTGGAATACCCTTCATAGCTCCCCTGACCTATGGCCAAGCTCCTGTTAGAACATTCCAACACAGATGCCACTGAGGATGAAAATGCAGTGGCTCTGGTGGCATGGCTTTAGAAGTCACTCCTCTTTTGATTGCTGGTATCAGAAATTTCACTCAAACTGCCCATGCCAAACAAACATATTTTTTCATCTACTAATTTGTGGGTTTGGACCAGGCTTCAGGCATTTCTCCATTAAGGGGTTTGACTACTGCCATGTCTGATCTCTGTACCAGCCACAGTGTCACTGGGAGGCAAACCTCTAACTTGCCAAGCCCAAGACTCATATCCAATCCTGTTATCAGAGGTAGGGGCAGTGCCACTAAACTCCCAGGTATGAGGTGAGGGAGAAGCAGCCTCTCAGGAGAAATCAGGAAGAAAGAGAAATGGAAGTTGAGCACACAAAAACAACAAATCTCACCACAATGCCATCATAGTCCAGACCCTGAGCTAGAAAAAGAAGTCAAGGATGTTTTTCTCTAAAACATTAAAAGTTAAAATAAAGTCAACAGTTGAAACATGACTTGCATTATACTGTCTGTTAGGAATTCATTTGACCTCAAATATCAAATAAGCAAATACTGGCTAAATTTAAGATTCATTTTTCTTACAGAGAAGCTAAGAAATTTTTAGCCTTTGTGGCCTTGATTCAGAAGTTTAGCAATGTCAGGTTTCTGGACTGGTGACTTTCAGGTTCTCTTGGTATCTGCTGATGGCACCAAGAGACGCTAAGTGTAACCAACGCTAAGTAACATACCTTAGAAGCAGCAAGCAGCTGGCAGTGTAGAGCGATCCATGTACTTCTTTTTGATCTAGAAGAAAATCCTCCTTCCCAGAAACCTTAAAAAAAATACACTTACCTCTCATTGTCCAGGACTAGGTCACATGTCCATGTCCATCAGCAGGCTGTTCCTGTTGTTCAGTTGCCCAGTCATCTCTGACACTTTGTGACCCCATGGACTGCAGCATGTCAAGCAGCCCTGTCCTTCACCATCACTCAGAATTTGCTCAAATTCATGCCCACTGAATGGGGATGCCATCCAGCCATCTTGTCCTCTGTTATCCCCTTCTCCTCCTCCCTTCAAACTTTCCCAGCATCAGGGTCTTTTCTAATGAATCAGCTCTACATATCAGGTGGCCAAAGTACTGGAGCTTTAACTTCAGCATCAGTCCTTCCAATGAATATTTAGGACTGATTTCCTTTAAGATTGACTGGTTTGATCTCCTTGCAGTCCAAAGGATTCTCAAGAGTCTTCTCCAACACCACAGTTCAAAATCACTCTTTATATGCTTTAAGATCAGTTCTTGGGCAGTCAATCTTCTTTATGGCCTAACCCTTACATCCATACATGACTACCAGAAAAACCATAGCTTTGACTACATGGAACTTTGTTGGCAAAGTAGTCTGTCTGCTTTTTTACATGCTATCTAGATTTGTCATAGGTTTTCTTCCAAGGAGCAAGCGTCTTTTAATTTCATGGCTGCAGTCATCATCTGCAGTGATTTTGGAGCCCAAGAAAATAAAGTCTGTCACTCTTCCATCAGCCAGAGACAATGACATCTGCTTCTCCACGCTCTAGAGTGGGAGGAAGACCAAAAGGGGTCATGGCTTTGAGTATCAACACTGTCTACTAAAACTTTCTTGGCAAGTGTGTTTTTAATCCCTCTTCCTTCCACCCAAACCAAATAAAGCAATCTGACTATTGTGAAGACAACAGTTCTTAATCCCATAATCTCAGGACCTCCAAGAGAGTCATTAGACCTTTTCAAAATTGCAATTGAATTATAAACTCTACAAGAGGAGAAATCAAAGTTTATGTCTATATTCTATAGAAACTATCAAACTGCCTGGCCAATTACAGGTGACAAATATTTTTAAATAAATCAAAATGTCCTGCTCAGAAATAGTCATTTTTCTTTAGTTGTCTTTTGTGTGTGTGTGTGTGTGCGTGCGTATGTGTATTGTATATGTATACATATGTATTGGCTGTGCCCAGTCTTAGTTGAGGCATGAGGCATCAAGTTCCCCAGCCAGGGACTGAACCCAGGTCCCTTGCACTGGGAGCACAGAGTCTTAACCACTGGACCCCCAGGGAAGTTCCTACTGTTGTTCAGTCACTGTTGTATCTGACTCTTTGAGACCCCATGGACTACAGCATTTCAGGCTCCCTTGTCCTCCAGGCTCCTCTGTCCATGGAACTCTCCAGGCAAGACTAGTGCAGTAAGCCATTCCCTTCTCCAGGAGATCTTCCTGACCTAGGGATTGAACCCAGGTCTCCTGCATGGCAGACAGATTCCTGCATGGCAGAGCCGACAGAGATGCCCGGGGAAGTTCCAAGTACTCTATATTAATCACAGATTAAGATGTATCTATTTTCTCTGTTTGTACCTTCCCTTTCACTAGTACCTAGTTAGTTCACATACAGGGGACCATTTTCCTGGGTTTTGATATATTGGTTTGTTTTTTGTTTCTCTACTCATTAGTAAAGCAGTCTTTCAGCAGAATAAATTTCATTAGCCACATGCTCTACTCCAGTGGTTCCCAACCTTTCCATGGAGACACTATATAAAAATCACCCAGGAAGCTTTCACATACAGATTCTAAATCACCAGCCTCAGAATCTCAAATGCCAGGGATCCCAGATGGGGCCAAGGTAACCTCATTTTAAAAAAGCTTCTGGTTGCAGCTGAATTTGGAGCCACTGGTCAAAGCAACCAAACTAATCAGACCAAATAGACAAAAAGTTTTCTTTTCAGTTTCACTTTGCAGCCCAGTAGGCATTCTGTTGTCCAGCATGTGCCCAACAATCCAGGGAGGGCTTTAGCTATTAAGAGATCTCACACAGTTGAAATTTATCTAAAAAGATAAGGAATGCCTTAATATTGGGGCCTTCTTGAGAAGGTAATTTTTATGCTTTCCCTGTGTACATTAAAACTTGCCTAGTTTTCTGTCTTCCCAGAAAC
>SJYW01041575.1:201230-245689 GCA_006410735.1 Raphicerus campestris
ATTTAACGTATATGTAGAGTACATCATGAGAAACGCTGGGCTGGAAGAAGCACAAGCTGGAATCAAGATTGCCTGGAGAAATATCAATATCCTCAGATATGCAGATGATACCACCCTGATGGCAGAAAGTGAAGAGGAACTAAAAAGCCTCTTGATGAAAGAGAATGAGTAGAGAGAAAAAGTTGGCCTAAAGCTCAACATTCAGAAAATGAAGATCATGGCATCTGGTCCCATCACTTCATGGGAAATAGATGGGGAAACAGTGGAAACAGTGTCAGACTGTATTTTGGGGGGCTCCAAAATCACTGCAGATGGTGACTACAACCATGAAATTAAAAGACGCTTACTCCTTGGAAGGAAACCTAAACCAACCTAGATAGCATATTAAAAAGCAGAGACATTAGTTTGCCAACAAAGGTCCATCTAGTCAAGGCTATGGTTTTTCCAGTGGTCATGTATGGATGTGAGAGTTGGACTGTGAAGAAAGCTGAATGCTGAAGAATTGATGCTTTTGAACTGTGGCGGTGGAGAAGACTCTTGAGAGTCCCTTGGACTGCAAGGAGATCCAACCAGTCCATTCTAAAGGAAATCAGTCCTGGGTGTTCATTGGAAGGACTGATGCTGAAGCTGAAACTCCAATACTTTGGCCACCTCATGCGAAGAGTTGACTCATTGGAAGAGACCGTGATGCTGGGAGTGATTGGGGGCAGAAGGAGAAGGGGACGACAGAGGATGAGATGGCTGGATGGCATCACCAACTCGATGGACATGAGTATGAGTGAACTCCAGGAGTTGGTGATGGACAGGGAGGCCTGGTGTGCTGCGATTCATGGGGTTGCAAAGAGTCAGACACGACTGAGTGACTGAACTGAACTGAACTGACAGTGCCAGTCTCAGTGACATAACCAGTTCCAAAGGAATGAAAAGCCCATAGAGAGAAGCAAAGACTAATGATAGAGAGGGAAAAGACAGAAAGAGACCTGAGAGCTTTCAATCTCAGGTTCTAAATGATATTTCTTAGCACATTCAGTACAAAAGCATGAATTCTTCGGCGCTCAGCCTTCTTCACAGTCCAACTCTCTTAGCACATTACAGCCTTCAAATCACTTTCCTAGCCATTGTCTGATTTCAAACAATAATTTCAATGAGACAGGCAGGGCAATTTCCATTAGTAGAGTAAGTAGAGCATATGCAACCTGGAAACACAAGGGCCAATGCCAGATTTGTCAGCCATTCATTGTTCAGGCTAAAGCATGTCCATAAAATACGGAGTTTGAACTACATTGGCACGTAAACGTGAATCCAGTCTTTTGACCACAAAATGACTTGTAAATCCTAGCTCATCCAGTCATAGGCTGTATAACTTCTGGTAAACTTAATTAAAGCATTAGGTTTCCATTACTTCATTCAAAAAACTGGGATGATAACATGTTCTGCACTTTAACAATTAAACAAAATAATTAAGAAGAAAGTATCTATCGCAATGCTTTACCCACAGTAGATCCTCAATAAATATTTTTTCCTACCAGTACATTTTCTTCTCCCCAAATTTCCTTTCTACCAAGAAATTACATTCCCATTTTACAAATAATTTTATTGAGTTACCAATGAGTTGAGTATCACTCAAATCAATCCAGCTAGCCAAGGTTTAAAATAGGGCACAGTTCTGAAATGAAATCAGAATCTATGCTTCTAGACTAACAGTTTGGCATCATTTCCATAATGCCCAAATCCCACAGTTGTTCAATTCATCTACCATTTATCAAGCATGTACTTTGCAAAAGCAGATTGCTCACCATCCCTTAAAGCACAATGATCTTCCCATTGCTATGATCTCCCCATAGACACAGGATGTTTATAGTATCATATAATTTGAGGATTGGAATGGTAATGGTAATTTGCTTTAACTTCCTACTCAGAGCTGGAATACCCTTCATAGCTCCCCTGACCTATGGCCAAGCTCCTGTTAGAACATTCCAACACAGATGCCACTGAGGATGAAAATGCAGTGGCTCTGGTGGCATGGCTTTAGAAGTCACTCCTCTTTTGATTGCTGGTATCAGAAATTTCACTCAAACTGCCCATGCCAAACAAACATATTTTTTCATCTACTAATTTGTGGGTTTGGACCAGGCTTCAGGCATTTCTCCATTAAGGGGTTTGACTACTGCCATGTCTGATCTCTGTACCAGCCACAGTGTCACTGGGAGGCAAACCTCTAACTTGCCAAGCCCAAGACTCATATCCAATCCTGTTATCAGAGGTAGGGGCAGTGCCACTAAACTCCCAGGTATGAGGTGAGGGAGAAGCAGCCTCTCAGGAGAAATCAGGAAGAAAGAGAAATGGAAGTTGAGCACACAAAAACAACAAATCTCACCATAATGCCATCATAGTCCAGACCCTGAGCTAGAAAAAGAAGTCAAGGATGTTTTTCTCTAAAACATTAAAAGTTAAAATAAAGTCAACAGTTGAAACATGACTTGCATTATACTGTCTGTTAGGAATTCATTTGACCTCAAATATCAAATAAGCAAATACTGGCTAAATTTAAGATTCATTTTTCTTACAGAGAAGCTAAGAAATTTTTAGCCTTTGTGGCCTTGATTCAGAAGTTTAGCAATGTCAGGTTTCTGGACTGGTGACTTTCAGGTTCTCTTGGTATCTGCTGATGGCACCAAGAGACGCTAAGTGTAACCAACGCTAAGTAACATACCTTAGAAGCAGCAAGCAGCAGGCAGTGTAGAGCGATCCATGTACTTCTTTTTGATCAAGAAGAAAACCCTCCTTCCCAGAAACCTTAAAAAAAATACACTTACCTCTCATTGTCCAGGACTAGGTCACATGTCCATGTCCATCAGCAGGCTGTTCCTGTTGTTCAGTTGCCCAGTCATCTCTGACACTTTGTGACCCCATGGACTGCAGCATGTCAAGCAGCCCTGTCCTTCACCATCACTCAGAATTTGCTCAAATTCATGCCCACTGAATGGGGATGCCATCTAGCCATCTTGTCCTCTGTTATCCCCTTCTCCTCCTCCCTTCAAACTTTCCCAGCATCAGGGTCTTTTCTAATGAATCAGCTCTACATATCAGGTGGCCAAAGTACTGGAGCTTCAACTTCAGCATCAGTCCTTCCAATGAATATTTAGGACTGATTTCCTTTAAGATTGACTGGTTTGATCTCCTTGCAGTCCAAAGGATTCTCAAGAGTCTTCTCCAACACCACAGTTCAAAATCACTCTTTATATGCTTTAAGATCAGTTCTTGGGCAGTCAATCTTCTTTATGGCCTAACCCTTACATCCATACATGACTACCAGAAAAACCATAGCTTTGACTACATGGAACTTTGTTGGCAAAGTAGTCTGTCTGCTTTTTTACATGCTATCTAGATTTGTCATAGGTTTTCTTCCAAGGAGCAAGCGTCTTTTAATTTCATGGCTGCAGTCATCATCTGCAGTGATTTTGGAGCCCAAGAAAATAAAGTCTGTCACTCTTCCATCAGCCAGAGACAATGACATCTGCTTCTCCACGGTCTAGAGTGGGAGGAAGACCAAAAGGGGTCATGGCTTTGAGTATCAACACTGTCTAGTAAAACTTTCTTGGCAAGTGTGTTTTTAATCCCTCTTCCTTCCACCCAAACCAAATAAAGCAATCTGACTATTGTGAAGACAACAGTTCTTAATCCCATAATCTCAGGACCTCCGAGAGAGTCATTAGACCTTTTCAAAATTGCAATTGAATTATAAACTCTACAAGAGGAGAAATCAAAGTTTATGTCTATATTCTATAGAAACTATCAAACTGCCTGGCCAATTACAGGTGACAAATATTTTTAAATAAATCAAAATGTCCTGCTCAGAAATAGTCATTTTTCTTTAGTTGTCTTTTGTGTGTGTGTGTGTGTGCGTGCGTATGTGTATTGTATATGTATACATATGTATTGGCTGTGCCCAGTCTTAGTTGAGGCATGAGGCATCAAGTTCCCCAGCCAGGGACTGAACCCAGGTCCCTTGCACTGGGAGCACAGAGTCTTAACCACTGGACCCCCAGGGAAGTTCCTACTGTTGTTCAGTCACTGTTGTATCTGACTCTTTGAGACCCCATGGACTACAGCATTTCAGGCTCCCTTGTCCTCCAGGCTCCTCTGTCCATGGAACTCTCCAGGCAAGACTAGTGCAGTAAGCCATTCCCTTCTCCAGGAGATCTTCCTGACCTAGGGATTGAACCCAGGTCTCCTGCATGGCAGACAGATTCCTGCATGGCAGAGCCGACAGAGATGCCCGGGGAAGTTCCAAGTACTCTATATTAATCACAGATTAAGATGTATCTATTTTCTCTGTTTGTACCTTCCCTTTCACTAGTACCTAGTTAGTTCACATACAGGGGACCATTTTCCTGGGTTTTGATATATTGGTTTGTTTTTTGTTTCTCTACTCATTAGTAAAGCAGTCTTTCAGCAGAATAAATTTCATTAGCCACATGCTCTACTCCAGTGGTTCCCAACCTTTCCATGGAGACACTATATAAAAATCACCCAGGAAGCTTTCACATACAGATTCTAAATCACCAGCCTCAGAATCTCAAATGCCAGGGATCCCAGATGGGGCCAAGGTAACCTCATTTTAAAAAAGCTTCTGGTTGCAGCTGAATTTGGAGCCACTGGTCAAAGCAACCAAACTAATCAGACCAAATAGACAAAAAGTTTTCTTTTCAGTTTCACTTTGCAGCCCAGTAGGCATTCTGTTGTCCAGCATGTGCCCAACAATCCAGGGAAGGCTTTAGCTATTAAGAGATCTCACACAGTTGAAATTTATCTAAAAAGATAAGGAATGCCTTAATACTGGGGCCTTCTTGAGAAGGTAATTTTTATGCTTTCCCTGTGTACATTAAAACTTGCCTAGTTTTCTGTCTTCCCAGAAACAGTTCAAAGACAATTTGCAAACCAAAGTCAATTGATTCACCTCCCGAGCAGGAATCTCTCATCCCCATTCCCTAAGATACATGATCCATATCAACAATAGGCACTAAAACATCATCTTGTCTCTATTTATGCTCAGTCAGATACATGTAAATTCCTTTTTGTTCTGATCCACTTAGATATAATGCTTTATCCAGTTTTTCTAGCTCAATGGTCTGCAAAATCTTGGGATTATCATCCCAAAATGATAATGGGGTTTGTGGGTTCATGATGCTTTGTGGGTTCCCAGGTAGCGCTAGTGGGAAAGAATCCATCTGCCAATGCAGGAGACATAAGAAACATGGGTTCAATCCCTGGGTCAGAAAAATACCCTGGAGGAGGGCTTGGCAACCCACTGCAGTATTCTTGCCTGGAGAATCCCACGGACAGAGAAGCCTGGTAGGTTACAGTCCCACAGGGTTACGAAGAGTTGAACACAACTGAAGTGACTTAGCATACACATATCCACACATGATACTTTACCCCACCTTAAATCAGAGGCCTAGTGACTCAGAATGTTAAAGTGAGTCCAGGATCACAATTTCATTCATTAAGCCAGCTAACAGATGATCTGCCTCAAGGTGCATTATTTTTTCCATCTAATCCAGTGAACGCAACAATGTACCACCANGGCCTAGTGACTCAGAATGTTAAAGTGAGTCCAGGATCACAATTTCATTCATTAAGCCAGCTAACAGATGATCTGCCTCAAGGTGCATTATTTTTTCCATCTAATCCAGTGAACGCAACAATGTACCACCAAACAAAAAAAAAAAAGCAAATGTTTACTACAACCTACCTCTAAACCCCTTTGCATTAAAACACAATATTTTTTGTCTTGTCCATTTGAGTAAGGTTGTTTTAATCACAGCAGATTTGTCTGTATCTAACATCTATCTCACTGAAAAAAGTCAGTATGTGGCTCTATCTTTCTATGAAATACACAAGGAATCTCCAAAGAGGAGCATCACCCAAGCAAGACAGGCAAATCTCCATGTTGTCAGGGCAATAGTGTTTTCAGCCTTTGTTACTTCTTCTTGAATGGGGAACAAAAAGCAGATTGATTTCCCCATTGAACAAATGATAGGTCTCCTTTGAGGGACCCCTAAGCCCAGGGAGAGAGCAATTGTCAATACGGAAGTAAATTCTGGCTATAGAATGCTCTGTTCACTTGTTCACCCCTGTTCCTCCCACTTTCAGGAACAGGAACATCACAAAAAGAATAATGATGCAGCAATACAGTATGGTTAGCAAAATCTAATGGAAATACTCATCAGTCTCAGAGCAAGAAAATAATGTCCCCTGTATTTAATAGTCCTCACATCTTCCTGGATATTCCTTGGGGTTACTTANAGGAAGTAAATTCTGGCTATAGAATGCTCTGTTCACTTGTTCTCCCCTGTTCCTCCCACTTTCAGGAACAGGAACATCACAAAAATAATAATGATGCAGCAATACAGTATGGTTAGCAAAATATAATGGAAATACTCATCAGTCTCAGAGCAAGAAAATAATGTCCCCTGCATTTAATAGTCCTCACATCTTCCTGGATATTCCTTGGGGTTACTCATTGAAATAATAAAGGAATCTGGAGGTAAATGAATGGAACAATTAAGGATCAGGATCTATTATGGAAAGCAGTCTCATAGTTCCATGGTTTGAACAACTTGGGAAGCTGTGGAGGTGAGGGAGGGTAACAAAATGACACTTTCTAAATATGTGAAAAGCTGGTGATGGTGATGGACAAGGAAGCCTGGCATGCTGCAGTCCATGGGGTCACAAAGAGTCAGACACAACTGAGCAACTGAACTGACTGAACTGATCAAAGTGATATACGTGGAGTTCTGAGCACAAGAAATAAGCTGGGTTATAATAATAGATATGAAAGGACTTTTGGCCTCTGAGGGAGAGGGAGAGGGTGAGNCCCTTGTCCTCCAGGCTCCTCTGTCCATGGAACTCTCCAGGCAAGACTAGTGCAGTAAGCCATTCCCTTCTCCAGGAGATCTTCCTGACCTAGGGATTGAACCCAGGTCTCCTGCATGGCAGACAGATTCCTGCATGGCAGAGCCGACAGAGATGCCCGGGGAAGTTCCAAGTACTCTATATTAATCACAGATTAAGATGTATCTATTTTCTCTGTTTGTACCTTCCCTTTCACTAGTACCTAGTTAGTTCACATACAGGGGACCATTTTCCTGGGTTTTGATATATTGGTTTGTTTTTTGTTTCTCTACTCATTAGTAAAGCAGTCTTTCAGCAGAATAAATTTCATTAGCCACATGCTCTACTCCAGTGGTTCCCAACCTTTCCATGGAGACACTATATCAAAATCACCCAGGAAGCTTTCACATACAGATTCTAAATCACCAGCCTCAGAATCTCAAATGCCAGGGATCCCAGATGGGGCCAAGGTAACCTCATTTTAAAAAAGCTTCTGGTTGCAGCTGAATTTGGAGCCACTGGTCAAAGCAACCAAACTAATCAGACCAAATAGACAAAAAGTTTTCTTTTCAGTTTCACTTTGCAGCCCAGTAGGCATTCTGTTGTCCAGCATGTGCCCAACAATCCAGGGAAGGCTTTAGCTATTAAGAGATCTCACACAGTTGAAATTTATCTAAAAAGATAAGGAATGCCTTAATATTGGGGCCTTCTTGAGAAGGTAATTTTTATGCTTTCCCTGTGTACATTAAAACTTGCCTAGTTTTCTGTCTTCCCAGAAACCAGTTCAAAGACAATTTGCAAACCAAAGTCAATTGATTCCACCTCCCGAGCAGGAATCTCTCATCCCCATTCCCTAAGATACATGATCCATATCAATGATAGGCACTAAAACATCATCTTGTCTCTATTTATGCTCAGTCAGATACATGTAAATTCCTTTTTGTTCTGATCCACTTAGATATAATGCTTTATCCAGTTTTTCTAGCTCAATGGTCTGCAAAATCTTGGGATTATCATCCCAAGATGATAATGGGGTTTGTGGGTTCATGATGCTTTGTGGGTTCCCAGGTAGCGCTAGTGGGAAAGAATCCATCTGCCAATGCAGGAGACATAAGAAACATGGGTTCAATCCCTGGGTCAGAAAAATCCCCTGGAGGAGGGCTTGGCAACCCACTGCAGTATTCTTGCCTGGAGAATCCCATGGACAGAGAAGCCTGGTAGGTTACAGTCCCACAGGGTTACGAAGAGTTGAACACAACTGAAGTGACTTAGCATACACATATCCACACATGATACTTTACCCCACCTTAAATCGGAGGCCTAGTGACTCAGAATGTTAAAGTGAGTCCAGGATCACAATTTCATTCATTAAGCCAGCTAACAGATGATCTGCCTCAAGGTGCATTATTTTTTCCATCTAATCCAGTGAACGCAACAATGTACCACCAAACAACAAAAAAAAAAGCAAATGTTTACTACAACCTACCTCTAAACCCCTTTGCATTAAAACACAATATTTTTTGTCTTGTCCATTTGAGTAAGGTTGTTTTAATCACAGCAGATTTGTCTGTATCTAACATCTATCTCACTGAAAAAAGTCAGTATGTGGCTCTATCTTTCTATGAAATACACAAGGAATCTCCAAAGAGGAGCATCACCCAAGCAAGACAGGCAAATCTCCATGTTGTCAGGGCAATAGTGTTTTCAGCCTTTGTTACTTCTTCTTGAATGGGGAACAAAAAGCAGATTGATTTCCCCATTGAACAAATGATAGGTCTCCTTTGAGGGACCCCTAAGCCCAGGGAGAGAGCAATTGTCAATAAGGAAGTAAATTCTGGCTATAGAATGCTCTGTTCACTTGTTCTCCCCTGTTCCTCCCACTTTCAGGAACAGGAACATCACAAAAATAATAATGATGCAGCAATACAGTATGGTTAGCAAAATATAATGGAAATACTCATCAGTCTCAGAGCAAGAAAATAATGTCCCCTGCATTTAATAGTCCTCACATCTTCCTGGATATTCCTTGGGGTTACTTATTGAAATAATAAAGGAATCTGGAGGTAAATGAATGGAACAATTAAGGATCAGGATCTATTATGGAAAGCAGTCTCATAGTTCCATGGTTTGAACAACCTGGGAAGCTGGGGAGGTGAGGGAGGGTAACAAAATAACACTTTCTAAATATGTGAAAAGCTGGTGATGGTGATGGACAAGGAAGCCTGGCATGCTGCAGTCCATGGGGTCACAAAGAGTCAGACACAACTGAGCAACTGAACTGACTGAACTGATCAAAGTGATATACGTGGAGTTCTGAGCACAAGAAATAAGCTGGGTTATAATAATAGATATGAAAGGACTTTTGGCCTCTGAGGGAGAGGGAGAGGGTGAGATGATTTGGAAGAATGGCACTGAAACATGTATACTATCATATAAGAAATGAAGTGCCAGTCTATGTTCAATACAGGATACAGGATGCTTGGGGCTGGTGTATGGGATGACCCGGGGAGATGGTGTGGGGTGGGAGGTGGGAGGGGGCTTCGGCATGGGGAGATCGTGTACACCTGTGGCTGATTCATGTCAATGTATGGCAAAACCAATACAGTATTGTAAAGTAGAAGAAAGTACTAATAAATAAATAAATAAATATTGAGGGCACCAAAAAAATAAATAATAGATATGGGAATTATACATTAGTAAAAACACTATAATATTAATTAATGCTAGATATTGAGCACAATTACAACTATCTGAGAAAACATGCTCAAAGACTTGCCCACATTCTCATGTAATAAAGTCAGGATTTGAGCCCTGGGCTGGCAGATTCCAATGCACAGATCTTATACATAATTTCTTCTTGGAAGGCTGGGTTTATTTGCAGAGAGACATAGAAAGACACAGTAAAAAATGACCTCAGTTCATTCTCTCTCCCAGTCAGGATGGCCATGACCTTGCCACTATTTATACCAATTAGGCTTCCCTAGTGGCTCAGTCAGTAAAGAATCCACCTGCAATGTGGAAGACCTAGGTTTGATCCCTGAGTTGGGAAGATTCCCCTGGAGAAGGAATGGCAAGCCACTCCAGTACTCTTGCCTGGAGAATCCCCAAGGATACAGGGTCCTGGCGGGCTACAGTCCATGGTGTCACAAAGAGTCGGGCATGACTGAGTGACTAAGACAGCACACAGCACAGGATGGAATGTCTATGTTATGGCCAAGCACTAGGAACATGGAACAGATGATATCACTGTGGAAAAAAATATTTGCTTCTGCCCCCGAGGTCTGCCTCTTTGCATGAAGACCAGGTATCTTACTCCATTGACATCAGGTTTGTTCTATAACTTGTATTATGCTTTCTTAAAAGTTTGTGCACACCCATCCTGCTGAACTCAGAAGAGTTTCAATGTGAATTTCTCTGACCAGTGAAATGTGGGAAAAAATAGTGCACATCAATTCCAAGCAAGAATTTTTAGGGTTAGCTCATGCTTACTATGTCCCGTTTCCTTTTGCCACTGGCCTGTCAATGATCAAATACAAGCTGCTCTGTCAGCCTGAGCACAGAGATGANCTGAGGGAGAGGGAGAGGGTGAGATGATTTGGAAGAATGGCACTGAAACATGTATACTATCATATAAGAAATGAAGTGCCAGTCTATGTTCAATACAGGATACAGGATGCTTGGGGCTGGTGTATGGGATGACCCGGGGAGATGGTGTGGGGTGGGAGGTGGGAGGGGGCTTCGGCATGGGGAGATCGTGTACACCTGTGGCTGATTCATGTCAATGTATGGCAAAACCAATACAGTATTGTAAAGTAGAAGAAAGTACTAATAAATAAATAAATAAATATTGAGGGCACCAAAAAAATAAATAATAGATATGGGAATTATACATTAGTAAAAACACTATAATATTAATTAATGCTAGATATTGAGCACAATTACAACTATCTGAGAAAACATGCTCAAAGACTTGCCCACATTCTCATGTAATAAAGTCAGGATTTGAGCCCTGGGCTGGCAGATTCCAATGCACAGATCTTATACATAATTTCTTCTTGGAAGGCTGGGTTTATTTGCAGAGAGACATAGAAAGACACAGTAAAAAATGACCTCAGTTCATTCTCTCTCCCAGTCAGGATGGCCATGACCTTGCCACTATTTATACCAATTAGGCTTCCCTAGTGGCTCAGTCAGTAAAGAATCCACCTGCAATGTGGAAGACCTAGGTTTGATCCCTGAGTTGGGAAGATTCCCCTGGAGAAGGAATGGCAAGCCACTCCAGTACTCTTGCCTGGAGAATCCCCAAGGATACAGGGTCCTGGCGGGCTACAGTCCATGGTGTCACAAAGAGTCGGGCATGACTGAGTGACTAAGACAGCACACAGCACAGGATGGAATGTCTATGTTATGGCCAAGCACTAGGAACATGGAACAGATGATATCACTGTGGAAAAAAATATTTGCTTCTGCCCCCGAGGTCTGCCTCTTTGCATGAAGACCAGGTATCTTACTCCATTGACATCAGGTTTGTTCTATAACTTGTATTATGCTTTCTTAAAAGTTTGTGCACACCCATCCTGCTGAACTCAGAATTTTCAATGTGAATTTCTCTGACCAGTGAAATGTGGGAAAAAATAGTGCACATCAATTCCAAGCAAGAATTTTTAGGGTTAGCTCATGCTTACTATGTCCCGTTTCCTTTTGCCACCGGCCTGTCAATGATCAAATACAAGCTGCTCTGTCAGCCTGAGCACAGAGATGACGACAACATCAAGTGGAATTAGAGACAACCATGATGGACATTCAGTGCAAGCACAGAGTAAACCTTTGCTGTTTGTTGTTGTAGCTACTAAGATATCATAATTTGCTACACCATAATTTCATGACCTTACTAATAAGAAAATCTGATCCTGATTTCTGTACTCCAAGGCCTCTTAGAGACAGTCCAGAGACCAATGTGCCATACAGGATTGATGGCTACTTCATCAGTTGAAGTACACCCAATTGTGACTTTACCCAAACCCCTTGCTCTAAACTACTTCATCTAAATCCCTCCCTCCCAGGCTCACCAAATGGAGTCAGGAATGGAAAACACAATTTTTTAATCTACATATATAACATTTCCATAGATTCTGTTAAAAAAAAAAAAAATGAAAATGCTGCCCAGAATCAGACACAGTCCTTAAAGGCAAGCCCCTTGTAGCCAATCAGGCATGAATTCTAATCTACTGGTTACCATATTTGAAATTTGAGGCATAATATTTCCTGTCTCATATCATTTTTTGTCTCTTAAACCATGGTTTGCTTATTAGTAAAACAAGGACAACAACAGTGTTGTGAGGAGAGGTATTGGAGCAACATCACTCAGAATTAGAGAAATGCAAATCAAAACAATGAGATACACCTCACACTGCTAGGATGTCTACTACCAAAAGACAAGTAATAACAAGTATTGGCGAGGTTGTAGAGAAAGG
This sequence comes from Raphicerus campestris, assembly GCA_006410735.1. Taxonomy (NCBI): domain Eukaryota; kingdom Metazoa; phylum Chordata; class Mammalia; order Artiodactyla; family Bovidae; genus Raphicerus; species Raphicerus campestris. The sequence continues at coordinate 213,602 of SJYW01041575.1, forward strand.
AGAATCCTTATATACTGTTGATAGGAAGGTAAATGGGTACAGCCTCTAGGGAAAACACTATGGAGTTTCCTCAAAAAATTTAAAAGAGAACTACCATATGATTCAGCAATTTTACTTCTGGGTAATTAGGCAAGGAAAACTATTTCCAGGAGACATCTGCATAACAGCCAAGACATGGGAACAACTGAAGTGCCCACTGATGGATGAAGAGATAAAGACAATGTGATATATATGAAATATATGCACAATTGGATATTATTTAGCCATAAAAAAAGAAGGAAATCCTGCCATTTACAACACAGATGAAACTTGAGAGCATTATGCTAAGTGAAATAATTGAAAAAACTGAAATGGAAACAGAACAGATTTATGGCCATTGGCTGTTGCCATTGGCAGGAGGTGGGTGGGGGGAAAATGAGTCAAGAGGGTCAAAGACGCAAACTTTTTTTTTTAAGATAAAGAAGTTCTGGGGATTTACTGTATAGCATAATGACTATAGTTAACAATACTATATACTGAAATGTATAGTATTTCAAAGTTGCTAAGGGAGTAGATCTTAAAAGTCTTCATTATAAGAAATAAAGCTTTATAACTATGTGAGGTGATGGATATTAACTAAACTTATTGTGATAAATAGACTCCCCAGGTGGCACTAGTGGTAGAGAATCTGCCTGCAAATGCCGGTGATGCAAGAGACGCAGGTTCAATCCCTGGGTCAGGAAGATTACCTAGAGTAGGAAATCACAACCAGCAGTATTCTTGCCTGGAAAATTCCATGGACAGAAGAGCCTGGATGGCTACATTCATGGGACTGAAGAGAGTAGGACATGACTGAATGACTAAACACACACACACACATACACACACATTGTGATAAACATATCACAATATATCAAATCATTATGTTGTATACCTTAAATTTACATACTGTGACAGGTTGATGATACCTCAATAAAAATGGGGAAAAAATTTAAAAGCTTTAAAATGAAATGAATAAAACATGGATATTGTGGGAATAAAATGAGACAAAGTTCCTAAAAGCTGTGGCCGTACCTTCCACACAACAAAAGCACTCAAGAATTGTTTGTTACTTTTATGAACAAGGCACTGTGAGAGATAAAAGGATCACCATCTAACAAGGATGATGAAATATAATCATAAATAACAATCTTGAAGGAAAAATGTTATAAATGCTTTAAATGCATGATAGATAAAGTGCTATAAAAGAACAAAGGATCAAAGAGAAAATAATTATAACTGGAAAGGGAGAGGAAAAAATCAGAGAAGACTTCATGGAAAAGATAGTATTTGAATTGGGCCACTTATTACATATCCTTTAAATTAAAAATCAACACTCCAAAAGTATTGTCTTCCGGCAAGGGAAGCCCAAGAATACTGGAGTGGGTAGCCTATACCTTCTACAACAGATCTTCCTGACCCAGGAATCGAACCAGGGTCTCCTGCATAGCAGGTGGATTCTTTACCAACTGAGTTATCAGGGAAGCCTTAAGTATGGAACAACACTCTATAAACTTCATAGATTTTGCTGCAAGAAAAATTTTAATCCTTCAACAGGAAGTGAGGACTTCCCTGGCTGTCCAGTGGTTAAAAATCCACCTGCCAATGCAAATGACATGGGTTCAAACCCTGGTCCAGAAAGATCCTACATGCTGCTGTGCAACCAAACCAGTGAATCAAAACTATTAAGCCTGTGCTCTAGAGCCCAGGAACCACAACTACTGAGTCCACGCGCCACAGCTACTGAAGCCTGCCTGCCCTAGAGCCCACGCTCCACAAGAAAGTCACCACGAGAAGCCCATGCACTACAGCTAGAGAGCAGACCCCACTTGCCACAGCTAGAGAAGGCCCGTGCATGGCAACAGAGACCCAGACCAGCAAGGGAAAAAAAAAAAAAAAGGCAGTGAAGTGCAACCTGTCATGCGTCCTTCTTTCCATTTAAATATTAGAAAAATTTGAACAAATGTAATATTTGATTTGAGAGATCATCTCAGGCTTTGTTCTCTCTTCTCTCCTTTAAGGCTTCTGATTTTTCTCTTGATCATTTTTTACTACACTTTGTGAAAATCTTATATGCTTATGGTATGTTTTAAATAAATAAAATATATCTTTTACTTTCCTCCTAATCTTTCTTTTGGAGAAGGAAATGGCAACCCACTCCATTCTTGCCTGGAGAATCCCATGGACAGAGATCCTGGCAAGCGAAGGTCCATGGGGTCACAAAGAATTGGACACAGATGTATAGGAGACAGGGATCAAGACCATTCCCATGGAAAAGAAATGCAAAAAGTAAAATGGCTGTCTGGGGAGGCCTTACAAATAGCTGTGAAAAGAAGAGAAGTGAAAAGCAAAGGAGAAAAGGAAAGATATAAGCATCTGAATGCACAGTTTCAAAGAATAGCAAGAAGAGATAAGAAAGCCTTCTTCAATGATCAGTGCAAAGAAATAGAGGAAAAGAANGACATGAGTTTTGAGTAAGCTCTGGGAGTTGGTGATGGACAGGGAAGTCTGGAGTGCTACAGTCCATGGGGTCACAAAGAGTTGGACATGACTGAGTAACTGAACTGAACTGAACATATGTCATGGGGATCCAGTAGCCTCAGCTCAGGCTTATCTGCATAGCTCACTCCCTCTGCCAGTGTGTTCTGCCCTCTGAAAGGCATGAGGTACATGGCCAATAGGAGGCTTCCCCATGGAGTTGGGAAGGAATGCCAATAGTCCATTCCTGCCCAGTGACTCAGCATCCATAAGGTTCTCAGGAATCTTCATAAACCCCTTTGGATGTTATTACCCTCTCTCTGTACCCCTTACCCTCCCAGGATTCTAGCCTAAGAAGACAAGGTGACCCAAGTCTGACCTCAGAACCCTACCTCTACTCTCTCTCTTCTCTTTCCAAAATCAGGATAGAGCAATCCAGCTTTTCTTTCATCATCCTGTTTTGTAGGATCTCTTTTACATCAGGAGAAGTGGACAACAGAGGATGAGATGGTTGGATGATATCACTAACTTGATGGACATGAGTTTGATCAAGCTCCAGCAGTTGGTGATGGACAGGGATGCCTGGTGTGCTGCAGTCCATGGGGTTGCAAAGAATTGGACTTGACAGAGCAGCTGAACTGAACTTCCTCCTTCTCTTTCTTTGGAAACTTAATTGTAGATAGGATAAAGGGAGAGAAGCTGATCTACCAATAAGGGAATGTAAGTCAGAAGCTATTTAGAAAATTGTCTGGTGTTGGAGTAGTAATAATAATAAAAAGTATAATGTGATAAGTGTGGTATGATAAACAGAAATCTAGAGTTCAGAAATCAGTGGTAAATTTTGGCACATTGAAAACACTGCAAATATTATATCACAGGTAACCAGACACATAGAGTCTATCTCTGTTCATCTTCGAAAATAATATGTCCCATTCAGAAAGCCCCAAGCTCTAGACACTCATTTCACACACCTTTAAACCCAAGTATTCCCTGGCCCAGATTCACTTCTTCTGGTTGTGTGGTTTAACTGTGCTTCCCAAATAGTGCATTTCTTACAAATTGAAGGTTTGTAGCAACTGTGTCCAGCAAGGTGATAGGCACCATTTTTCCAACAATAAAATTTTTTCATTAAGACATATACCTTGGTTTTTTTTAAGACATAATGCTATTATGCACTTAAAAGACTACAGTATAGTGTAGAAATAACTTTTATATGCATTGGGAAACCAAAAAAATCATATGACTCACTCTGTTGCAATACTCACTTTATTGCAGTGGTCTGGAACCAAACCTGCGATATCTCTGAGGTATGACTATATTGTGAAGAATCACATTTGTCCTAATCTGCTCCTACCTCTGTTCAGGGTCTGTATTCCCTAGAGTCACCATTCAATTCCAATTCAGGAAAGAGTAGCTCTTGNCAAACCTGCGATATCTCTGAGGTATGACTATATTGTGAAGAATCACATTTGTCCTAATCTGCTCCTACCTCTGATCAGGGTCTGTATTCCCTAGAGTCACCATTCAATTCCAATTCAGGAAAGAGTAGCTCTTGTCTGCAAACTTAGATCCTACTGTAAACAACCAAGTAACTAACCACAGCGATGAATAGCTCTTTTCCTGTTCATAAGATCCTTGACTCTGTTCGCTTTGCTCTTTACCCAGCTATCTTCAGCCTCCGATAGTTGCCTGTGTTCCTCTTTACATCTAATAAGCTTGAACTTGTAATCATTTTCTCTATAATTAGATGAAGGTTGATACTGTATTGACAAGAGAAATTCAACAACAGCTACAATATTTCACCATTCATCCCTTCATTCAACAAATATTTATTAAGAGCCTACTCTAGGCCAGGCACTGTTTTGGGTGGTTAATAATATCCTAGCCTTTCTGGGCTTATTCTCTGGTAGGCAGAAGAGTAACTTATTTCTATACTTATCCAAATAAAACCTTTTAAGTAGGAATGTTATGCTAGAACTAGGCGTTGTTTTTTGTTTTTTATCTATACAATTTAATTGTGACAAGTAACCACATTTCAGAATTCTGATTTTTCTCTTTACTGTATTTTAAGTAAGAATAATCATACAGTAAGAATACTGACTTATGTATCACTTTCTGCTTAAATTAAGGTCTCTGGGGTAACTTAGTAGAAAACATTTATTGAAAACATAAGATGGAGGTATAATTATGCCTGTATTCTATAGGCAATCAAAGACTACGAGGGAGACCACTATTTACTTTTATTTTCAACTGTTTAAAATTCTTGAGAGAAAAAAAAATGGAAACTTTCCTCCAAGCATCAGTATTAAGGTAAGCATGCTCACTTTCACCACTAGTATTCAATATTTTCCTGGAAATTCTAGCCAGAGAAATTAGATAAGAAAAGAAGAACAAAAGAATTGAAAAAGAAGAAATAAAACCATCTCTATTTGTAGATGACTTGATCCTCCCTCTTGATCCTACACAGACAGACTCCTGAAGAATGCACAAGAAGCTATTTGTACTAATAAACAAAGTCAGCAAAATTACAAGGTATAAGATCAATACACAAAAATCCATCGTGTTTCTATACATCTGCTATGACAAATTTGAAAGAACTGAAGGAGGCAATTTATAGTAGGAATAAATCCTTCCTGGTTTCCCTGGTGGCTCAGAGGATAAAGCATCTGCCTGCAATGCTGGAGACCTAGGCTCGATCCCTGGGTTGGGAAGGTCCCCTGGAAAAGGAAATGACAACCCACTCCAGTATTCTTGCCTGGAAAATCCCATGGATGGAGTAGCCTGGTAGGCTTCAGTCCCTGGGGTTGCAAAGAGTTGGACACAACTGAGTAACTTCACTTCTTCACTTCAATCTTTCTGGAGCTTACTTTCTAGTGAAGAGAAACAATAAATAAGGAGATAAATGACTGACTGGTTGATAGATGATTAGGCAGCTCTCAGTGCCATAATGGAAAATACAGGCTAAGGAGAAAGAATGACAGGGTCAGGATGGAGGTGTTACTTGGTTTTGGACAAGACAGTCTTGGAAGACCTTTATGATAAGGGACATTGAGCAGAGGCTTTAAAAGATAAGAGAACAAGTCAAGTGATTATCTTGAGGAACAACACACTGGCAAAGCAGGTACAGTTGCCAAGGGTTTGAGGAGGAAAAGATTTGGTATGTTCTAGAAATGGAAAGAGTATCAATATATCTAGAGCAGGAGGAAGAAGCAGGAAGAGTGGAAGGACATACAGTCAGAGAGGTAATGAGAGGGAGACCACGTCAGTTCTCAAAGGCTGTGGTAAGGATATTATTCCAAGTTACCTGTCCATTTGGAAAGTTTTGAGAGGATTGACTTATATGTTTTTTAAAAATTAGTTTCTGAGCTGAAAATACACAATCAAGAGGCTAAGAGTGTAAACAAAAAGGCAATTAAGAGGTGGAACTGTCCAGGCAAGATATGTTGGTTGGGACTTGGGCAGAAGTAGAAGACAGAGGCAAAGTATTTGTTGACCTGGAATGTGATCAAAAGAGAGAAATCAAAAGTGACTTCTGGGTTTTCAGCCTGAGCAACCAGAGGAGTGAATTGTCATTTACCAAGAGGGAAAGCTAGAGAGAAGTTGGTTGGGAAATTCATTTCTTAAGATATTTTAATTTATGATATTAAAAAGTGGAGACATTACTTTGCCGACAAAAGTCTATATAGTTAAAATTATGGTTTTTTCCAGTCGTCATTTATGAATGTGAGAGCTGGACCATAAAGAAGGCTGAGCATCAAAGAGCTGATGCTTTCAAACTGTGGTGCTGGAGAAGACCCTTGAGAGTCCCTTGGACTGAAAGGAGATCCAACCAGTCAATCTTAAAGGAAATCAATCCTGAATATTCATTGGAAGGACTGATGCTGAAGATGAAGCTCCAATACTTTGACCACCTGATGTGAAGAGCCAACTCATTGGAAAAGACCCTGATGCTGAGAAAAGATTGAAGGCAGGAGGAGAAAGGGATGACAGAGGATGAGATGGTTGGATGGCATCACCAACTCAATGGATATGAGTTTGAGCAAGCTCCAGGAGATGGTGAAGGACAGGGAAGCCTGATATGCTGCAGTCCATGGGGTCAGAAAGAGTCAGACACAACTGAGCAACTGGACAACAGCTGCTCTCCCTGGTGGCTCAGATGGTAAAGAATCCACCTTCGGTGCGGGAGACCTAGGTTCGATCCCTAGGTCAGGAAGATCCCCTAGGGAAGGAAATGGCTACCCACTCCAGTATTCTTGCCCAGAGAATTCCATGGACAGAGGAGCCTGGTGGGCTACAGTCCATGGGGTTCCAAAGAGCCAGTCATGACTGAGAAACTAAGCACACACGTACCACTCTCCAAGGCACTACTATTGAATAGATATACTATGAGTCCTTCCTTCTAACACTGACATCTTATGTAATCCCTCTCTCCTTGATTATGGACTGGACCTAGTGATATGCTTATAATAAAATATTACAAAAGACATTCTCAGATTTAATTATAAAAGACAGATTTTTATCTGTCTCCGTCTCTCTCTAGTGCTCTCTCTAGCACCGTCTCTCTCTAGTGCTCCCTACATGCTTCCCTTGATGAAGGGGACCATTTGGCAAAGAACCGAAAGTGACTTCTAGCCAACTAGTCAATGAAGAACTAAGACTCTCAGCCCAGCTGTCCTTGAGTAAACAATTCATTCAATAACTGTGAGTTAACTTGAAAGCAGCTCCTTCCCCAGTCGAATTTTCAGGTAAAACCATAAATCTGAGATCAACACTTTGATTGCAGTTTCTGAGAGACTATGAACCAGAGGACCCATAACTAGATTCCTGATCCATAGAAACTATGAAATGCTGTGTGGTTTGGTTTGTTTGTTTGTTTTTGAGCCACTAAATTTTGGGTCATTTGTTATTCAGAAATAGATGGCAAACACATTAGGAAAATAATACAGAAATCATCATAGTACAAATCACCATTTACTGAGATTCCCTTCTTCTCCCCCTGTTTTGGCAATCTATGAAAAGCACTTAGTAGGAATTATATTGTCCTTGAGTTAACTTTCCTCTGATATAGCTACAGTTTGAGTCTTATCTAAAATTGAAGAAAGAAAACAATTAGTGAGCAAGTCAGAAAATTTTTTTTGGATAAAAAGACTCCTGGCACCTCTGAATTAACACTGCAGAAGACAGCCAAAGATTCTGGTCCTGGTTTAAGTACTTTAAATCGTCTCATTTGTTTTGAAACTCCTCTTTTCTCTCCTGCTGACTTTTCAGCAATTCCATCCCCACCTTAGTGACATAACTCTAATTTAAGCTTCTTTCAAAACCCATTATGATTTCTGCTTCACTGCCCTTGAATGCCGTTGAATTAAGATACCAGCATAATTAATGGACCACCTTACTAACACTATTTCTTCTTCACATCACTGAGGATGTGATGTCCAGTCATATTTCCTTTGGAAATTAAGACTGCTATCAGAATTCACTGTCATTTATAAATGAGTTAAGAAATAACAAACAGACAGACATACAGAAATAGTTAATAATATTTGTTCACATAATAGGCTTTAAATAGTTTCCTTTTAAAAATATTTAAATGGGCTGTGATGATTAACTTTACGTGTCAACTTGACTGGGCTAAGGGGTGACCAAATAGCTGATATTTCTGGGTGTGTCTGAGAGGGTATTTCCAGAAGAGTTTAACTACGACAAATAACCAAAAACTTGGTAGCTTAAAACATCAGAAATTTATTTTCTCACAATTCTGAAGGCCAGAAGTCTGAAATCAAGGTGTCAGCAGGGTAACACTGCACTCCTGTAGGAAGTTTTAGGGAGAATCTGTTCTCTGCTTCCTTCCACTTCTGATGACTGCAGATTTCCCTTAGCTTACAGACACATCACTCCAGTCTCTGCCTCTATCTTCACACTACCTTCTCCTCTGTATGCTTAAGGCTTCTTTAATGTCGTTCTCCAATCTCCTCTTCTTCTCTCCTATAAGAACATCATTCAGTAGAGCCTACCCAGTACCTAAGATGACCACCTCATCTCAAGATCCTTAACCACATCTGCAGAAACATTTTTTTCCAAAATAAGATAATATTTACAGCTTCCAAGGATTAGGGTGCATGTGTGTATTTACATACATACACACACACACACNAGATGACCACCTCATCTCAAGATCCTTAACCACATCTGCAGAAACATTTTTTTTCAAAATAAGATAATATTTACAGCTTCCAAGGATTAGGGTGCATGTGTGCATTTACATACATACACACACACACACACACACACACACACACATACATTATACACACATATATATGTACACACATACATCCTGGGGCCATTATTCAGCCCACATACTGTGGTCTTAATCTACCCGAGCTGGACCTGGAAAGACAACTCTACTTAAAGTAAGGATCTCTATAGCATGATGCAATCTGACCAAAAAAAAAAAAAGCAGGAGGGTAGATTAGAAAAAGTGACAAGAAAGTTTACTATCTACTCCAGGCTATTGGCAGAGAAAAAATAAAAGCTTCCTAAGAGAAATATGAAAAATAGAAATGCCAGGGGTATATACCACATGTGGGTGTGATATACAAATGTATGCTTAGCAGATGGTAGGAATTTCAAGCCTGGAAGCTGACACAGTTCTTTCAGAACCCATGAAAGCCCTGGGTCACAACAGAAGCAAGTGTAAAATCACATTCTAAGGGCACATCCACAAGACAGGGAACACGGAAATTGTTTTACTTTAAGGAAACTGGGAGACCTAGGTTCTAGTAGCAAATATATACCTAATCTGAGAAATTTCTAAGCAGAATGGGTCCTGGTTCCCATCTTTTATAGCAGAGTGTCTACCATTCCCCCAGGAAAGGCACTTTAGGAATACCATGAAAAATCGGAAGGCTATGATCATTTACAGATATACAAATAAAAATACATAATGCATAAAATGAACAAATATCCCTACACATATTATTTTTTAGTCCAACACATACAACTGAAAAAAAGTTGAAACCTTCTTCTGAATAACTTATCTAGTTTGGATACATCCAGACAAGATTTTTCTGTGCCATAGGAAGCAAGGACAGAAATATAAATGTGAGCATTTGTCACCTTTAAACATGGAATGAAAAAAATTTTAATACTTAGAAACTCACTGACATTCTGCCTAGAAAGTCATCTCAAAATACCCTTTAAAAAGTGAATGTGTAATGGAAATTTTGAGTTTCCTATTCACTGCTTCATGCCACCGTGTTTCCTTACTTTTGAAAAATCAATAGAGGCTATTAATCATTTCTCTCAAATACCCAGGAACTTCAGATGCTTTAAAGGTGAACTGCAAAAGTTTAGGAGGGGTATTCAAGGAAGAATGTGACGGCCATTGTAAAAGTAAAAAAAAAAAAAAAAAAAACCCTACCCCATGAGTTACAGATAATCACAGGCATTTTTCGTTATTAAATGATTATGGTCATGTTTCCTGGGGCTCCAGGTAGAAACCTCAGCCTCAGAAGTGTCACAGTAAACCAGTATAGCCNGACTGAACTGAACTGAACTGATCTAAGCTCTTTAAATAAGGATGTTGCCTCTGAATTTAGGGTTTATTGCTCCTACCCTTAATGTTTTTCTCCTTTTTTTTTTTTTTGTCTAAATCTTTATAGGTAAGGTTGCACTGTCATCATCAGGAAGAAAAGAAAGTGCCACCAACAGAAGAGGTTGAGTCATGAAAAGCATTCTGACTGGGATGTCTTCTTTTCCCAGAGTGGAGGGATCATGAAGAGCATTCAAGAGAACCTCTGCAAGACAGTATCCACTTTATTTTAGAGAGGTCCCTGTCCCATACACATTTATATCTCAACGTATTTAGAAGAATCAAACACAGAAAGGTCTACTGCAGCTGATGAATTTAGTTTTAGAAAAGTGATTCTCAAACTTTAGCTTCCATCAGAATCCTCTGGAAGACTAGATAAAACACAGATTGTTGAACCATGCCCAGAGTTTCTGATTCAGTCTGCCTGGGGCAGGGCTTAACTCTGTAAGTCTGGGGTGGGGTAATAATTTACATTTCTTTCAAGTTCCCACTTGTGTTGAGGCTGTAAATCCAAGGACCACACTTTGAGAACCACTGGTTTAAAACAACAAACTTTTGACTAATTACCAATAATTATTTAGAACAAGTATTTCATTTATTCTGCTGTTCTCAATAAAATCACCGTTTGAATAAAGACTTCAGTAGGGCTCAAGTACCCAGATAGTAAAAAATAAATGTAGGCAAGGATTATAAAGACAATAATAGTGACAAGGAGATCAGTCCTGAGTGTTCATTGGAGGGCCTGATGTTGAAACTGAAACTCCAATACTTTGGCCACCTGATGCAGACANATAAATGTAGGCAAGGATTATAAAGACAATAATAGTGACAAGGAGATCAGTCCTGAGTGTTCATTGGAGGGCCTGATGTTGAAACTGAAACTCCAATACTTTGGCCACCTGATGCAGACAGCTGACTCATTTGAAAAGACCTTGATGCTGGGAAAGATTGAGGGCAGGAGGAGAAGGGGACGACAGAGGATGAGATGGCTGGATGGCATCACCAATTCAATCGACATGGGTTGGGAGAACTCCAGGAGTTGGTGATGGACAGGAAGGCCTGGCGTGCTGTGGTCGCAAAGAGTCGGACGTGACTGAGTGACTGAACTGAACACTTATCACACATTATGCATTTTCTGTAATCCTCACAGCAACACTTTGAAGTTTATATCATCTATCCCATTTTTCAGATAAAGAAACTAAAGCTCAGATTTTTCCGAGCACAACACTTGTATTTTTTCTATTCCACTTGACTGGTAAGAAGTAACAAGATCATGGCCAGTGGCCCTAGCTCAACATTTTAAAAGTCAAGTTTCCTACTGACAAGATATTGTTGGTTTCCCCTAAAATAGCACAAAAAGGAATACCAGTATATGATACTTAATATTGACTTGGCAGGCTAAAACAGTTTGGTACCCCTCTCTAAAGTTACACCCAATATGTTTTTTTTTTTTTTTTTTTTGCTTTTCTAATCTTTTTAGTTTTTAAATTTCTAAAATTCCAAGCTAAAGAGGTCTCTGGAAAGTGCTAAAGACTTGAACAATATCCCAGGCTCAGTCTGGGAGGCCCTGTGAAGGATTACCTTTGTTGGGGTAGACCCAATAATTAGGTCTTTATAAAAATCTGTGTCCTACAGTACTTAGTTCTGTCTGAGTCAGTTATAAAAAACCATGCTTGTTTCTACTGGAAGCAGTATCTGCAGATTCAGGAAATGAAGTGAAGTCAGCTCTAACTAAAGCGTAAAGGTTTTTCTTTCTTCTCATTTATGCTCATGGGTAGAAGCAATCAGAATTACTGAACTCGAGCCAGACTATGGTTGACTTAAGACAGCTGTCTTTCTCCAGTGCTACTCAGTAGAGATAAACACACGGTGAGCCCAGGATCAGATGGGGCAGTTGGACACATTCTGAAGAAAATGCCTCGGCCCAAGCTCCATACAGCACAGCGTGGAGAAGGAAGGAAGGACTACAGTGCAAGCGCAGAAGGCACAGGTATCAGAAATCCTGTTGGACTGGAATCTCTCTTATTAGCCTGGGTTTTTGAGGGAAACTCTTAAGAAGTATCAAGTGCTGTAACGAAGAGCCATTTTTTGGTAAATGAAGGAAAACAAGATGAGAGCAGAAATAGACTCTCCAGTGTGAATTAATTTATTCAACTGAGAGGGAAATATCACCTCCAACTAGGGCAACTTCAAGTTGTAATTAAGAGTAACTCTCCATGCTGTAGGCTGAGTGACATCTGGTGCCTGTCCTGGAATCCAAACAAGTCATCAGTAAGACACTTTAGTCAGTGCACAGACTCCACACTCTAATGGCATTGCCGAATGCCAGAATAGGGCAAGAGGCTAGGTTTTGATGCTTGCCTCCTTTCTCAAACTTAAAGAGCATGCTACTTCTCCTCCAAAAAAAAAAGTTGTAATATTCCCTTTTCTCTTTGGGTACCATGCCAGATAAAAGCCTTCACATTTCAAATAGTTATTGATCCAACTGATTTCTGAATAAAAGGAGACAGAGGAAAGTTATTAGATGGGTTTTGCTCCTGCTGGTTATTACTTGATTTGAAAATGCTTTTGCAGCTGAACCAAAGCAGTTCAAGTCTGCCCTCTAGAGTAGGGACCAGTTTTGCAGAAGACAATTTTTCCACAGATTCGGGAGCGGGCGGGGGTGGGGGGGGATGGTTTCAGGATGATTAGGGACCAGTTTTGCAGAGGACAATTTTTCCACAGATTCGGGAGGTGGGGAGATGGTTTCAGGATGATTAGGGACCAGTTTTGCAGAAGACAATTTTTCCACAGACTCAGGAGGGAAGAGATGGTTTCGGGATAATTCAAATGCATTACATTTATTGTGCACTGTATTTCTATTTCTATTACATCAGCTCCATCTCAGATCATCAGGCATCAGATCCTGGAGGTTGGGGACCCCTACTCTAGAGCCAGTCTCTTCCTCCATTAAAAAAGAAAACCCACCAGTTCCCTCTGAGCCCCATCACACTAGAACTCTAGTCAGAAAGTGGAGACACTGCTCCCTAGGCCCGTCCCCAAGTGAAAAAATCAAGGACAAAGTGACACATTTTACATGCAGCTAAGTCTCATTTCTAGGAAAGTTTTCAGATTTAAGACTGAAGAGATACCATTAACCTGTTGAGGAAAATTGCATAGGCTAGGAGTTGGGGTACCTGGGATATAAGGGGCAGTTCCACCACTCACTATTTACTGTAAACTAATATATACCAAGCCTGATTTGAAAAGGATTTGAGGCAGCGGACAGTAACTCATTAACTGTGTGTCTTGAACAGTGCTTTTCAAGGCCTCAGGTTCCTTATGAGTCCATGTGACCAGCTGGAACATGCTACAAGGCAGCAAGTGATAAGAGATTAAGAAATGATACAGAGAAAGTGGTTTGGGTGGACAGAAGAGGGAGGTACAACATTAAATCTCTATGATCACTGATCAGCATCACCAGTGATGATATGTAGGCTTAGCAATTTGGAATTTAACTTTCACACACATCATCCCTCTGATATGACCCTTAGAACTATCTTAGGTGGCAACCAGAACAGATGAGAAAAGAGACTGTCAAAAATGTCAGTAACAAGCTATTATTATTTGTTCTGGACCAAAATATTTTAGTGTCTCTTCCAGGTTTACCACTGTATGAATTTGCGGAACATCTCATCTATCACTTAGTGCCCTGATGCTTCCCAAACTTTAGGCCTTGGTCATTATAGTTCCCTGGGCATAATGCTCTTTCCTTGGCTCTACTTGTAGAAACTTCCCATTGTGAAGTCTCAGTTCAAATGTCTTTTCCACTGGGAAACCTTTCATTAACTGCCATCTACCACTCTGTTTATAAAGAATTGATACCTCCCTCTTCTGTCCACCCACACCACTTTCTCTGTATCATTTCTTAATCTCTTATCACCTGCTGCCCACACTATAATCATTCGAGGACCTTCCACGTCACTTTTCACTAGATTTGATGATCTAAGTGTTGTTTGCATTTTCCTTAGGGTCTTGGACTGGGCCTTGCATGTCCATGTTAATAAACATGTGCTGATTTAGGCTATCCTTTATTAGATATCCTTATTTCTACATGATGAGCCTTGTTTTTTTCTCATATTAATAACAAGTATTTGAAGAAATGGGCAACCTTTTTCAAAAAGAGAGAGGAGCTGGGTGCTTTTTTCATTTCACTAGGTCTTGCCTGGAAACCAATTTTATGAATGGCTCTGAAGGGAGCACTGATGGAAATGCCTAGCCCCCAAATATGATACATTTTCTAAGCCAACCTCTAACATAGTAGACAGATTTCATCATCCCTTGATATTGTCAATGACGGGATACACTGCTTTAGGCTGCTACTTTAGAAAGTGAAACTCTAAGTGACCTGAACAGTTTTCCTTCACTGGAGGCAAAGGCTAAAAGTGGCTCCTCTCTGAACAGTTACCCTGAGAATAATTTATGGCAGTTAATTAAACCTAAGCCTGATATTTCCTATTTTCAAAGGGGCAACCAATTATTTACTCATTCATTTCTCTTGATGTGCTTCGGAGCAGTTTTAAGTACATCGTCAAATGTCAGACAGAGGTGAGTGGCAACCTGGAATTAAAGCAGCCACCAGTCTGTGCCTTGGGCTCTGTTCTCTTGGTCCACTGAGCACTATGACTTAGAAATGAAACTGTTACGCTCTAATGCTCTGCACTTTTTTTCAGATTTCATTTTAATAACTTTATTGACATGTCAAGGTAGACAAAGTTGTCAAAGGTGGTATCAAATGGCCACATAAATCAAAGCTTGATCTATCCTCATATCCCATTACTTTACTGTCTCTATCTAACACAATCAGAGTGCGTTCACAAATCTCTGATGCTTTGCAAATGTCAGACAGACTTTCACTTTCTCCTTGAAGATTCTATCAAGTTACGGAACAGACATCTCTGTTATTTTCTATCTGGGCATCTGACTGGTCTTTAAACACTAGTTTGTAATGAAATTCACTCAATAGGTTGACATAGTTTCTTATGCAGCTGTGCATGGAAATGTTTAAAGTTTGAAAATGTGGGTGACCACTTTCTACTCCTACCATCATGGCAGACATTGCTACCTAGTCACAACCTTTGTATTAGTCAATGTTCCCCAGAGAAATGGGGTCTTCCCGGGTAGCTCAACTTGTAAAGAACCCACCTGCTATGTGGGAGACCTTGGTTCGTTCCCCTGGATTGGGTTGGGAAGATCCTCTGGAGGGTTACAGAGAGTCAAGCATGACTGAGCAACTAAGCACAGCCCAGCACTCCAGAGAAACAGAACTAATAGGAAATACGTATGTACAAAGAGATGTATTACAAGGAATTGGCTCACACAATTATGGAGGCAAGAAGTCCCAGTGTAACAGAGTGAGATCCAGAGGAGCCAATGGTTTAGTCTCAATATGACTTAAAATGCCTGAGAATCAGGAGAGGTGATGATATAGTTCCAGTACTAATCTCTGAACTCAAGAAGAGCCAATATTTTATTCATGTCCAAAAACAGGAAAAAAGCTAATGTCCCAGTTCCAAGGCACTCAGGCAGGAGGAATCCTCTCTACTCAGGGGAATAGTCAGCCTTTTTGTTCTACTCAGGCATTCAACTAATTGAATGTGGCCCACTCACAATAGGGAGGACAATCCATGTTACTCAGTCTGCAAGTTTAAGTGTTAATCTCATCCAAAAACACCCTCACAGAACACTTGGAATAATGTTTGCCCAAATATCCAGACAGCCCACTGCCCAGTCAAGTTGACAAATAAAATTACCATCTCAGTCCTCTCTCACAGTGAGCCCAGACAGGCTTCAGCATTCATTAGGAGTGTGCCCCAGGCCAGTCACTCCCAATCAGCCAGCGTAGGAACAAGAGCTGAAACCTATTTGCTACATCAAAGTCTAGTAAAAAGTCATACTGGGTCACTGTAAAGAATCTTAAGAGTGCTAGAGCTGGTTGGATCTATGGTTCATTAAGCTCAATATCCTATTATAGCAGCAACTACCAAGGAAGAACTGAGGGAGGGATCCGTGTCCTCTTTGACATCTCTTCCCTTAGTACATCTAATGGATCTACAGGTCATAAAATTTACCCAAGGCCATTTTGAATTCTAGTTTTGCAAATGAGCAATAACTAAGCCAGCAAATGTCTTTAGGCATGGGGAAGGGCAGAGCTGGCTCTTGGCAACTGATTGACCGACATTTCATTGAGACTTCTTAACACTCTCAATGGCACAAGTTTGAGACAGTTGGTGATTTCATTTGGTTGGCTTGAGAGTTTCACTTACAAAGCTATTCTTTCTGTATTCATAATTCTCCTTGCAGATCCTACAAATACATCATGGTTTCGTTCCTTCATAATTAACAAACAGTTATTCAGCACCTGCCAGGAATAATATATGTTATTTCATTTGTGACTCCCCCTGGTGGCTCAGAGGTTAAAGCGTCTGCATGCAATGCGGAAGACCTGGGTTCAATCCCTGGGTTGGGAAGATTCCCCCGAAGAAGGAGATGGCAACCCACTCCAGTATTCATGCCTGGAGAATCCCATGGATGGAGGAGCCTGGTGGGCTACAGTCCGTGGGGTCGCAAAGAGTCAGACACGACTGAGCGACTTCACTTTCACTTTCACTTATACACACCACACTAACACAAAACACATGAGGAATCTCATTCTATCTCAGAACAGCCTTGTGACTCCTGTCTCAGTCACTCTGGTCCTTAGTCTTCACTAAATTATCACTTTCTAGGGAGGACTTTTGCGTCACCATGACTAAAAGTACAAATTATCCTTCCCATCCCTAATGATTTTTTTTCTTTCCTGCTTTATTTTTCTCTTCAGCACCACCTAATATGATCTCTTTTCCACCTATTTTTCTTATTGATTGTTTTTATCCACCACTACAATGTAAGGGGGTAGGGATTTTTGTCTGCTTTGCTCATTGCTGCATTTCTAGCACTTAAAACAACATCTAATACATAGTAGGTATATTTAGCATATTTGCGGAATAAATGGATGGATAATCACTCTTAGGGAAGCCTAATTATTACCATTTTACTGATAAAGACAGGCAGTTCAGTTCAGTTGCTCAGTCATGTCCAACTCTCTGTGACCCCATGGACTGCAGCATGCCAGACCTNCACAGCATCATCTTTCAGGATTTGAAACAGCTCAACTGGAATTCCATCACCTCCACTAGCTTTGTTTGTAGTGATGCCTCCTAAGACCCACTTGACAGGGAAGTGCACAGGACTTCCCTGGTGGTATACTGGTTAAGAATCTGCCTTTCACTGCAGGAGACATGGGTTCAATCCCTGGTCAGGGAAGTAAGATCCCTCATGCCAAGGAGCAACTAAGCCCATGAGCCACAACTAATGAGCCCACACACGATGGGGCCTGCATGCCACAACTAGAGAGAAGCCCACACACCAGAATGAAAAGCCCACATGATGCAGCCAAGACCTGATGCAGCCAATAAACAAATAAACAATGATAAGCAAACACAGAGAAATCAAGGAACATGCTCAAGGTCACAAACACTTTCCCTCAAAAATGAAACAACAGAAAAAGAGAAAAAATTACCCTAAAAATAGTTGTATTGATTTGGATACTGCTTCAGTTAGTGAACCATATATGCCTGTATTCTTGCATGTAACAAGCATGCAGAATCTCTGTCCCTGTGTTTAGCATGTATTTCTGGGCCTGTGTTAAATCCTCACTGACTAGCAGAGCATCTCCAAGAGTCTATCTCTAACACTGCGCCTGAACAAAAAGGCAGGAGCAAACATATTCCAAGCAAGTAAAATCATCTAATTTCATTCAATTCTATAACAATGACTTGCATTTGTAAAACTCTTAACTTTTTCATTGAGCTTTCATACAGATTTCATTTAACATCACTCTTGTGA
Source organism: Raphicerus campestris (assembly GCA_006410735.1). NCBI lineage: Eukaryota > Metazoa > Chordata > Mammalia > Artiodactyla > Bovidae > Raphicerus > Raphicerus campestris. The sequence goes on from SJYW01041575.1 coordinate 231,618, forward strand.
AGTGGACTGGACTGGTAGTATTATCTCCATTTTACAATAGAGAAAATGAAAAATCAGAACAGCCATGTGATTGGCTCAAGATCATACATCAAATGACAGATAGCGCTGAAGTTGGAATTGGGCAAAGCAGGGACTCAAATCAGACAGGCCTGGCATCAAACGCTTATCTTTTCTTTTCTAGCTGGGTGACTGAGGGAGGTTACTTAAAGTCTCTGAATCTCTGTCTCTTTATCTACAAAACGGGGACTCTTACCCATCACAAGGTGGTTATGGGAAGTAAATGATGTGATGTGTATAATGCAGTGAGCCCAATGACAGGGGCATAAAAGGAACACTCACGCCCATCCCTGCCCTGATCCCTGCTCTCCTCCCTGCCTCCTAACCCAGTGCTCATCCAACCAGAACAATTAGATAACTCTGGATGGAGACGCAGTTTTTTTATGGACTTATTTTAAAGGCTGGTGCACATTTCAGTGAATTTATTAGTAACTCAGTCAGAGAATTCAAGACCCAGTAGGGTATTTCACAGTCTAAATGCCAGATGTACTTATAGGAGACCAAAGCATGTGTAAATAGGATTGGGAGAAGCTACTGACTTTCTCAATAAAACCTAAGATACTATGGTTTTGCTGAAGGCCTCTGGTGAGAAGTATTTTTCACTATAAAAATGTATAATATCATATAAGAAATGAATTGCCAGTCTAGGTTCGATGCAGGATACAGGCTGCTTGGAGCTGGTGCACTGGGATGACCCAGAGGGATGGTATGGGGAGGGAGGTGGGAGGGGGGTTCAGGATTGGGAACACGCATAAACCCGTGGCGGATTCATGTTGATGTATGGAAAAACCAACACAATATTGTAAAGTTAAAAAATAAATAATAAAAAAATGCAGTGCTTGGGTAACAGGTTATCATGGTGTGCTCCAAAAGAACTGTCACTGAACAGATTCATTTTTATATTAATTGATGTTTTCTCATCTTTCACATATAGTATTTATACGCACAGCATACCCTTCAATAAAGCATGCCTAAAAACAGAGGTCTGATACCACAGCACTACTGACAATATTTAGTTAAAAGTATGGAGTCTGGGAATTCCCTGGTAGTCTGGTGGCCAAGATTCAGCTCCCAACACAGGGGGCCCGGGTTCAATCCCTGATCAAGGAACTAGATCCCATGTGCCACAACTAAGAGTTTGCAATGCCACAACTAAAACCCATTGCAGTCAAATAAATAAATAAAAATAAATTTTTTTTAAAGGCCTGGAGTTTTCCATAAGCACACAACATTATTGGATGGTGAAAACTGAGACCATTTCGAGAAGCTAAAAAACTCCCCTGATGGTTTCCAAACTCCAAGTCTACTGCTGAATTCCAGGGAATGCCTTCTCTTCTCACTATGCAAATCACTAGATATACACGGTGTACACTTGGCATCTACTGACGGCATTGAAAGGGGCTTTGCTATCACTGGTAAAGTTGTGGTTAACAGACATAACCAACAAACTAGTATTTTTACTGTTCTAGTCAATCACTCTTAATACAGCAACATATAAAACATTGCTTTACAGTTAAACCTTAACTTTTGCTTATGAACAGTGACAAGGCTAATGAAGCTTTGCACTTGGCATGACTTGAAGCTGGTTTGCCCAACACAGACAGCCAGGCCCAGAACTCCTTGTCACTCCCATGCTCCATCTCAGGCACACCGCACCCCATGTGCCTGAGCACATTTCCTGCCATGACTTGCCCTCTGATGAGCAGTGTGTTGGGCTTTAAGAGCCCTTGGCAGTGTTTAGCAGTGGCCCATTCCTCTTCTCCAGGAAGGATGGGCTCACACCTTCTCCCCTCCCTTTTGTTTCTGCATACTCAGCTACCCTTTCCTGGAATTTATCTGGCTGGGCCATTGAGTATCTTCTTATTGCAATAAACCCCTTAGTAAAGGTTTTTCTTATTAACGTCCAGACTGCTTTTTTTCTCACTTTGAAAACAGTAGTCCCTGACTAGAGTCTCCAATCCTGATTGAAGATCTCAGCTTCCTAGAATACGTAGCACAAAGTGANTAAACGTTTTTCTTATTAACGTCCAGACTGCTTTTTTTCTCACTTTGAAAACAGTAGTCCCTGACTAGAGCCTCCAATCCTGATTGAAGATCTCAGCTTCCTAGAATACGTAGCACAAAGTGAGCAGGAGGCACTCGTTGCTCTGCTGTTAGGGTTTACATCTTGGATTCACCACCAGCCTCTAAGCTCCCTGAGAGCAGAAGCCAGAGCTGACTTTCTTCATCATCTTACCTCAGCACCTAGCATACTGCCAACTCAGAGCAGATATTCAATTTATGCCTGCTGGATGAATTAGCAAATTCTTTTCAATCAATAATATGCATGTAGTGTGTGTCATGCACTAGGCATTGTTTTTTGTGCCTGAGATACATCATAGAGCAAAGAAGCAAAAATGCCTGTCCGAGTAGAGTTCATACTGTAACAAAAATAAAAAAGAAAATCTTGTGGTATGTTAAATGATACATACTATGGGAGGGGGGAGAAAACAGAATGAGAAGAATCAGGAATTGGGGTATGGGAAGGGCATGAGTTGCCATTTTTTTATTGGCGTATAGTTGCTTTACAAGGTTGCATTATTTTCTGCCGTACAGGAAAGGGAATCAGCCATAGGTATACCTATAACCCCTCTTTTTTGGATTTCCTTCTCATTTAGGTCACCATCTAGCATTAAGTAGAGTTCCTTGTGCTATACAGTAGGTTCTCACTAGTTATCTATTTTATATAGTATGAATAGTATATATATGTCAAGCTCAATCTCCCAATTCATCTCACACCCACCTCAACTAGAAATAGAAATGTATACCATTTTTAATAGGGTAATCTGGAGGAAAAAGTTTAAATTAAACAAAGACTGGAAGAAGAGGAGGAAATCAGCTGCCCAAATACCTAGTGGGAAACTGCTCCACAGTGGAGGGACTGCTGATACAAAGGCCCTGAGGGAGAGTGTCCCCAGGGTGTTTGAAGAACTGGAAGAAGACTGACTGGCATGGGTGAAGCAGAGTTTGGAGAGAGCGGGAGGCAAGACATAACAAAAGGGTGGATTCCAGAAGGCCTCTGAAAGCCTCGTAAGATGACAGTTCTTCCTCAGAATGAAATAGGGAGCTAGTGTAGTTCTTGTGCAGAGGAATGATGTGATCTAACTTCTGTTTTCAAAGGACCACCGTGGCTGCTGTTGAGAATGAACTGCAGGTAAAAAAGAAAATGGGAGGGGGGAGGGTTGGGGGGAGAGTAGCAGCAGGAAGTCTACTGCAGAGGCTTCTGTAATAACCCAAGTGAGGTATGGTGTGGCTCTGGCCAAAGTGAAGGCTGCAGAGGTGGAGATACATGGCGAGATTCTAGAAAGGGTGTGAAGGCAGAACCAGTGTATTTCTGGATGCTTGCACTCAGTACTTATTAACTGGTTAATGCTTATTGATATTTATATTAACTTATTAGTATTTATATTAATATTGATACTAATATGTATAGATTCATGATTACCACTGTAGTAACATGCTTTTTCATCATAGTCCAACTTGAGAAGAGNGTGAGGTATGGTGTGGCTCTGGCCAAAGTGATGGCTGCAGAGGTGGAGATACATGGCGAGATTCTAGAAAGGGTGTGAAGGCAGAACCAGTGTATTTCTGGATGCCTGCACTCAGTACTTATTAACTGGTTAATGCTTATTGATATTTATATTAACTTATTAGTATTTATAGTAATATTGATACTAATATGTATAGATTCATGATTACCACTGTAGTAACATGCTTTTTCATCATAGTCCAACTTGAGAAGAGAAAGGGATAGCATTAACTGGAAACTGCTGTAAGGTTATGGCTATGCCTATAAGAATGTGCTGAGCATGTAAATATCATCCAAGATGCATGTCAGGGTGGGAAGAAAACCTTCATAAAGGTTGAGAATGTCACTGCTGAACAGCGCACTAAAGGTTCCAGGTATTTGGGCTGAGCTCAGCTTGCGTTCTAGCAGGCAAATTATTTGAGTTCCCTCAGGTACTCTCTCCCTTTGGATTGCAGTCCTGGCAGTATCCACAATTTTACCTCATCAGGAGCTTAACTGTTCCTCCTTTGTCTCTTACTTGGGGCTCATCAATATACTCTGAGCATTTATAATGCCTTATTTGGGATTCATGTTTGGCTTCATTTTCAGTATCCTATATTAAGGGAGCTCCTCTATGAAAAATCCAGCCACACATATTTTAATTTGCTAAATATCACAGGCAACTGGAAATACATTTGAGGTGGGAGGGGAGAGTAGGAGGTTCGGACAGTAAGAAAAATGCCTTCTCTTTGATATCTCTTCAAAAGGCCCCTGCAACTGGACTACTGTGTTAGGCTCGACTTCTATCCACGCTCGGACATTTCTGGGCTGGGAGGGATACTGGAGAATGACTTCATGTAATCAGTGAATTCAGAGTCTCTTCTTTAAGACATGAGCCAACAGAAGATTTCCAGTTCTGAGATTTATGCTGGTGGGAAATAGTAATGCATTTCAATGAGGAATGATATATCCCAAAACATCACTTTTTTCATTACACTGAGGTACAAAGTTACTATATTTATTAGATCTTTTAAAAGTCATAAACCATTTAGAGCCATTATCTTACAGACAGATTTAGAAATGTCATACAAGGCTTTCATAGGTATAAATTAATACTCAATCTTCACTTCAAATGAAACTTTTAGGCTCCCCAGTGAGAACAAAAGTCGTATTTTAACAGAACACTACATAGATTTCAAAGTGTCTTCATTTTTGCTCACTGGAATTACAATTTTTCACCCAGAATAAAACATAATTCTTTGACAATAGAGGGACAACAAGCTTAGTCTCTCTCTATACTCTTTTACGATATATGCATGCAGTATGGCCATTTGGAATGAAAATAAAATTGTATGTGTGCTCAGTTGTGTCCAACTCTTCATGACCCCATTAACTATAGCCTGCCAGGCTCCTCTTTTTCCAGGCGAGAATACTGGAGTGGGTTGCCATTTCCTTCTTCAATAAAACTGTATAAACTACAATATATTTATACAATTTTATGGTTGACAAAATGTATTCACTTGTAATGTTTCACATAATCTTTGCAACAATTCTGTCATGTAGATATGATTACTCCCATTTTACAGGTGAAGAAACTGAGGCTGAGAAAATTTGTGACTTGCTAAAGAGTCCATAAGAGATAATAAGGCACTCTGGAGAGCCAGAGTAGAACCCAGGTCTGTCAGACTCTAAACCAGAGTCATCCAGTTCTGTAAGGTGGTTCAGGACTCAATGCATTTATTTTTGTAATAAACATCTTATCATACATCATATACAATACCTCCACATACATACTATGGCTATACTTGGAGCTGAGAACCTCTAAGAGAGGGAGAAGGGTGTCTTCTATCTGTCTCTCCAGATTACTCTCCATCCTCTTCTACTCTGCTCTGAGCCCTGAGACACTGACCTGTGTAGGCTGAATCCTCAGGCTCCCTTGCTCTCTAGCTTTCTGCTGAGTCTGGCCAGTGTGGAACACATGAAACTAGAGGGAGGAAAGATGTAGCTGGGTGATCTGCTCCTTTAGCTCCTTCCCTGGCAGAGTTGCCACAGGTGGTCTTTGCCCTTCAGATGGAGGCGACAGCTCCTGACAGGAAGCTCTCACAGTCTCTAGATGCTAATAAGCTCTTCCACGGATAACCTCTTCAAGGTTAGAGTGGGAAGAGTACTGACAGTTGCTGGTCCTAGGGTTCTGCATGACCCCTTGTAGATTCTCTACATTCTGGCCCCACTTTTCTAAATCATTCCTTTATTAAACTCTCCATAAATTATCCAATTTGAGTGTGCCATCTGTTGCCTGCTGAGACCCTAACTGACACAGGGGGCCTTCTTAGTGATTTTGCTATCATAAAAGGAACCAGTGGCTAAATTCCTCTGGAAAATAATTCCTAAGCAAATGCTCCATTAATGAGAAAATCAAGCTGGTGTTGATGCAGAGGAAATGAAGACAAATGGAGAGCAGTAATACGAGCTTCACATGTGGTGCATTCTTCCAGGGTGAGACTGATGAGGCGTGGTAGTCATCTATGAGACAACCAACTTTTAAGAAAAGCAGAGTGATCCATAAATCCATATCTGCCTCTCCCACATGCCTGGGAGAGCTGGTCAATATCTCTGATTAGGAGGCAGAAAACCTCAGAGTAATAATATATATGTGAATAATAATTACAGTAGTCCTCTCATGCACCTCAGAACTAGCATAATTTATAGACAGCAAATTTGAGTATCAGAGAGGTTAAGTAATTCAATCATAGTCACACAGCCAGCAAGTAGAAGAGCCAGAGTGGGAGGCCCTACCATGCAGTTTATTACTAACAGACTGCGGACTGAGCCCCCGTGTACCCCAGAACTCTGGTTTCACAGCTCAGCTCATTTTCGTGCTTGTTTCCGACACTGCTTCCCACTCTTAGTGGGTTCCAGGCCCATATTTGCTAATTCTATTCCCCTAAATGCACAGTGTGGCTTCAGTCTCTCCCGATTTCCACCATTAGATCAATGATTAATCCATTAATTCATCACTGGATACACTCCTCTCACTCTGTTCAGTTCTACAGTGGCTTTGAGATACACTATCTGCTTCCTACAGGTTTTGTTGGGGGTTTGTTTGGTTTTTTCCCCTAAGTCCATATTGTTGAAACCAAATTCCTTTCAGGTTCACATCATATTCTTTGAAAATTCATTTTCTTTTCAGAAATTGTCCAGGAAAGAATTATACCAAGAAGGAATCATACATAACAAAGAGCTCTAAATAGCAAAGGCTGAAGCATTAAGAAGCCCAATTTTGTGGCCAGAATTTAGTTGAACTCCTTAAAAACCACCAACCCAGAAAGTGATCCGCAATTGCTAGGTCCCAGAATGAACAGAGCCCTGAAGATTTAGGGAAGGGTTCCTATTAAAAAAAAAAAAAAAGNAAGTCGCTCAGTCGTGTCCGACTCTTTGCGACCCCATGGACTGTAGCCTACCAGGCTCTTCTGTTCATGGGATTTTCCAGGCAATAGTACTTGGAGTATCTCAGAGTGATTGAACCACTCTAATTTAGCACCGATTTGAATGACTGCAAAAGACTCTGTGTGTGTGTGTGTCTGTGTGTGTGTGTGTGTGTCTGTGTGTGTGTGTGTGTCTGTGTCTGTGTGTTGTCATTAAGTCATACCTGACTCTTTGCGACCCCATGGACTACAACCTATTAGACTCCTCTGTCCATGGGATTTCCCAGGCAAGAATACTGGAGTGGGTTGCCATTTCCTTCTGCAGGGGATCTTCCAATCCCAGTGATCGAACTTGCATTTCCTGTATTGCAGGTGGACTCTTTACTGAGCCACCAGGGAAGACTCCAGAAAAGTCCCTGGCTATATTTAAATATTTTCAAAAGAAAGGAGAGAGATTTTTTTTTAAATGAAAGGGCTAAACATCTCAGGTTGGTCTAAAAATAAAGCAAGTAGGTAAAAATGTAGCTGTAGGCCATTAAACAGAAACATCCAGCAATTCCCAGAAGCAGCCATCCAGAGAATGCCAGGGGACACCTCCTCCATGGGTCACCAAGGAGAGGCACTGGATTGATGAATAAATCTCAGGCCTTTGTCTTACTCTCAACGTCATGTTCAATAATTTAGTTGTTAGTGTTCAAGGTTACCAACTCAGGCTAACAAATCTCCCAAGACACTATTAAACACAATCAAGATGGCAACTTCCAGTTTTATGATAAGATATATACCTATCAAGCAGATTGAACATTTGTATTGGCCTAACCAGTACACTCTACCCTTGTATAAAAAGTCGAAATATTAGAAAGTTGCTTGATGATATAGACAGGGGTTGGAGAACTTTCTGTAAAGAGCCAGGGAGTAAATATTTTAGTGTTTGTTGGCTGTGACAGTCTGTGTCACAGTTACTTAACTGCAAGCCAGATTTAGCCTGCAGGCAGGAGTGGGCAGACACTTATCTAAAATAAGGGAAGTTGATGATATAATTTAATGTTAAAGAACAGTAGACTTGAATAGTTCTCTATGGGGATATTACTACTTGGTACTCTCATTCTTGGGCTCTGAGATAGTTTTGTGTTGCTTTCTGCTTAGAGATATACATGGCTAGCAACTTCCTTTTGGGGATATTCTATTTTTTCTTTGGAGAAGGCNTTCTCTATGGGGATATTACTACTTGGTACTCTCATTCTTGGGCTCTGAGATAGTTTTGTGTTGCTTTCTGCTTAGAGATATACATGGCTAGCAACTTCCTTTTGGGGATATTCTATTTTTTCTTTGGAGAAGGCAATGGCAACCCACTCCAGTTCTCTTGCCTGGAAAATCCCATGGATGGAGGAGCCTGGTAGGCTGTAGTCCATGGGGTCACTAAGAGTCAGGCATAACTGAGCAACTTCACTTTCACTTTTCACTTTCANTGGAGAAGGCAATGGCAACCCACTCCAGTTCTCTTGCCTGGAAAATCCCATGGATGGAGGAGCCTGGTAGGCTGTAGTCCATGGGGTCACTAAGAGTCAGGCATAACTGAGCAACTTCACTTTCACCTTTCACTTTTATGCACTGGAGAAGGAAATGGCAACCCACTTCCATGTTCTTGCCTGGAGAATCCCGGGGACAGAGGAGCCTGGTGGGCTGCCATCTACGGGATCACACAGAGTCCGACACTACTGAAGTGACTTAGCAGCAGCAGCATTCTTTCTTTAGAAGCCTTAATATCTTTCATGTTGAAGTTAAATAAGGAATATACATTTTTAATCTTATAAACAAAATTTTAAAACAAAGAAACAAACAAGAAATAGTTGTGATTTACAGTTGTGATGGTATGGTACCTGGAGCTTATGTAACGCCATGCATAGGAACATATCAAAGGCCCCAAAAATCTACAAACAGGAAGTGCTAGAGGGCGTGTGGAGAAAAAGGAACCCTTCTACACTGTTGATGGGAATGTAAATTGAAATAGCCACTATGAAGAACAGTATGGAGGTCCCTTAAAAACCTAAAATAAGAGCTGGCATAAAATCCTGCAGTCCCACTCCTGAGCATATATCCAGATAAAATCATAATTCAAAATGCTACATGCATCCTAACAATCACTGGAGTACTATATACATAGCTAAGACATGAAAGCAACCTAAATCCCCACAGACAGAGAGTGGATAAAGAAGATNTAAAATCCTGCAGTCCCACTCCTGAGCATGTATCCAGATAAAACCATAATTCAAAATGCTACATGTATCCTAATGATCACCGGAGTACTATATACATAGCTAAGACATGAAAGCAACCTAAATCCCCACTAACAGAGAGTGGATAAAGAAGATGTGCATATATATATATATATATATATATATATATAAGGGAATATTACTTAACCATAAAAAATGAAATAATGCCATTTGCAGTGACAAAGATGGATCTAGAGATTGTCATACTGAGACAACTAAGTCAGATAAAGACAAATATCGCGTGCTATCACTTATATGTGGGATCTAAAAAAATGGTACAAATGGACTTATTTACAAAACAGAAATACAGTCACAAATACAGTCACACACATAGTTATCGGAAAGAAGCAGGGCAGGGATAAATTGGGAGACTGAGATTGACATATATATTCTACTACCTATAAAACAGATAACTTATAAAGATCTGCTGTACCTATACTATTCTATACAGCACAGGGGATTCTACTAAATACTCTGTAATGACCTATATGGGAAAAGAATCTGAAAAAGAGTGGCTATATGTATAACTGATTCACTTTGACGTACAGCAGAAACTAACACAACATTGTAAATCAACTATACTCCAATAAAAATTAATTCAAAACAATCAAAGGTCCAGTTATAGTCCAGGAGGTATGCATTTGAGGCTGTACCCAGCTTTACTAGGGCTCAGAAAACTCATTACCTACACTCTGGCCTTAGTGCCAGGGAAACCACCATGGTTTTTCTTCCCCTAGGTGTCACAGCAGCACACCTATGGTTGCGAAAAAGGAACTTGGTGAATGACAAGTGACAGCAGTCTTTTATTTTGGCTTGGTTTTGGTTGTAGAAATGGAGCCACTGTTCGATCATGTCTGTCCAGATTTCCTGGGTTTCAGGTTCCCCAGAACGCATGCTCTCTGGGCACTGCACTGCCTCTTGGGTCTTCAGAGCTGCCAATGTGCCTTAACCCCTATTTCTCCACTGCTTCAGCATCTGTCTTTGCTGAGGCACTCCATCTGCTCTCTGTGCTCTGTCCAGGCCAAATGGAAGGAAGTTTTCCCTCTTTTGACATGACGCTCTTCTCAGTCTGGGACTCTATAAATGCACTGTCGCTGCCCAGAAATTATATGCCAGATTTCATTTATGTAGATGCAAAGATTTTATCTAGATGCAATCCAGGAGGCCTAGGTTCAGCCCCTGGGTAGGGAAGGTACCCTGGAGAAGGGAATGGCTACCACTCCAATATTCTTGCCTGGAGAAAATCCCATTGGCAGAGGAGCTTAGTAGGCTACAGTCCATGGGGTCTCAGAGTCTGACTGAACAACTAAACAAGAGATGCAAAGTGCATTTTTCTTGGGAAGAATGACCACATTGTAATTGATTAAAGTGGAAATGCATCAAATACAGATTTACTTGTGCCAGTTCCACCACCTTCATTTAGCAGTAAGAGAGAGAAACCACAATCTACATAATCCAGGTAATCCTCCACCTTTGTACTTAGTGAGCATACCTAAGAGGTGAGCCTGAGATGCTGACCTAAATCTGCAGTCCTCAGTCTGGAATAAGTGCTTAACAAAACTGCTTTCTAAGAACTACGAGAAGTACATTAAAGAACATTATTCAAGAAATATTTTCTCTGAGTCAGTGGTGATGACACACCTGGAAAGAGGAAAATAATATGCACTTTCTCCCAGAAGGGTTAGTATTCTTCCTTTCCCCTCCATAGCCTATTCTCCCTTCTCACTGCCAGGACAACATCCCCCTCTTTCACCACTCCATTAGAAATACTAACTCTACAGTTCCTTAGAAAACATCGATCATATCATCCCTGGCTGGAAAATATGCAGGGTTTCTACTTTTTCTGGACTCAGTATTAATTTACAAACTACAAGCTGGACAGGGGACAAGAAAGCATAAGAAGATGAGTAGGCTACAGTTGAATGCTGGCTCAAGTTCTCCATCTATCTACCTCATACCCTTACAGAATCACCAGCCTGGCTCCACACAATGGACCCTTTCACAGAACGCAAAGCACCATGCAGGCAAAACCTAAGCTCCGGCAACACACTCGAAAACAGCAGAGTTCCAGGGACTAGCAATAGTGAATCATCAGAGGGCATAACTACTTTGGAATGTCTCTTCCCAAGAGTCATGTCAAGGTTTTTAAATAACAGTCAATTATATTGTGACAGTTTTCATTTAATATCGCCTAGAATCTCATTTGGCTTCCCTGGTGGGGTGACAGGTTCTTTAACACTGAGCTTCTGTTGGCCCACTGGTAAAGAACCTGCCTGTCAATGTAGGAGACACGGGTTTGATCCCTGGATCAGGAATATCCCCTGGAGAAGGAAATGACAACCCATGCCAGTATTCTTGCCTAGGAAATCCCATGAACAGAGGAGCTTGGCAGGTTACAGTCCATGGAGTTGTAAAAAGAGTCAGACACAACTTAGCAGCCAAACAAGAATCTTGTTTACAAAGCTGAAATAGAGACTCAAATGTAGAGAACAAAAGTATGGACACCAAGGAGGGTGGGGTGGGATGAATTGGGAGATTGGGATTGACATATATACACTATCGATACTATATATAAAATAGATGACTAATGAGAACCCGCACAGGGAACTCTACTCAATACTCTGTGATGACCTAGATGGGAAGGAAATCCAAAAAAAGGGGGGATATATGTATAGGTATAGCTGACTCACTGTGCTGTACAGCAGAAATGAGTACAACACTGTAAAACAACTATACTCCAATACAAATTAATATACATCTGAAAAAATAAAAAATATTTTAAATGCAAAAAAGTTAAGTAGCCTAAAATCTAAACTGTCTCATTCTCAAAGCCAAATCCAAGTCTCTTCTCTTCCATGAAGCCTTTAGCACAGACTATTTTTTTTCTATTCTCTGAGCTCTACCAGCAGAGGAAATTGGAAGTGCACAGAAGTACAGCTCTCTGAAGGAAAGAAAAATTAAATGGCACTAGCTAAGGATAAGCCAGTGGATTCCAAAGACAAAGTGATGTCCTCTAAAGCCAAATTCTTCTGTGATCCTCAAGCCTCACCTCCTGACCTGGGAAATAGAGAATTGAATCAAAGGTCAGCTGGCAAAGAAACAGAGCCCCTGTCAGCTGGTCTGCTCAATAAAACACACTAATAATATTACAGAGCAAAAGAAAAAAAAGGCATAGACATAAATTTTTAATTTATAAAATTTTAATATATAATTTATATATACATGCAGTGTAATAAAAGCCTAAGAGTGAGAAGATAGTGGATGTGGAGGAAGGATAACAGAGGTGATAAGTGACCAGGGGATATCCTGTTTCCCTCAAGGGTGAGGGAAAAACTGGGCGGGACCAGGCAAAGGGAAGGAGATGCTAAAAAGGACCCAGCTTTACAGCAGGAGGCAGTTCTATTTACCCACTCTAGTGACGGAACTCTGAAACAATTGATAGCAGCAATGAGAGCCCCTGCCAGAGCAGCAGCCTCACCAGAGGACCTCAGCTGCCCGGTGGAAGAAGCAGCGGCATGGCCAGGCTGCCAAGGCACATGGACCCCAGAGCCTCGGCTGCAGGGGGCAACATGAGCGAGGCTATGAAGGTGACACCCCTCAGACGTGGCCAGCAGAGCTCCAGGCAGAGACTTGTATCTCCAAAACTAAGCTGGTTTACAGCAAGTGCTTAGTAAATATTCAAGAAAGGGCGGGAAGGAGAGAAAGTGGCCAGTGGGTATCAAAATCAAACAATTTGAGTGGTCACAATAGTTACCACTTCTTTGCCCTTCCCATGATTGTGTGTGTGTAAAAGTCACTCAGTCATGTCCAACTCTTTGTGACCCCATGGACTATACAGTCCATGAAATTCTCCAAGGCAGAATACTGGAGTGAGTAGTTCCCTTCTTCAGGAGATCTTCCCAACCCAGGGATCAAACCCAGGTCTCCTGCATTGCAGACAGATTCTTTACCAGCTGAGCCACCAAGGAGGCCCTACCCATGATTGTTTCAGGCCAAAAATCACCTATTATACTTCCATCAGATCATAGGACTAAAAGACTTACATCTGGAGAAATAAATAGCAAAATGATAATTAAATACCTTCTTACTATGTGCAGTCATTAGAGACAGTTGACTATGTACAGTTCAACCTGACATGGGAGACGCAGACATAATGAATAGCAAAAGGAAACTGAGGATCTTTGAATCAGCCCATGATGACTCACTGGGTCATCACAGGCTGAGGAAATGTTTAGGAAAAATTTATCTCCATCCAGGAGATAGTGTCAGCTTGTTTCTAAGTTCATAGACCAGGAAGGGAGGCAGGGAAGCATGGCTCAAAATGTTACATGAGTCATCTGAGGTGTTCTTTTTTTTAGTGTGAGGTTTTCAAATGATAAAACCAGTCTATAGTGTTTATAAGGTAATACCACACAAAGATCTATAAAGAGCTAATCACATCCCCAGCAAACCCATGCAGCTCTCACGCCTTTCCCAAAGAGCATAGTATTAATGCTGGTATACATCTTTTCAGACCTTTATCTTCATCTAAATGCATCTAAGTTATATATGTAGTTTTAGTCATTTAATTTTCCCTAGGGATTCATATTCTTTACATGCAATATGATTTTTTCATCAGATAGTAGACCTTAATGTTTTTATCTTTTAATTATTTTATATATGTCACACACAGAGACACAATTTTGCATTAATAGCAGTGGTACACAATCTTTTCTCATTGTGTTCTTTTTCGAACCCTTGCCTCTTCCCTCTGCCCTCTTCTCCCTC